>CM053401.1:37801634-37830410 GCA_028644305.1 Xerus rutilus | reverse complement strand
GGAGGCAGGAGGCAGGAAAGGGGAATGGGTATAGTAAAGATGGTTGATTGAGATCGTCATCACTACCCTTGGTGCATGTATGAAAACACAATTGGTGTAACTTTATCTGGTTTGCAACCAGAGAAATGGAAAAACTGAGCTCTATATATGTGCTATGACTTGAAATGCAATTAAATAAACTAATAAAAAAATTTTTAAAAAAATAAAAATATTACCTAAATCCATAATCCAGCAAATGGCTGCATGCCCCATGTACTCCAGTCAAATCCAATGGGGTGGTTCTAAAGCAGGATTTGTATCACAAAATGGTCTCTCCCTGCACACTGGAGCTGAACTTTCATACTCTTCTGTCAGTTAACTGTTGTCACATCTTTTCCCAAGCTGGGATGTGAGCAAAGTTCCCAGGTGTTATAGCTTCATGGCACCAAGGGAAGTTCTTTAGAAAAGGAGGAGGTAGCTGCCTTACTGGCCAGTACTCATGGTGCTTGGAAAGGGTAGCAAGGTCAAGGGAATATTGGTTAGAGCCCCAGAACATAAACTGCAACATGCATTCTTAAAATTGCATTCTTAAAGTCAATTCATTCCTAAGGCGAATGTTCTTTTTTAGATAAAATTATAGGAGTAGAAAGTGTTAAAGGTAGAAAATCTGGAAAACAAAAAATACAATTTAAGCAATTGACTGTAACCTCGCTGTTCCACACACAGTTGACTGTCAAACTTTTGCCATGGAAAGTTCTTTACATAAATAAATGACATTGTATAACTTTAGACTACTTTCTTGGAGGGATGTATCATTAGAATCTTTTTACATCATACATATGACAAAGAGTCTTTGCTTGACTAAACTTAAGTCAATCTCTTGAACCTTCTACTAGACCCATTCATGGGCTTCTTTATAGAAATCATTTTAGTAAGAGTCTTGCCGAGTGAGTTTAACAGGAATCCCCCATCCACATCTGATCAGCCTTGATACCTATCAGGTTCCTCATCCTCTGCCATCTCTCAGATGATGTCTGATCCCCCTCGCCTGTCTTCAGCAAGAACTATAGGAGATCTGATCAGCCAGAATCTCCTTTAAACCTGATGCTCCCTCTTTGTCATTTGCTGCCCACATACCTGCGTCCTGCTCATTGACCCATGTTGTTTGAATTAATTAAGCCCATGTCTGTACTGAGGTCTCTTTATGCCTATTGCAGTAGCTCTGAATAAAATCTATTTTTACTTCTTAACTACTGTCCAGATACAGTTTTCCTGTGGCACATACTTCACATAATTCTTAAACTATCACAGTACTTCATCGTATCAATATATCATAAAGCACAGTCTCCAAAGGGGAATATTTATCCTGATTCCAATTTTCCAAAATTTGAAATAGCAATACTGTGAAAAAAAATTTCAGCTCACGTTTCTTGATAATTTTCTTAGGACTGGAAATTAGCTAAGAAACCAGATTTTAGTCATTCTTATCACAAAAAAGGAAGGAAGGAAGGAAGGAAGGAAGGAAGGAAGGAAGGAAGGAAGGAAGGAAGGAAGGAAGGAAGGAAAGAAGGAAGAGAAAGAGCAGGGAAAGGCAAATAGACCACTGTACATATCAAAATATGTTGTACCTTTTGGAGATATATATAATTTTTATTTAAAAAATACTTGGAGTGGTCAGGGTTTGTGTTGTTGTGTTTTGCTTTGTTTTTAATATGTGCTACGTGTTCTGGGACCCTAGAATACCAACAACTGACAATTTCCCCCCAAAGCCCAATGTAAACTGTGCATATTAAACCAAGTTTCCATACTGAAGAGTATTACATTTACATTTACATTTTACTGAAGAGTATTACATTTACATTTTTTCTCTTAGTAGGTTATGGGGCAATTTTTCCTAGAAATTCTGGTGGACTGATGTTCTGTGTTGACTTTGCTATAATTGGAATACCTTAAAGTATTGTATTACATAAACATGTAGGTAAATTGGTTTCTCTGCCATGTGAAAAACTCAGAAGAAATAACCTAGACATAAAAAAACAAAAGGGAGAAGTCAGTCTTTCTCTCTCTCCACATATATACATATTATGTGGATTCACAACTTTAGATTAGACACATGCCACATTATTACTGAATTAATTTTGAACGAAATTTGTAGGAATAGAAGTTCTATTATAAAATAGAGGTGAGAAAATAGATTGTTCAAGAAACACTAACTTCCTCTTAGTGATTTGCCTCATCTAACCTATCATGAGGAGTGGTGAATTCTTTATGAACTAAAAGTATTTTCAGAAGTTATTTAGTCAGTATTTGTATTACAAAAAAGCAAAAACAAACAACAAAATTCATAAAGGCTGGGTAGCTCACCCAAGTGTTCCCAGAGAGAGTGCTCTTCCTGCAGTGCTGGCATTAACCCCCAAAAAGTTTGGATCAAGGCTTTGTCCATATAAAGTGGAATCATGTGTAGTTAACTGATAAATTAGCACAGGTTTTAATTGTGCTGTTTTGGGGGAGGGGGGCAGAGCACTGGGGATTGAACTTGGGGCCATTCAATCACTAAGCCACATCCCCAACCCTATTTTGTATTTTATTTAGAGACAGTCTCACTGAGTTGCTTAGCATCTCACTGTTGCTGAGGCTGAGGCTGGCTTTGAACTCTCCATCCTCCTGTCACAGCCTCTGAGCCAATGGGATTACAGGTGTGCACCACTGCGCCTGGCCTACTTGTGCTAATTTTTTATTTAAAATTAGAAATGTAAGCCGGGCGCGGTGGCTCAAGCCTGTAATCCCAGCACTTAGGGAGGCTGAGACAGGAGAATCGCGAGTTCAAAGCCAGCCTCAGCAATGGCGAGGCACTAAGCAATTCAGTGAGACCCTGTCTCTACATAAAACACAAAATAGGGCTGGGGATGTGGCTCAGTGATCGAGCACCCCTGAGTTCAATCCCTAGTACCAAAAAAATAAAAATAAAAAAAAAATAAAATAAAATTAGAAATGTATTTCATTTTTTTTTAACCAAAGGCTTAGTGTTTTCTCTGATATGTGGATACTAATTCACAATAAGTGGGGGTGCTAGGGAAGAAATGTAGTTCTTTATTAAAGTGACTAAATATGCACTAGTAAACTGAGTTGTTGAGATTATTCAAGAAGTTATTTTTATTTCCCATGGAGGAATTTAAAAAAACAGGTCCATTTCACATGCCCATGGGGAACGGGTGAACAGGTAGAATCCCACTACTAGTTGGTGTAAGCAAATTATTAATCTGGGGCCTGAGTCCTTAAGAATATAGAGCCATGCAGGACCTTCAAGTATGGTCCCAGGAAGCGCAGCCTCGGTGTCACCAGAGAATTTTTAACAATGCAAATTTTCATTCCCTATCCCACAATAGGAAATCAGAGACTCTAACATAAATCTCTGTGTTAACGAGCCCTGGAGGTGATTAAGATGCAAACTTAAGTTTGAAAAATACTGACATAAGACTAATACTCTAGGAATATTAAAAATTTTATTGTTCACAATAAATAGATAAAAAAAGAGGAAAAGACTAGTTGTACACCAATAGAAAATATTTGCAATTATAAACCTGGATAAAAAAGACTTGTATTCAAAATATTTAATGACTCTCAAAAACTCAATAATAAAATAAACAACCTCATTTTTTAATGGGCAAAATATTTGAAGAGATACTTTTCCAACAAAGACATACACATAGCAAACAAACATATTAAAATGTGCTAAGAATTAGCCATCAGGAAAATGCAAAGTAAAACCATGAGGAGATATCAATAGACACCTAACACAATGACTCAAAATAAAGGGACTGAGCGCCTATGTCTTAGTAATGATATGGAGAAGATGGACATTCTTTATTAAGAACTCCAAAGGGCTTTTATGTGCTTTTCTTTTTCTTTTTTTTTTTTTTTTTGAGGAAAACTACAGATCTCAGTAAGCAGAAGTTCTTTAAAGTATATGTTCTCATGTTTTCCATAACACAGAATATTAGAAGTTCATATTCTCAAAGGTCAATATACTTTTTAACTACTCCAAGACATTCCTAAGTGAAGGCAGCTTTTTTCATTAAACTGTGAGTACATGGCATCCAAGAGTATAATGGCTACTCGGGCCGTCAGCTACTGCTGTGATTCTTGTGAAGGTGCCAGTGGTTTTGCCAGTGGTAGAGCATTTGCGAGCATGTGAAGGCCTTAGGTTCTATCCCCAGCACCATAAAAACAAAACAAAACACTACCATATTCTTATGGTAATCAAGAAATTGATGACTTGATTCCTGTAAGTCAGGATGGTGTTTGCTTTTGAAGGAACAGGTGGATGAGGTATAAGGATGGGACTCTCACTTTATTAATATGCTGTAATCATTGACTAAGCTTAAATAAAAGTTGACTGTGTGTCCTTTGAGAATTTTCACTACATATATAGACCTATATGTACACAGGATTTTTCAAAATAAAAATTAGAACATATCTCTTTAGCTTAAAAATTATCACACCCTCCCACTGTGGTATTTTAAAGAACTACTAGGGAGGCTGAAGCAGTGGGATTGCAAGTTTGAGACCAGCCTCAGCAACTTAGGGAGATGCTGCCTTAAAATAAAAAATAAAAAAGTGCTTGTGATGTAGTTCAGTGGTAAAGTTCTCCAGGATTCAATTCCCAGAAACAATAATAAACAAATAGCTACTTTATTAATTTTAATGGCTTAATTGAATAACATTACACTGATTTCACAGCTTACAGTTATTATGTATAAAGTATCCCCAATGATAATGTCACATTATATTATATTTATATTAATAATTTAGACACAATTTATAAACCTTTAAACAGAACTTTAGTAGTAGTTAAAATGGATTCATCATGATATTTAAACATTATTAAAAGAAAAACTTATGTATATTACATTTACCTTCTAATCATTTTGCTCTTTATAGACAACTAGTAATTATTTAATGTTACTATAAGTGCAGGTGAATTTTTATTGTCCTTAGCAATCAATGGTTGATGGACTTTTTATTGCTAGTTGTATATTATTGTATAAATATTTTTTATTTCCAAAATAGAGGAGTAATTTTTTCTTGCACATTTTGTTTACCACCCCATCATCAATTAAAGTAAGAATCTGGCCTAAAGGATACTATTTTATTCATTTTTAAAAGTTAAATATATAAAAATCAATTTGTCATAATGTTGTTTTAGAAATGGAAAAACAGGCAATGAGATCAAGAAGATAACGTTAAACATTTTGATAATGTTAAACATACCTAGGGTCAAGTGATTAATCTCAGTAGATAACTACAGAATACAAGAAGAGTATACCATCTGCATAGTTTCTTTAAAAGTTATACATATGAGCTGGGTACAGTGGCGTACACAAGGCTGAGGCAGGAGGATCATGAGTTCAAAGCCAGCCTTAGCAAAAGCAAGGTGCTAAGCAACTCAGTGAGACTCTATCTCTAAATAAAATACAAACTAGGGCTAGGGATGTGGCTCAGTGGTCGAATGTCCTGAGTTCAATCCCTGGTACCTCCCCCCTCAAAAGTTATATATATGAAAAAAATTGCTTGGAGATTCTTAGCATATAATACATGTATTAATCTGTTTTCTGTTGCCAACAGCACATAATTCCACAGACTGGATACAGTATGAAGAAAAGGGGTTTATTTTAGCTCCTGTTTCCGGTCTAAGGTCAAGGGTTGCATCTTGAGAAAGCCTTTTAGCTGACAGATTCCCAAGGCAGTTCCAAGAAACATATGGTAAGAGAAAGGGAGTATACAAGAGACCTAGCCAAACTGGCTTTTATAGGAAACTCACTCTCAAAATAACTTAGCTCATTAATCCATTAATCCATTCATGAGAGCAGAGGCCTAATCACCTCCTAAAGATCCCACCTGATCCCACCTCTTACTATTTTATAAGCAAAATTGTTTCACCATGAATTTTGGAGAGAACAAACCATATACAAACCCTAGCAGTATAGTTTTATAATATTATCGTTTGGTCCCTGACAACCCTGCAAAGAAGGTAGAGAGGCTATTACTACCCAAAACTTAGTAGAAAGGAACTGTGCTGGAGTTGAGGTTTCTAATCTCAGAGTCAGAATCTAACCCACATAGTTCTTTTCATCCCACTTTACTTAATAGCTGACAGTTTAAGATTTTCAGATAAAGGATTATTTCTCCTGTCTTTGAAATGAAAAGTGATATGTTCATTGTATTGAGTTTATTTTAAAAAATAATAGAAATGTGGATACAAGAAGCGTTTCATTTTGCTAAAACCACCACTCCATGATGTCTCTGAGCTGTATCTATGCAGATGGGGGAAAGATTAAGAAAGTGTTTGCTCTAGCTGAGCATAGTGGCACACACTTCTAATCCCAGCTACTCAGGACACTGAGACAGGAAGATGGCAAGTTTGAGGCCAGCCTGGGCACCTAGGCAAGACCCTCTCTCAAACCAAAATAGAGCACCCCTGGATTCAATCCCCAGTACTGAAAAAGAGAGAGAGAGAGAGAGAGAGAGGCAGGGGGAGGGGGAGAGAGAGAAAGTGTTTGCTTCATGTAACTTTGAAGTATTTGGCTGCAATGGATGTGGTCCTGTGGTGACTCAGTATGGAACATGAAAAGAACTGTAAATGGTCCATTTTAAATAGGGGCTTCTTTGTTCTCAGTTCTTAGAGCCCACCTTCACACATGGTTCTGATGAGAGCAAAGGCTTGGTTAAGCAAATACCTGTTGGGAAGAGCAAGTACAAAATAGTACTCTCTCTGGAGAATGTTTTCCTAAAGAGTAAGTACAGAGTGAGGATTTCTCAGGGCTCTGTAGCTTCCAGGTTTATGTAAAATCTTTCTAGCTTGGTGGGAGAAAAGAGCTTGTATTAGTTTGCTAGAAATGCCATAACAAAAATACGACAAACTGAGTGATTAAGCAATAGAAACCTATTCTCTTACAGTTCTGAGTGGCTGGAAGTCCAAGATGAAGGTACCAGCAGAGTTCGTTTCTCCTTAGCTTGCAAGTGAGTGCCCTTTCATGGCCTGTTCATGTGGTCACCCTTCTTTGCACATGCACCCCTTGTGTGCACATGCATCCCTTGTGTGTCTCTGTGGATCCTAAACTCCTTATAAGGACACCAATCAGTTTGGATTAGGATGTATCCTAATGGCCTCATTTTAAGTTAACTACCTTT
This sequence comes from Xerus rutilus, assembly GCA_028644305.1. Taxonomy (NCBI): domain Eukaryota; kingdom Metazoa; phylum Chordata; class Mammalia; order Rodentia; family Sciuridae; genus Xerus; species Xerus rutilus. Next base: position 37,823,240 of record CM053401.1, on the reverse strand, counting down.
AAAGGTTATGTCTCCAGTTAAAGTCACATTCTGAAGCTGTAAGGGTTGAGACTGCATCGTATGAATTTGAGTGAGGGAGAACTCAGCCCAAATAGAATCCAAAGAGGCAGAGACACTGATCACACCTATCCCTTGTCCCAGGATTGCTCCTCACCTTGGCTCTGGTAGAGGAGAAGTGGAGTAGGAATAGCACTCAGCCCTCATTAGGAGTCAGCTTTGCTCACCTTTTTGTTCCTTCTGCTAAAAACAGACTTAAAGGAATAGGATGTGGAGAACCCTGATTCTGCTGTGCACTCAGAGAAATCTGGCCATGCCCTCAAGGGACATCTTCACCAGCCCTTCTTCCTTCTCCCACAAATCCACATAGAAACAGAGACAGAGGAATATCCAGTTGGGGCCCCTCCAATATCAGCTGATTCCCAAGCTAAGTCCTTCAGTCCTTTTCCAGCATTCAGGATAACCAGTGAGTTACATTAGAATATTGTGCTCCCACAAAAGAAAATACAACACATCACCCCCTCTAATGGGAATCCTACACCAAATCACCATTGAAATGTCAATCTCCTATGAAAGAATAGTTTAAACATCTTCCCTGATGTCATGGTGATAGAATAAATAGCCCTTGGTTCATATGAAGTAGGTTATATTTAAATGATATGCTTTACATATGTAAATGATAAATGTATTTTCTAACGGTTTATTTACTCATACTCTTTCCTAACTGTGAGCTTGGTAAAGACATAAAATATGTCCTCTTTTCCTTTGTTTGTCTTGCATCTCATTGAGTGCTAGTCAGCAGTAAGGACAAAAGATCTTGCATGAATGAGTTATTAATGATAAGATTATAAATGATGACTTTATAATAAACCAGTAGAGAATTGAACCATATGACAAAAATAAATTGATAAATAGGAAATCAAATTACAAAATGAATATTTTTATTTTGTTTGAAAGTGTAAATATAGCTTGTACTGTGGGTTCTCTAAATAATAAATGATATATGTATTTATGCTAATTAGCATTCTTCCAGCAGACAGTTGTCTGGCTTACCTTATCATGCAAGGAGGCAGGAAGGTTTGAGGCTGTGTCTAGATGGGATTTCTTGGGCTGGGTTTAAGGTATGAGTGCAGACCCCAAAGCAAAGGGGAACTCTGGTCTCATATCTAGGTGCTATGCTCTAAATATCTGTGTCTCCTCAAAATTCATTGGTGAATTTTGGTGGTAATAGGAGGTGAGGCTTTTATAAGATGACTAGGTAATAGGGGGCAGAGCCTTTATTATGGGATTGATGCCATTATAGAAAAGTCCCCAGAAATCTGCCTTCCCTTCTTCCATCATGTAATGACACAAAAAGGCACCATCTGTGAGGAACTGGGCCCTCGCCACACTGAATAGTCTGGTGCCTTCCGTTTGGATTTTCCAGCCTCCAGAACTGTGAGAAATAAATTTTTGTTGTTCATAAATCTCCCAGTTTATGGGATTTTGCTATTGCAACCTGAATAGACTAAGAGTAGACAGGGCCAACTGAGAAAAGGGATCTACTACATGGAAATTCATCTTTTCTTAAGGCCTGTATTCAGAGAATAGGAAAGAAAGAGTAAGAGGGGAGAAAAAAGATGAGAGAACAAGCACCAGCAGGAAACATGATAGAGCCTGGACATACTCCCAGAGACAAGATTACTAAGGAAGAATCTTTTGGTTTAGATCTTTCAGCAGTAAAGGAGCAGAGAACTAATCTAGTGGGGCCAACATTGATTTACATGGTACTGGTTTATAACTGCTAACAATGGTGTATTTTTTTTAAATGTATTTTAGGAAAAGGTTTATCTTTGGAAGACCTTATTTTTCATTATGGCTGGAACACTTGATTGTGGCATTAACTCCATTTGTTTTCATGCCATCAGAAAATTGGACTTATGTTGGAGGAATGTGTTATATGTTCACACGCATTAGTGCTATTGGTTTTGGAGACTATACAATAGTTGAGTTTTAGTAGTCCTGAAATAAGATAAGCTATCACAGCAACAGATTGAAACATGATGTTAAATAAAGGCTCAAATAGAAACATTAACAGATTTCTTTGAAAGAGGAGATAAAGGTCAAAGCCCTTTAAATAAATCCTCTTTTTATACATAATTCCACACTATTCACTTCTTTCTTATTACCACAGTGAGCTCTGATCAAGGGATAAAATAAATTAAAAGTAATTCTTTTCAAACTACAGTCATGCAATGTTTAACAATGGGATAATTTGAGAAATGTGTCATTAGGCGATTTCATTGATGTGTGCATCATAGAGTGTACTTCACAAGCCTAGAAGGTCTATGTCAATCACTTGATGAGGCCTCTTTGTGCATCAAGAAATGCAGTGAACATGAGATGTATAAAGCAGCTTCTGGCTTAACATGGCATATTTTACAGTAAGTTTTTTTCATAAGTAGAAGCACATTCTAAACAGTAAAAAGTATAATGTAGTAAATGCATACACAGTAACTGCAAAATTTTATTACTCAGTTCATGACTGTGGGTATCTCTTCTTGATCATGCATTATAAACAAAAGACATATGTGATCACAATATTAGGCTTAAGTGATTAATCTTATATCTGTACATTATGTAGTTTTTCCAAAAGGAATTTCAAATTCCAGCCTAACATAAAGATTGAATAAGAACATAGCTCTATGGAAATATCAAATGTTTGAAACTGGGCACAGTGGCACATACCTGTAATCCCAGCAAGTCAGGCTGAGACAGGAGGATCATAAGTTTGAGGCCAGTCTCATCACTCTTTTTTTTTAAAGATGTTTTTAAACCTTTATTTTATTTATTTATGTATTTTATATGTGGTGCTGAGGATTAAACCCAGTGCCTCATGCGTGCAAGGCAAGTGCTCTACCACTGAGCCACAACCCCAGCCCCAGCCTCAGCACCTTTTAAGGCCCTAAGCAACTTAGTGAGATCCTGTCTCAAAATAAAAAATAATTTTTAAAAAAGGGTTGGAGATATGGCTCACTGGTAAAGTGCCTCTGGGTCCAAATTCTAGTACAAATAAAAAAAATCAAATCTTTCCATAAGTATCATCTTGAATGAAAATTAAAATATCCCATGAATCATTTGTGGTATAGAATGTTGAGTTGAAAATTATTTTCTTTCAGCATTTTAAAGGTCTATCCAATTGTCTCTGACTTCTATCATTTCTGATGATAAGTCAACTGTCAGTTTTATTATTGCTACTTTAAGGCAAGGAGCCTTTCTCTCCCTTTGTTTACTTTGAATATGCTATCTTGGGGTTTTTTTTTTTAATATTTTGTTTTGTTGTAGATGAACACAATATCTTTATTTATTTTATGTGGTGCTGAGGATCGAACCCAGTGCCTCACGTATGTGAGGCAAGCGCTCAACCGCTGAGCCATAGCCTCAGCCTCTCTTGGGGGTTTTAATAAGTTTAACTATTATCTGTTTTGATGAAGTTTGCTTTGTTATTTATTCTGCTTGAATATCACAGAGATTTTTTTATTTTATTATTTGTTCTTTTTAGATATACATAACAGTAGAGTATATTTTGACGTATTATACATACATGCAGTATAACTTATTCTATTTAGGATCTCATTCTTATGGTTGTACATGATGTAGAGTTTCACTGGTCGTGTATTCATTTATGAACATAGGAAAGTTATGTGTGATTCATTCTACTGTCTTTCCTATGCCTACCCATGCTCCTTTCCTTTCATTCCTCTGTCTAGTCCAATGAACTCTGGATTCCTGCATCTACTTTGAAAAATTCTCAGCTACTCTTGATCAAATACTGTTTCTTATTCTCTCTCTGTTCTACTTCTAGAATTCAAATGATAAATGAGGAGGCTATTAGATCTTTTACTAGATAACAAATGTTTCTAATGTACTTTTCTGTATTTTTCTCTTTTTTTCTCTGACTTCACCAAGGATAATTTCTATTTATTTGTCTTTCAGTTTATTAATCTATCTTCTGTATATATGTCCTTTTAAATTCATTTAATGAGCTCTTAATTTCAATATTGAATTTTTTTAGCTCTAAAATGTCCATTTAATCCCACCCACACACATTTGGTAGATTTCAATTCCCTGGTGAAATTTTTCCATCTTTTCATCTATTTTTCAATACTAATTTATGTTTTAAAAATATAATAGTTATAATTGTTTTAAAGTTCTTATCTCTTAATGCTAATATGTGGATTACCTGTGGATCTATTTCTATGGTTTTTTTCTCTTATAATTTTTTTTGGCCAGATGATTCTGTCTGTGGGTACACCTAATAATTTTTGACTGGATGCTGACTTTATGTTTATCAAAAATTATAAATGCTCCAAGTAATGTTATCTTTCTCTAGAATATTTTACTCTTTCTTCTGCTAAGCAGGCAGAGATAAAGAGGTGTGGGGAGAGTAACTGAACAGATTAATCCCATCACAGAATGATCTGATTTGAGGCTGGATTGCAGATTTGGCAAGAATTAGTCTGTTTTCTTCCTATTCCTAAACCACAGTTCACCAAGCACTTCAACTAAAAGCTTGGTGTATTCACCAAGGCCATTCCTGTATGTTGTTTTTTGAGTCGGTCCTTAATAAAAGCTCGGCTTCGCTTTCAGGACTTTTTTGACTTAACGTTTTTCACCTTCAACCTCATGAAGCTTCAGTATTTGCTAATGTATTACTGGAGGGGGACAAAAAAAAAAAACAACTTTAGGTATAAAATGCTTCAGATAGCTCCAGTTTTGTCATTCCAACTCTATGGGATCACCAAAAGCTTAACTGATTTCTTGTTCATCAGTACTGTATTTCTACCTAGACAAAGCCCAGATGTCCAGCTTTTTGCCTATGCTCAGTATCTGCAATAGACCCACAGGATAAAGCGGCTGCACGTTTGACTTATCTCCCCTCTATGGAATCTTACTCCCAGAGTCTTTATTGCTTCAGCAGCTCTCTAGTGCCTTTAAACATATGATTCAGGATGAAGAACTTTAAAAGTGCATAGGATTTAGGTGACATGTCATCAGTAGGTACTGCAATTACACTGTGATTTTTTTTCCTGCTTATTTACACTCAGCCATTAGTGATCGTTATAAGCTTTTGTGTTTAAAAATATTTTTAATGCTTTTTTACTAATGAGATAACATGATTAGAAAATTAAAGCTGAGTACAGAACTTCATAGAACAAGAATAAAAATGCTAGCTCAAAATTAGGAGGGAACTTCTATGTGAAGGTCAGTGAAGTACCATTGAACTTTACTCTGGGACTCTAAAAAAAACTTATCAGACTCTTCCAAGTGATACTTGTTAAATTCTTGAATTTTAAAGCACATAGCCTCGAAATGTCTATTTTAAAATTATCAATCTATTAAATACTCCTGATTTAAATTTTGTTACTATTCTGACCCCCGACACACACCACCAACCCACAGGAAGTACTTTGGGATTCTTTACGGTCAATTCTTTTAGCAGGTTCAGAGGATTTCAGGGTTGGTCAAGGAAAACCATATGATCATGAGTAGCAGCAACATGCAGGAGCTTTACTTCAATGAACTTGCATGTGGGGAGAAGTCCCTGCCGGCATTCAGAGACTAGAGCTGGGGTTGGGAGTAGGGGCAACTCTCAGAAGAAGAGGATAAGGGAATTTCTCCCAGAGAAGAGAACCAGAGAGGGCTTTGTGGGTCTACCTGATGTCTGCTCAACAGCCTGGGGTCGGGGAGGGTATCTCTGGGTCAGAGGACTGCAAAAGACAGGAGCAGCAGCTTGAGGTCTTTTTAAGGTACAGTTGTATTATCCACAACTAGCAGGAATTGGGTGTAGTTTCAAAGTATGTATAAAGCATGCAATTTCCTATGCCTAAATATCTGCTTCACTGAGCTGTATCTAAAACAATTGGATGTGTAAAAATTACAGTTTGACACTGCTGAGCTTTTGAGCAAACCATTAGAAGAAAACCTTCACTAGTCAGCTCAGCATGAAAATTAAGGCCTTCTCTGTCCTTTTCCATGTTCATGTCTTCTCATGGACATTCATCTTAATCCTCCCATATACATGATTGTTTTTCAATTTCTTAATTTCCCTTGAAGTTTGGCCCCTGCTTCCTTTCAAGGCCATATGTATTCTATTGTATTCCTCTGTCTGTAATCTTTCTCCAGATGGGTCTGCAGATAAATACTGAATAATTTAATGTCTGATAATTTAAAATATTTCCTTTATGTCATGCTGTCATAAGCACAGCATAGTTAAATTGAATTATGTGACAAATCACAATGTGTTTATGCTGTTGCTTGTCTCTGGTCATTTCTTTTTTACTTTAAAGTCCCTATTATTTGTTATACCTTCTTACACACGTACATTTCAGTCATGAAAAATCAATGATGAGAATTGAAGGGATCTCTAAAAGTTATAGTATTTGCTGTGTTAAGATGATTGAATTATGGATGATTTTATCCCTTTCACACAGAGTTCTCCCAAGGTTTTTAATGTCAAAAACAAATGAAATTATAGAGTTTTAGAATGTTAGATTCAGAAGAGTAGATAAGTGTGACACAATGAAGTGGACTGCATTTTTGTTAAAATAAATCTCACTTGAAAGGATTTTGTATTAGATATTTTTCCTTTCCTCATTTTAAAGTCTTCTTAGCAAAAGTAATAATATATTTATTGTATGCAATAGTAAAATATATTTATAACAATATATTTATTGTTTATTGCAATGACCTCATTGCAAAATATCATATGTTTTACAGTGTTCAAAATAAAAATTTTCAAAGAGGAAGGGAATTTTTCAACCTCCAGATGTGCTCTAAAGAAATGAAGATGATAAATATTTGTATTTAAATTATATTTTTTCCTTAAAAGTGGTGATGGTTTTAAATATGTTGTATCTTACTTTCTAATTTTAGGACCAGATTCTAAAAGAAGGCATATTTCTAGATAGTAATTACTGGCAAAAATATTATGGGGGAAAGTCACCACTTGACTATTGCATGTTATTTGCTTCCTGTCTTTAGTTTCAAATCCTATTAAAGAAAATTGGCACATGATTTACACAATCTCACTTCTCTAGGGTCTTGCCTAGATTGCCTTTCTATTTAATTTGAAAACCAACTCTCTGCAAGAACTGGAAATAAAGCTAAGTAAGGACACATCTGAAACAGAAGCTGGAGAAGAAAAAGAAAAGTCAGGCCCTGGTAATCAATACATGTAATGTGATGTGATTCATCAGAACTTGCAGAGAGGGTCCACAGAGCCCTTTCAAAAGTTTGAGAATAGAAAAGAATAAACTCAGTTGCTTCTCCATAAACCTCTTATGTGGGTTACATTTCATTGAAATACATTAATTTTAAATTAGTATTGTCATTTAAAAATATTTCAAAAATATAATGCAAATCTCAACCTTACATAGCAACCTTCCCCACGTCAGATTCACCCTTGTTTGGATTTGCATTGGCATTTATATGCAATAGAAACTTATTCTGAAAGCTGTGTTTCCATTTTTCCCCCACCATGTACTTCAGTAAAGGTAGGTACGTACACATAAAAATATGTGGGGCTCTTTTCATTGGATTCTATTTTTGTACACATTATTTCTTATACATATTATATCTAACTACCCAACTTTTTAAAAAAACTGTATGTATTTTTGACATCTACTAAACAAAAAGCATATTAACTAAAAACAAATGTGACCTGAGATGATCCCTATACTACAAACAGCATCCTTTTTGCGGGGAGGGGAAGGGTGAGGAAACACATTTGACTTTGTTTGATGTGAACTTTTAAAAAAACGTTAAAATATAAATTCTCTAAGGATAGAGTGAGCTATGGATATAGATATGTGTATTTCTTCTATTAATAGATAAATGTAAAAGCCAAAGATCCTCTGTGTAGGTTATGGAAAGAACCCCATCTCCTGCATTCAAAGGAAGTAGCTGAGCAAAAGCCTGAAAACCCAGCACTTAGAACCACAGTGCTCTAGAGACCTGTGAATGCTCAGTCAAGGCAAATCTATTATGGGCTAGGGCTTTAGAGAGCATCATCTAGAAACATGGGAAAAGGAAATTCCATGTTTGGGATATTCCTAAGGGTATTTACTCTGCATCTGCATCTTTATCCCTGGACCATCTGGGCTGGCGAAGTGTCCCATCTTTCCCCAGGAAGAGTATGCACTTGTGCTGTGCTAGAATGCTGCAGAAACCTCTTCCTCTCTGACAAGGTTCTGCTCAGAACACCCCTCACCTCCTATCCTAGCTACTAGGTCAATTACAAAAGTACACCTTTGTATAACCCATCAGGAGACATGCTGGGCTGAATAAGGAGAAAAATAATACTATATAACAAAGAATTATAATAATTCATTGGTCTCTACTTGGAAGTAGAGTTTGATCCAGCTACACAGAATATAAAATTGCCCATGCAAGAAATCATTGTCTTGGTAACACTTGCTCAGGACATGGTATTTAACACCCTAAGAAAGAAACGTAGAGGATGGAGCAAGTGTGCTACTGGGAGAGCTCTTGGAAACATGAACAAAGGAGTGAGTAGTAAGCTTGTGTGAAATGAAAACGCTTGAGTTGGCCTGCCAGTTGGAAGGGAAAACTAAAAGAAGGAATGAAGAGGCGGAGTGGAGTGACTATGTGGGATGGATACGTAAAGCCAGAGACCAACCAGAGAATTATGCTCCACGTTCACTATTGGTCACTCACTGCAAGTTCCTTTTATACTCCTGTATGTGTCCCTATTGTGTAGCTGTAGCTCCATTTCTCTGATAATCATGAGCTATCACATAAAACAACAGCGTGGTCCCCTTTTCTGTCCTTTGCCATGGTGAAATGTGGACCCCCAAACCACAAAGTCAATGTCTCCATTTCTAATTCAGTAGAATCATTCTTGTGTTCTCTAGAAGGAATATCCCCTCTAGATAATAAAATATTTTGTGGGTGGGTGCTTCCCACCCACAAAATATTTTACAGTTTTGAGAAACATTTCCTCCTTTACTTCAAGTCAGGTCTTTAGTCTGAGAGAGAAAGAACAGTGTTAGGTTTTGAGTGACAGCACAACACCTCAACTTTGTAAAGTGTTTGCTGACAGCTAGTGTCATTACTTAGGCTTCCATAGACTATCAACTAGCTGCTCCTGGGTGAAAGATACATGAAAAATCGCCTCCCATCAGAATCAATCCATTGCCATTTTTAAAACTGGGAAGCAGTTTCCTCAATCAGAAGTGGTGATATGTGGTATTTTAATGAAGTTATTTAGTGTTATAGTTTGAATCTAGAATTTTCCCCAAAGGCCCATGTTCTATAGCAACACTGGCAGGTGGTAAAACCTTTAAGAGGCGGGGCTTGGTAGAAGAAAGTAGGTCTTTGGGGGTGTGTCCTTGAAGGAGATTTTGGAACCTCAGGCCCTTCCCTGCTGCCATGAGGTGAACAGCTTCACTCCACCATATACTCCTGCTGTGATGCCCTGCCTCACTGCAAGTCCAAAAGCAAGCACCAACCAATCGTGAACTGAAAATTTCTGAAAATATGAGCCAAAATGAGCATCTCCTCCTCCTAAGGTTTTTTATCCCATGTATTTTGTCACAGTGATGGAAAGCCAACCAATACAATGTCGACTGTGGCATAAAAGAAAAAGTGAAACAAATCAAGCAGAAATCCAGGCTGTTTATTTTGTGCTATAAAGTTTCTGCTTTCTCTATGACAGAATGTAATTAAGCTGCCACTGGGTAGTGGGTAAGGTCCCTTTCAGTGAGGTATGATTTATCCAAAACTTGTCCCCTATAGACTGCATCCCAGAAAAGGAATAAGCCATACACAGAGCTCCACAGACTGCTTCAAGTGCTTAGATACCTCTTAACTCTGACTTTGTTGGGGTAAATCTAATACAGGTAACAGAAGTGATCTTGGGGGGGAAAAACTTTTCTCCTTTAGCAGCTGCTCCTGGTACACCTGAGGAATAACTAGAAGCTCTTATTGCTGGTTTGCATAATGGTGACATCTATGAATCTGAATAAAGCTAAATGGAGCACAGTGATGGGGAGCAGTCCATTCTGGGTCCTGCACTGTAGAATATATTGCTAGTGACCAATTCAGAAGATGCAGACTGGCCCGTCCCGTTCTTGTACTGGATCTATAAAATGACTTTTTTAAGATTCTGAAGCGAATGTAAAACACCCATACTTAGTGTGAAACTGCCTGCACACAGCCTGCTCTGGTGAAACACAGGAGTTATCCGGGGATCCATGTTTCCCAGCTAAGTGCCAAGTTTTCCAGGGCATCTCCCATTGCCTTTGTGGGGGCAAGGCATAAAAATTTTAACACAAAAACCAGGGCTGAATCCATGTCGAAGGATAGAAGAGCTACAGCAGGTGTAGAGATAGACCATATTTGAAAATCATCCAGAACATCAGAAAAGAAAGAAAAAAAGTTACCCAAAAGAATTCAGCCAAGGGATTGCAGGAAGATGACAATTCAATTATCTTTATATTCTAGGGCTTTTCACCTAATCCCTGTTGCCAAATTTCTCCAAGTCTACTAACTCAAACACTCAGAATGGTCAGAAAATGCATTTCAAAACTGCTCAAAGAAACTCCCCAGGACCCCTCATGCTGTATGCAAGGCTGGTTCCAATACAGGTCTCAAAAGTTCTTTTTACTGGGATCTGGGTTCCTTTGGGACTAAGCCTGAGGTACAATCCACCTCACCATACCAAGGGAATCACTGATGCTTAAAGCAGTGGGGTACATCCCAAACACTCCACGGCCTTAACTCCAGAGCCCAAGAAGATATTATTTGGATTCTTGGCCTACACTGGCTCTACTCTTCCCTTGGACTTGGTGCAGATGCACAACCATGGCTGTTGACCTTGCTCACTGATAACTTTCATAATCATGGGTGAAATCCCACCAGAATGACCATGGTAAGCCTATTTGCCCAAGCACACCCCAAGGTCAGGGAGCAAGGTAGGAGTGAAGAAGAACACTGAAGCCCTCCCCTGTTTTGCTTTAGGAGGTACTAATGGGTTAGATATGAAAAGAGTGGATACAACAAATAATATTCTCTCCTCCTTTCAGAAATGTTAACTGAGGCCATATATTTTCCCTGCCTACTTCATCATAATAAAAATGAAACTTTAGTGCAGCAAGCAAATTTGTCCAACAGTGACCCTGGATGTTAACACAGCAGAGACTAGGTGATCTGCTCTTCTCTGAGCCTCCCTCAATTGTTCCTCATCCCAATCCCAGGAGGGGCTGTGAATATCTCCAGGTGCTGGATAGCTGTCTTTCACAACTTCCTAAACATCTACATGTAAAACTGCCTGACAAAATACTCTTGTTTGTTTATACTTATAATGTCAATCTCCTGTCCATCCAATAAGAATTGTGAAAATAAGACCACCCAAATGAAAACAAACAGGGGCTGCTTTGTCAGAGCTTGCTGTAGCAAGGAAGTTACCCACCATTTGGCAAAGATGCAAAGGGAGGCAAGTAAAATGGAAAAACTTTGTAGTTTTTTTTTTTTGTTTTGTTTTTGTTTTTTAAGACAAGATTTCAGTGTGTCATGATTGGAAGGGGGAAGCTGAGAGCAGGCTAATTAGAAACCAGATACCACATGTAATTGCCTTGGGGAGCATATTTAGCTTACTCTGTTTGGTTGGTCCTGAGTTAGAGACTGAGGCAAAAATTAGGGAAGCTGATTAACAAACTGCTGGCCATTCTGAGGAGACGGCTGAGGATCTTGTGGTTTGCTTCCAAACTGGTTGTTCCAAAAGTTGTTAATCATCGTTCTATTATCAGACATGGGTATGGTCATTGTTTATAAATTCAGTCTCACAGAATAAAAAGCAATGGTGGCTAAGAGATCCTGGGGCTACAGATAATCACAGATCTATAAGTGTTCAGCAGTATCTAGCTCCAACACTCTTCTTTAGGGAAGATGCACTGTCTGAAGAACCTGCTAATTTCACTCACTAAAACCTGTTCTTTAACCAGCAATTGTTACTTCAAAACATCATGTGCACCACAGAGGATGTCTGGCAATGTCTGTAGAAGTTTTCTGGTGGTGACAACCAGGGCAGGGATGGAGTTGCTACTGGTCTATAATGGATAGTTAAGGTTGCTGCTAAGTATACTAAATGCACAGGATAGCCCCACACAACAACTATGTGGCCCCAAATATAGGCAGTACCAAATTTCAACCCTTATTGTGAGGTGCTGTGACTTTGTTTTACTCTTTTTGTATAAAGATCTGATAAAATATTAAATAATAATGGACAATTCTCCTGACAATATGTCCTAAGGATACCTAAAATATCATATTAAAATTTGTTATATCTAATTTATAAATCAGAAAAATTGGCAACTACATAATAACCAACAATAGAGAATGATTTTTTTCTTTTTTTGGTTCTAGGAGTTGAAACCAGGGGAGATTTACTTCTGAGCTACATCTGCATTATTTTTGAGACAGGGTCTTTTCTGAGGGCCTTGCAAAGTCTCTGAAGCTGGCCTTGATCTTGTGATCCTTCTGCTTCAGCCTTCCGAGTCACTGGGATTATAGGCATGTGCCACCATGCCTGGCTAGTAATGAATTTTGATCTTTCCACCTAATGAAAATTTTCACCCCCTTAAAAATGATTGCATTGAAAAATATTTGGTGACACCAAAAAAACGCATATAGCAACATCACTATGGCCTGAATATGTGCATCTCCCCAAAATTGATATGTTGACATCTAATCACCAAAATTGTAGTGTTAAGAAGGTAGGGCTTTTGGGAGGTGATTAGCTTGTGAGGGCTCTGCCCTCATAATGGGATTAGTGTCTTTATGATATGAAAGAGACCCTGTAGTCCATCTCACAATTTGAGGATGCAGTGAGAAGGAGATATCTATAAATCAGAGAGCAAGCCCTTACCAGATACCAAATCTGTTGTTGCCCTGGTCTTAGACTTCCCAGCCTCTGGAACTATAAGTAATAAATTTCTATTGTTTAAAAGCCAACTAGTTTATGGTATTTTGTTAAAGTAGCCTAAACAGACTAGGACAAATATTAAATGATCAAATTAACCTAGACAACTGAATATACTCATACTGCACAGAGTTGTAGAATTAACCTTTAGTCTTACATGATTGCTCCATACCTGGGTCCTACCACTCTAGGGTCCTCATATTTCCTATTTTCCATTTCAAGTCCTCCAAGAAGACTTACTGGAAATGGAATAGACCAGAGTATTAAATGAAAATTGTCCTGTTCCAGTTTATAACTGCTAAACTCTTAAAGAAAGGTATGTTACTCTCCCCAAAGCTATTAACCTCTAGTCTGAGTCTCCGAGTGTTCTACCTACCTACCTCATGATTCACACAAGGTTAAGGGGCCAGGCCTATCTGCTTGAGCAATCCAAATATGTCAGTCAAATGTATTGCTCCTGACTTCAGGAAGGGATAAAAAGAATTTCTGTGAAGCCTCTTTTGCTCTGGTACCAATGAGTCTTCACTGAATAATTTGCTTCCTTAATGGAAATGAGTTATTTATATTTTTTCTTTTTTTAAAAATATTTTTTTAGTTGTAGATGGACACAATATCTTTATTTATTTATTTGTTTATTTATTTATTTATTTTTTATGTGGTGCTGACCATCGAACCCAGTGCCTCAGGCATGTGAGGCAAGCACTCTACCACTGAGCTACAATCCCAGCCCCTATACTTTTTCTTATTAATAATGATTCTCTAGTAATCTCTTTGACAACAGTTACCCATCTTTCACCTAGAAGCCAGGGGAAGTTTTAGCAAAATAAATCTCATTTCTCCATCACTATGTCTGTGTAATCATTTGATCCCTTCCTTTGATGAATATAATCCCACCTGGCCCAGCCTTCCCCCATAGATACTGAAGTACATGATCAGCATATTGTTGTAAATTTAAATCTATGGTTAGTCTCTGTCAATGGCTGCTCTGGCCAGGAGTCAGTGTGGTCCTGGCTATCCCATAGGACTGGAAACTGTCTTGTTTCCAAAAGAGAAGTAGTTTTACAGAAGTGAAATTATACTTCCACTCGTGCATAGTACTACATGTTATCAGAAGCAACATCAATGGAACCATTGGAAAAGGGGGAAATCAACTAGCAGCTTTGAAATAAATGTTGGGTAGTCATTTCTATTTTTTGACTTTCATTAAGCCAGGTATTCAGTCTCTCTCATACTCAGTGTTTTTAATTGGGCCATTCTGTTAGGTATGTTATGATTTCATTTTTAAAAAGGTATATGGCTATTTCTGCCTCAACAAATATTTAATTGTTGTTTCTCTTTAGTTGGAAATTTTTTTCAGTAAACCCTCTGTTCTTTCTGCTAGTCAAGTAAATGAAGTTATGCTAATTTTAATTTGAGCTCAAGGCTCTTTATTGTGTATTCAAAGTTTCTTCATGCTGCATGCAGTGACGCACACCTATAATCCCAGCAGCTCAGAAAGCTGAGGCAGGAGGATCATGAGTTCAAAACCAGCCTCAGCAACTTAACTAGGCCCTAAGCAACTGAGCTAGACCCTGTCTCTAAATAAAATATTTAAAAAGGGCTGTGGATATGGTTCAGTTTTTAAGCCCCCCTGGATTCAATCCCTGGCACCAAGAAGAAAAAATGAGTTTTCGTATGTGGACATGACCAACTATTATCCAGAATGCATCCTTATTTATTATTTTCCCACCACATGCAACAGACTGAGGATCCCATCCTGATGGCATCTTCCTAAGAAAATAACCTGGATAAGTGAGCATGAAGAGCTGACCTATTAGAACCCAAGCCAATTCAGTGTGGACAGCCCCAAAGTCTTGAGTGTAAAGACTGAAGGGCATGGGGTTTTTCTGTCACTTAGAGGACTCTTGAAGCTCAAGCAGGAATCCACACAGGGCTCAGTGGCAGTAAACAGAGCAGGAGCTCAACCTTGATGTTTCTTTGGACACAAATGAGGAAGAGATGCTTCAGCAGAGGCAAGAAAGATCTGTTCAACTTCCCAGTGTATGACTTGGTTCAAGTTCAAAGAACCAGTTTCTAGAGGTGGGTAAGGTGAACAACACCTTTAAGAGAGAAGATATCTGAGTTCTAATCTTAGAGTTGAAAAAGGAAGAACCATGATTAGTCCTTTGGACAGAAAATGCTTTGTAAAGAGTTCTGGAAATTGTCTGCGGAAGGGTGACTCCTGGGAAGAAAGAAGGAAGGCATTGTGACCAATGAGGCAGGGTCTCCAACAGTGGAACATTGGCAGAATTGTACTTTCATATAAATTGTACATGTACCATCAATATAAGTTGTACTACAAAGGGAGAAGTAAAGTTTGTAAATAGAAAATACAGGTTATAAAGCTACAACTAAAGTAACCGAGAGCACATACTTCAATTAAAAATGTCAAGGTAACTGCAATAAAGACTTTATAAAATGGCATAATAAAACTAAGGATAAACAGGCATGATCAGAGAAACAAAATAAAACTAAAGGATAAATACAAATTAACAAGGGTATAAGAAGTGAAGGCTACATTATTAAGCACTAAGACGTTAAAGAATATACTACTGAAGTGGACAATTAAAATATAATAACACCAGCTAAAAGCACAAACTAAAACATGCAAGTTTGGATGCTGGGCCCCATCACTCCATTCCCCACCCCACGCCACTCCATCCCACTCCACACACCAGGGGAGCAAATGTGTTCCTTTGACAGTGTCATTTACTGAAGCTCTCAGACTTCCTATTTCATGGTTCACCCAAGGCAGGCTTTCACTGTGTGACCTCCCAGGACTCAGGACCAAGGTGGGGCCTCCAGGCACATTGTCAACCTTCAAGCAGAAACTGTTGCCACCTGACCCTGTCCCATCTGCCTTTTCTTCCTGGCCCCAGGGCATATACAAAAACCATGGCCCAGTCCTTCTCAAGCAGTATGTTGGGACAGATATAGGTATTGTGTTATGTTAATTTTTTAAACTCTGGTGTTATTTTATTAGAAGAATTTCCAATCAAGTGAATCATGTGAATCTAGGCTCTCGTTTTCTCATGCCTGGGGGACATTCTATCTGATAGTTCACAAAGCTGACAGAGGAGCATCATTTGTACTCCCTGGAGCAGCTACTAACAGGGTAGATGTAATCTATAAAAACAAATCAATTGTCTTTTTTTAGATACTGTGTGTCTCTTTTAAGGACTAGCCTTATAAAGCAGTCATTAATGTCACTCTCTAGAGTATTCCTCCTGCAGCATATCTGGTTCATGTAAGAAGGACAGTGCCCTGCAACTCACAATGTGTAGAATTGTGGCTTTATTTGGCCACACACCTTGGCCATTGTATCCTCATGTAGTCAAATATAGCTACTTTTACTATTATAAATACCCATAGTGCTGCCCAGAGATCCATGCTGGCACTAGGCAGGTCATAAATGATCGATCTCTGAATTTGAGGTCAAGGTTCAAAATATTTTTTCTCTCACAGCTTTGATGATATTTTTCCATATCCTCTTACCACTGAATTTTGGTGACAGGAAGTCCAGTACTAGGGTGATTCTTATTGTTTGATAATAATTTTCTCTCCCTCTAACTTGCTTTGAGATTTTTTATCATGTTTTTCCTTAAATTTCCCATTGTGATCCAACATATGGGAAGTTTATTTATTCACAGTGTTGGGGCCCTTGTGATCTATTCAATATGAAGAGTAGTATCATTCATTTCTGGGAAAATATACTTTATTATTTTTTGATATTGAAATTTCCATGATGGGGAAAATAGTGTTCCTAGAAAGTTCCTCTAGGTATTTTCTCTAAGTAATATGAGTCTTTGTCTTTTGTCTACTTTATGGAATATTTTGTTGGATTTACCTTTCAACCTTATATTAAATTTATTTATTTAAGGGTAAAGATAAGACTTTAATGTCCGTAATTTTGTAATAGATTTTTTAGATGTTGATGGACCTTTATTTTACTCATTTATTTGTATGCAGTGCTTAGAATCAAACCCAGTGCCTCACACATGCTAGGCAAGCACTCTACCACTGAGCCACAACCCCAGCCCTGTCCATAGTTTTTTAATGTACAGATTATTGTTTTTACTATCATCTAGTTCTTATTTGAAAGAGGTTCACAAAGACCTGAGGATACTAATTGCGTTCTCTTCTGTTCCGTGTGCTTTATTTCTTTCAGATCCATCTTTTCCTGTTGACTTTGGTCTTTCCCTTTGGAGACTAACCTTAAGACTGCTGTAATCTAATTAATTTAATTATAGATTGTAATATTTGAAGACATACATGGAAAAATCCTTAGCAACTCATGGACTTTGCTTTTAGGGGCATTTAGAAAGCCTCTAACACCAGAATGTGGGCAACTTTTCCTCTGGGGCACTCAATTTCTCGAGAGTAGAACCTTCTGGTTTGGCGTTGAAGGAATATGGTGGCTACAGGGGTTAGAGAAAGCCTGGTGGTACTAACAGTTCTGTACATAAACTTTCAGTTAATGCCTGGGTTTTTAACTCCACATCTAATTTAATTCCCATGGTGTGGCTTTGGAGCCTCAAGTCTCTTTGAGGATGACTCTGTGACAGTCGGTGTGTACAAAGCTCTGGTTTCCTCTTGCAATTCCATCAGACATCACTCCTGTTGAGTTTCTGTCTTCCAGAAATGCATTGAAATCTCTTGTCTGCTGATAGCTTCCCTCCAATTTTCTTCGTTAATCTAGTTTGCCTGAATTGAGTATTGGAAGAGAGAGATGAACATGTGTATTAAGTCTGCCATTTATGCCATTATGTGTTCTAAATCATCTTTGGCATGTACAAAATTTATTAGGTTTTATAGAATCATTTTCATCTTACCATAATAGTCATTGGTTGCTACCTACTTGATTTAATGTTTAAGTTGTTCTTGGTTGAAATAGTTTCTTAATTTTTTAAAAGTTTCTAGGTAAATGACAATATTTTGACATATCCTTTTTAGAATTTATTGCTGTTCCTTCTTTATCTTAATTGCATTAAATACCTTCAGTATAATGTTTAAGTGGTTCCTTAAAGGTAACTATTTTTTCCTGACATAGATGGGAATATTTCTGGCTATCAATATTTCTGAAAGATATTCTCTATCAAGCAATGGAATTTTCCATCACTTTTTAGCTTATGAAATGTTTTCTCAGAAACAGATGCCCAATTTCAGCATATGGTATTTGGCTGAGGATCATTTTTCAAAATGACAATAAAAATTTTTGTCTTTTTAAATGGAACTTTTATGTCATTTATATTTGTCATTTTAATTTTATATTTTATTTATTCTCTGTTTTTCTGGATGAATTACTCTAGCTATTCTTCTAATCTGTTTCCAGCTCCATCCACTCTAGTACTTAATAAATATCTCACAGAAGTATATGAACAACTACGCTTCATGCTTGATCTTATTTTGTACTTTCAAATAAAATAATAAATTTACATTATTAAACTCCTCTGTTTTTTGAATTAATTCTGTTTCAGCAGTGACTATCTGTTCTGAGTGGGTTAGCTTAGCCACTTCTTTTGGCTTTTTAAAATTTCAATGAGAATTTTATACTGTTTACTATTGCTCTACATACAAATAGATAGCCAGGAAAACAAAGATATAAGGGGTATTCAGATGTCATTTATCCTCCTTATGGAATAAGCAATAGTTCTTAATCTATGTACTTATGTTTTTGTATAATAGATTTTAATCATGTACTTAATAAGTTTGCATTATCTGCCTATATTTATGAATGAGACTCTTGTTTATATATTTTGGGATGTTCTATGAGCACCATAAATACTCATTTATTCATCTGTTTAGCATTTTCATTATTGTTGTGTTCCAGATTCTGAACCTGTGTGTTCATTCTTTCCCATCCTTAATCCAACTGGTAGTGGACTACTCAGGTGTTGGGGAGGCACCAATAAATTCATGCCTTTGCATTGTGAATCATCAGCAGCCTTGTGAATGAGGGGAACACATTAGGAGATGGCAGAATAACAAGCTAGAAGTCTGGAGGCTCTGCCATATCATCCTGGTCCCTACTGTTCATACTACCATGTAAAAAACGTACTCTTGTTTTATTGAGAAGGTGGTTTCTGAACTGGCTTTTACCTATCAACTTTGTTCTTACATATTGTTAACACTTATTTAAGTTGTTCACTGTGCTAGTTAAATTTTCCAGGTCATTCAAATCTAACCAACTCTGGCATTGTTCTTCTGCAAATAGATAAACCATTCCACAACTACTCACCATGAATTAATTCATTAGTCTGAAAACCAAGAAGAAATGTCATTAGAAAATGCCCAGTGTTGAATTCTTAAATGACAGAGTATGTGCTTGAAGCCCAGAATCAACAATTACGTGGGACAAGGACAGCCTCAAGGGAATAATTGTTCCCACTTCCTTGGTCCCTTCTTCCCCTGACCCTTTTTCCCTTTCATCTTGTCTTAGCTTCATGTGAGTGATGGTTCTTGGTGGTTCTTGTCCACAGACTCTAAGAGTGAGTGTGAGCACCAAAGAGTCAGGGAAGTCCCAAGAGAGCCAAGGGTACCAGAGCAGCAGAATGGACACAGCTGAAGAGAGGACCAGAGAACTAGAAAAGAGGTCATCAATTATGGTCTACTGGGTTCTGGCATTCAATTTACCTGGGGCTCTTTTTAAAAATACCAATTTCTGGAGCCTACACTAGACACATCACATCAAAATCTCTGGTAGTTCACTCCAGTGAATTCAAATCTTTAACAAGCTTCACAGATGAACCTCGTGACTCAGGTGTAGCCCTCACATCAGTAGCAGCAACAGCATTGTGAGAAATCCTAACCTCAGGCAGATACCAGACTTATGCAATGAGAATCTGCATTTTATCGAGATTCTGAGGTGATTCCTATGCATACTAGGAGTTGAGGAGTACTGATTCTCTGATTCACTGAAGCAACAGACGGCATTGAACTGGGAATTTCAACAATGTATATGTAGCAATAGAAAGAATTGCTGCCCAGGGGTTGGGATTGTAGCACAGTGGTAGAGCGCTTGCCTCGCATGCGTGAGGCACTGGGTTGGATCCTCAGCACCACATAAAAATAAATAAAATAATAAATAATAAAGATATTGTAAAAAAGAAAAAGCATTTAAAAAAAAAAAAAGAATTGCTGCCCAAAGAGGGGGCCTGCCTGCATTCATCAGATCTTCCAGTTAGTTGTCTCTTAAAAGGCATTTGGAAGCAGTTCCCATAGGTTTTGTTTGTTGGATTGAGCAAATCCTTGGATTCTTAGGGATAATTTAAGGATAGAGACAGGGGAACCCCTGAGAGACAAAAGTACTTCCTAGTAATCATAAACTCTTACAGGCTAGGACTGACGTCTTACCTCTAGCACAAAATTTAAAGGAAGTTCCAAAAACTTTTAGTGATCAAAATATATTTTAGTGCAATATTTCTAAAAATAAAAGAATTCTAGGCAAAAAATCCATGATGAACAAAATATCAAAATTTTAAATAATTTTAAATAAATCATCATTAATGATTTTTCCTCTTGCTTCAGATTTCAATATGGCTCTGAATGGCACTGTTATTAATACTGTATTTAAATTTTTGATATTCTATACATTATAAATCTATTTGCATTTTAACATATCACATTAAAATATTATGCAACTCGATTACTGGGTTATTTGATACATATCCCCTTAAAATTTTGCACTCAAGGCAAGGACCTTGTTGCTCTTAGCCTAGACTCTGACCTCTTCTTTTACCTCAGAGTGCATGGATTCACAAAATCATAATCATGTACTTTACTCTATGAATCTGATCCAGATTCATAGATTTCACAGGCATTTCCAATTCACTTAACTAATTGTACTTTTCCTTGATTTTAAGACAAAGCACAGTGTCATGGTTAATTAAGGTTCTGGTCACTGAATTGTTTTGGTTCTAAATATGGCTCCATCACTTAAGGTAACCTTGGGCAAGGTGTTTACCCTCTCTGAGTCACTGTTTGCGCACCACCTCTAAAATAAAGTAAATAGCAATACCTCAGAACTGGTGTTATGTAACACAGAAAGTGTGTATCCTAGTATCTGACCCTTAGTAATCAATAAGTATTACCTCTGTTATTATAATTGCTATTTATATTATTATCCTCAATCTTGATGAGATTTTGCCTTGCAAATCTTTTAGTCATGGACCCTGTCAAACTGTTTGCTCTTTGGTTTTCATTTTGAAGCTATACTTAAAGTCACCCATGCCTTAATTTTTCATGGTTTCTTCCCCAAAACATAAATTTCTTGGCAAAAATGGTGAAGTTCTACATACTAACAACAATTAACAATTATCACTCTAAAATTTCTGCTATTTTTTTAAAGAGCTTATCTTTTCTTCCATTGAATTTTTTTTTTTTTTTTTGGTGGGGGTTGTACTGGGGCTTGAACTCATGGACACTCAACCCCTGAGCCACATCCCCAGCACTCTTTTGTATTTTATTTAGAGACAGGGTCTCACTGAGTTGCTTAGCACCTTGCTTTTGCTGAGGCTGGCTTTGAATTTGGCAATTCTCCTACCTCAGTCTCCTGAGCCACTGGGATTACAGGCTTGTGCCACCACACC
>CM053401.1:37783672-37801134 GCA_028644305.1 Xerus rutilus | reverse complement strand
TGAAATGGACATCATTACCCTAGGTACATGTATGACTGCACATATAGTGCGACTCTATATGGTGTACAACCCGAGAAATAAAAACTTGTGCTCCATTTGTGTACAATGAATCAAAATGCATTCTGCTCTCATATATACCTAATTAGAATAAATAAATAAATAAATAGATCCATTACATGGCAAGGTGACTACTTTCACCACTTTATTTAATATAGTACTGGAAGTGCTAGCAAGAGAAATCAGATAAGAAAAAAAAACAGAAGCCTTTCAAATCAGATTGGAGTAAAAGTAAAAAAAAAAAAAAAATAGTTGCCATCTATTTGCAGATAGCAGGAACCCAAATGTAAAAATTCCAAGATTACACACACACACACACACACACACACACACACACTGAAGTTGAAACAAGTAAATGAGTTCGGTAAAGCTGCAGGATACAAAACGAGCATGTAAAAAGCAGTATTATAGTTCTACATAAATAGCTACTTAACTGAGAAAACTCAAGAAAATAATCCAATTTTTACAGCATTAAAAAATAACTAGGAAAAAGATCAATCAAGATGAAATATCCACAAATTAACAACATAAAACACTGCTGAAAGAAATTGATGACAACGCAAATAGATAGATCTCCCATTCTGATAAACTGGATGAAGTAATCTTTTTTTTTTTGAAGTAATCTTCTTAAAAAGTCCCTACTACTCAAAGTCATAAACAGATTCAACACAATCCCTATCAAAATCCTAATAATGTTCTTCACAGAAATATAAAAACTAGGGGTTGTGGCTCAGCGGTTGAGCACTTGCCTCACATATGTGAGGCACTGGGTTCAATCCTCAGCACCACATAAAATAAAGGTATTGTGTTCAACTACAACTAAAAAAATTTTTTAAAAAGAAATATAAAAACTATTCTAAAATTCATATAGATACATTAAAGACCGCAAATAGTCAAAATAATTCTGGAAAAAAAAATAAAGTTGAAGGTATCACATTTCCTGACTTAAAATTACATAACAAAACTATAGTAATCAAAATACTATCAGTGCTGAGAATGTAGCTCAGTGGCAGATAAATTGCCTAGTGCGAGAAGCCACCCTTGAAATATGGGTGGACCTTTTCAGCATCGAAATTATTGAGGGGGAAGGTCTGGTATTAGGTAACTTTGAGCGGCAATTCCGCGTCAAGATAGCCGGATACACACGAACTCCCTCTTAACTCTGCGCAAAATGGTCCCAAGCAGCACCAGAGATGGGCGTGACCTGTTAGGAACCCAGCAGCCTACCTGCTCCCTCCCCCCCATCCCACCCCACCCCCGCCTCTATCCTGTTCTGGCGAAGAACTTTCTATGGAAACTCTTTGATCTATCCCGATATAAATAAAGCAAGGGAGGGCTCCCTTTGTTAGAAGCTGCACCCGTCTGGTCTGCTTGGCCCATCAATTCCTTTTATGGGCATATATCTAAAGGAAATGAAGTCACCGTAAAGATATTTTCCAACCCCATGTTCATAGGAGCATTTTTTCACAATTACTGAGATAGGAAAGTAAACTTGGTGTCTGTTGATGAACAAATGGATAAGGAAAATGTGGTATACATATTACAATGGAATGTTATTCAGCCCTGAAACAGAATGAGATCTTGTTATTTGCCATAATATGCATGAGCCTAGAGGACTTTATATGAAATAAAATGAGCCAGACATAGAAAGAAAAAAATTATCAATATGGTTTTACTTACATGTGGAATCTTTTTAAAAATCAAATTTACAGAGATCGAGATTAAAACAGTGTTTTCAGAGGTGGGAGACGTACAGAGGAAACAAGGGGACATAGGTCAGAGGATGAGATGTAGCAGGTAGGATGAGAAAGTGATGAGGACTCAAATTGTATTTGAAAAACATACTAAATGAGTAGATTTTAGTGCTCTTGCCACAAAAACAACAAAAAAGAATCATGTGATATAATAAATATGTTAATTTTTCACTATAGCAATTTTTATTCTCTCTATATGTTCCATGGCATCATGTTGTACACTTTAAATATGCTTGCTGAATTTCATTTCTAAAGAAAAGCCTTTCTGAGGATTTCCTAAAGTATACATGCTACTATGTTAAAGTCATCTCCTTTCTAAGAAGAGAAAGTCCAAAACCATGGTACATACTGTCCAGCCTCACTCCTCCCTTGAGCTGATGCCCAAACACGAGGACCTTGCTGCCTCTCCAGCATAATGCTGGGCAGTGACTCACTCATCCTTTAAGTTCCCAAGAGGACATTGTGAGCCTGCCTAATGGATCTCATCTCCAGTCTGCAGTTCCATTTAGAACCCTGGTAATGGCTAGTTCCCCAGCCCCATGGGCACCCATTGGCCGACATCTAGAAATATTATCCTTGTGATTCACAGACTTGGGGCATCAAAAAACCCTCATGTTTTCTCTTCTCTCTTAAACTCTTTTAGCTTAACTTTGTCCAGTATGCACTTTCTGTCTCCCGTGTCCTCCTTCCACCTAAGACGCAGCTCCAATCAGGCCATCAAACCTCCGAGTGTCTTCAACCTCACCTCCTGCCCAACTGGTCTGTTGGCAGTCCTCCCTTCTCCAAGCACTTATAGGCCCTGCCAGTCTGTTCCACCACTGGTATCTTTTTTCAGACATGCAGACTCAGATCATGGCCACCTTCTTCTATCCATGGTGTCTCTGATTCTGTCCAGCACCTAGACTTCTTCCTCTTTGAACCCACAACATTTTGCTTTTCATGATGGCACTCGTTTATCTGGATATGCTTGCCTGCATTAAGGAGTGAATACCAGAAGATGTAGATCAGTACTCTGTGCCTAGCAGAGCTTCAAAATGAAAATTCTAAATTTATCTGGCTTATTTTATGGTTATTTTCTTAAAGCATTTAAAAATGACTTTGGGACATTATTATGTTTGAATGAAACATGTTAAGCATCTAACATGCCAAGTGTCTTGAGCGAATTATTATAAACCTATTGCATCATCTGTACAACGATATTATTTGCTTACTTCTGAGGTTATTGTGAGGATTAGATGAAATGATGCATGTGAAGGATTTAGCATGTAAGTGCTCAGTATATTTTAGTTATTCAAAATATTTATACAGTGACTGGCACCGACAAGTGAAGATCCTTTGCTTGGCTGAAATTTAGTCAGGCTTCTGAGCCTTCTCCTACTCCCATCTGTGTACCTCCTTGTAAAATTCAATTTTGGTGCAGAACCCTGCTAACTATTTTAGCCAGAACCACCCCCTCCTCAGTATCTGATCACTCTAGATATCTAATCATGTTCCTTATCCTCCACCATAACCCAGGTGATATCTGATCATCCTAACATCTCTCAATAAGAATCCTGTTAGGGTGGCCTATCTAGAATCCCCTTTGTCCTTGATGTGTACTCTTAGTAATTTTCCATCCACTGACCCCCAACACTGCTCTTTGGCTATAAATTCCCACTTGCTCATGTTGTATTTGGAGTTGAGCCCATCTCTTTCGCCTCAACAAGACTCTACTGCAGTGGTCCTTGTACCTATTACAATGATACTTAATAACTCTTCCTTACTATGCTTTAACAAGAATCATTGAATAACTTTTTCACTACCAGCACGTAATAGACACTGTATCTATATTAGTCAATGTAATTATCATTGACACAGTGACTTTTTCATTTCATATTTCTCACAGTATTTAGAACAATCACACAGGTTAATGTGTTAATTTGGTTAAACACATTAATCAGAAAATATCCACATACTTAGTATAGGTATGAAAGGATTTCTAGAAGAGATGAAAAATAATAATTATCAAAGAAAGACACATTACATTATAATGAAGAGCTTCTTTTACCAAGTTATCATGAAGAATATAAGAGTCACAATCTGGAAATGATATCCTCAATAAATATAAATGAAAATGGGTTAGTATTAAAAAGAAAATAACACCTACAAATCAATAAGCAGAAGACAAATAACTCATTTTTTAAAAAGGACAAAATTCATGAAGGGGCATTTCACAAGAGAGGTGCAGTAGCATGTGCCTATAGTTCCAGCTACTGGGGAGACTGAGGCAGGAAGATTGCTTGAGCCTGGGCAATATAGCAAGATTGAGTTTCTTAGCTGGGCACAGTGGTGCACTCCTGTAATCCCAGCATTTTGGGAGGCTGAGACAGGAGAATAGCGAGTTCAAAGCCAGCCTCAGCAACAGCGAGGCGCTAAGCAACTCAGTGAGACCCTGTCTCTACATAAAACACAAAATAGGGCTGGGGATGTGGCTCAGTGGTTGAGTACCCCTGAGTTCAATCCCCGGTACCAAAAAAAAAAAAAAGATTGAGTCTCTTGAAAACAAGGATAAGGAGGAACAGGAAGAGGAATGGGAGAAAAGAAGAGCCAGAAACATAAGGTCCTCATCATCTACACTCATTGGAAATAAGCAAAGCAAAACCATAATTGGTTACATCTTGTCTATTAGATGAGCAAAAATGTTTAACTCTAACAATATCAAGTAAAAGTAAAAATATGGAGTACTAGAAATCCATGTACTCCTGGAGAGCAGAAATTGAGCTACTGCTTTGGAAAATAACTGGGTAACTGTGCACTAACAATGTGGATCAATATAACTATGTCCCCGAGGAGCCAGAGCATGCAACTGGGAGGCACACACATATAGGTAGCCTCAATTGTATTGGTATCAATACTACCAATACAAACCTACTTCATAGGTTGTATGGTGGGTTCAAAGGAGTTTATTGTTCTTTTTAAGTTATATGATTACATAACTTGCTGTGAATGTATCAAATGTTACAACACAAAAGGTTTTGAAAATGAATAGTTTGATGAGGACAGTTGAGATTTTATATTTTTCATTTTTTACTATAATTCAAAAGAAAATATAACTACAAGGCTTCACTATGGGTATGACCCACATGGAAGGATAATGTAGCAAATGTTTCTTCTCTTTCGCATCATCTTGTCCCACTACTTAAAAAAAGCTTGAAGCTGGGCGCGGTGGCTCAAGCCTGTAATCCCAGCACTTAGGGAGGCTGAGACAGGAGAATCGCGAGTTCAAAGCCAGTCTCAGCAATGGCGAGGTGCTAAGCAACTCAGTGAAACCCTGTCTCTACATAAAACACAAAATAGGGCTGGGGATGTGGCTCAGTGGTCGAGTACCCCTGAGTTCAATCCCCAGTACCAAAAAAAAAGCTTGAAATGTTTGTTTACATTGTTTATCCAGAGTAAGCCAGAAGTATGAACTTTCCCCAGATGAAATTCTTTCTTCTTAATACAACTCTTGGCAAATGAGCTCTTCTTAAAGTTGTTTTTCAAAACCTTTGTAAACAAATGAAACAAGATCAATCCAAGCAAGGCCAGAAGTACACCAAAGTGTTATAACTAGTGGATAAATTGGTGAATAATTCTTAGAAGGATTTTCACCTGAATGCAAAATTTCAATCACACAATTTTGCCTCTGATCTTCTCTTCCCCTTAGCATAAACCCATTAAAATCTCTACAGTGAGATTCTAATCACTGACTATTAAAGATTACTAAGGACCAAATGGAAATTAACAGGTAGCACTTCAGAAATGAAGATCATAGTCAATGAGAATAAACTATTGTAGTTACAAATTTAAACTTATAGTTATTACTTTGTATTTCTTTCACAAATTACCAGGTGACTAAAGTTTTTTAAATAGTCTTTGGCCTTCATCCTGCCCAATAGACAATTGCCATATTCCTAGCTAAGCTTTTATTTAACATCCTATTGATTCTGTGGCTAATATTAATACAATCCTGACTCTATCCGTTGACTTATCTATTACATAGTCACCAAACACAACGGTGCGTAAAGTGGCATGCAAAATGTAATCCTTTCTATGAGTCCAGCCCTCCATATGCATAAAAATCAATGGTGGTAGCAGAATGAAAATGAGAAGTCCAGTTCCCAAGAAAAACAGGAACATGTAAATTTTTATTTGTGTTTTAAAAAAGAAAAATAGGGGAAGGGAGGGAGGGAGAGAAAGAAAGACCCACCCAAGAGCAGTCAGAAAGCTGTTATTAACTAAACCACATTTGCCCCTTACAGATCCTTTCCTGACCCAGAGCTCTCTTGGTGTCTCCTACCACACTCTGACTTAAGACTGCACTTGTGTATGGGGATATTTCCTGGCTCTAACAGTTGAACCATCTTTTTTTTTTTTTTTAAAATATTTTTAGTTGTCAATGGATCTTTATTTTATTTATTTATATGTGGTGCTGAGAATCGAACCCAGTGCCTCACGCATGCTAGGCAAGCGCTCTGCCACTGAGCCACACCCCAGCCCCTGAACCATCTTTTTTATTTCATCTCTTCTTCTTCATGCATTTTGCTGCACTACATATTTATTTATTACATATAATAAATATAATATATAAATAATTATAATATATATTTATATAATGTTTATATATTTATTTATATCTTATAATATTTATATATTATATTATTATATTTA
The DNA here is from genome assembly GCA_028644305.1 of Xerus rutilus. Taxonomy (NCBI): domain Eukaryota; kingdom Metazoa; phylum Chordata; class Mammalia; order Rodentia; family Sciuridae; genus Xerus; species Xerus rutilus. The sequence continues at coordinate 37,794,634 of CM053401.1, read as the reverse complement.
TTCATTTTATTACACTTTATTTATTATATTTATTAATTATATAATATGCTTATTGCAATGGTTACATTGATTGTAGAATAATCCACAGTACTTTCTAAATTTAGTGGGAAATGGAGTTGATGTTTTAGTGATCCTAGTAAGCAAAGCTAAAGGTTTTAGCCTAGAAAGCCTAAATTGTTATATTTTTATCCTGAAAATGGTTTTAAGTATGAAATTCATATATGCTTTGTTGTTCCTCTAGAAATTTGGGAACAAAGATTCTGATCAACTTTAGACCAAGCAAATACTGATAGAACATACTTATAGCAATATAGAGAAGAATTAGAAGAGAGTGAAAGACATGGATAGCTGACAGTATATTTCGGAACTTTTAAGCAGCTTTTGGGAACAAAGGAAAACTTATATTGATGCTTTCGTATTTTTTGGGATCTACTGTCAACAGCTTTTTTGTTTAACTTTGTATGATGGTGACTAGTTCAGAGCACCCTAGATCACCAATGTAATTTTATTGTGGTTATTCTGTTACCTAGCCCACTTGCATGGCCCTATCTGATAGATTTACTTAGCTATAACAGAGTGTGTCTATAGATCATGTAATAATATTACAACTGTGGCCTTATATAGGCTTTTAAAAGCAACATTTATGAAATCTTTAGTTTTTAAAACAGCTAAATCTTTGATCTTACACAATTGTAAAGGTTGGTGACAACTTTCAGGGATGGGAGGGGGTGGGGAGGGTGGCGCAAATATTTTTAGATGTTGTCTGGCATCCTTCCTTGAAGGGAAAGCAACTTTTCTGGTTGGACTACTTCGTGGAGGATTTTTGATCCCCAAGGAATGCTCACAGTATCCCCCTTTTCTACCCTTCCCAAGACACCTCCCAATAAACACCGGCTGGTAGCAATGAATCAAATCCAAGAACTTTCATTGACCACCACTAGAGGGAGTGGTCAAACACCATACCTTCCCAGAGTTTCTTTGAAACCGGGGAAGTAACACAAGCAGGAGCTTGCTCCAGCTCCACATAGCACTCTCCGGAGGTAGGAGGGGTGGGGACGCACATCTCTGGGCATCCGGCTGGAATGAGAGTTCAGAGGGGAGGAAAAGGAGTGTCCTGCCTCAGTCACCTACTTCCACTGGATTAGTTTAGGCAAACGGTTAGTTGCTGAGGGTCCTCCTGGTGCATGGGAATTGCTAACAAGAAACTTTATGGTAAACCTTATAAGAGCAAACATTTGCCGGGCCCTGTCCTCTTTGCATATCTCTTTCTGGGACACCTATTAGAAATGGACTCTCCATCCGTGTCATATCCTTTTGCCTCACTTTACCCCAACTCAACACATTTGCCTAAAAGTTTTCTATGTTGTCTAATTATATACTACAGAAACATTTATGTGATCTATAGCATTAAATAAATTCTTGCCCTTAGTAGTGTACATAGAGGCATTGTGAGATAAAAGAGCTCTGAAGTTGTTTAACGTATATGGCTGTGTCCTAGACACCAGGGAGGTATGTAGGGGAGTCATAAACAGCATATCAAATATAGAAAAAGCCACATACATATATACCTACATGTAAATTTACATATATATATACGTATATTTGTGTATTTATATATACACACATACCCCTTTATGGTTTAGATGTGAAGTGTCCCCCCAAAAAGCTTATGTGTGAGACAATTCAAGAAAACTTAGAGGTGAAATGATTGGTTATGAGAGCCTTATTCCAATCAGTTAATTAATCTCAATCTCTGATAGGGATCAGCTGGATAGTAACTATGAGCAGATAGAGCATGGTGGAGGAAGTGGGTCATTGGAGGTGTATCTTTGGGAGTTCAGCAGGGCTCTCTCTGCTTCCTGACCATGTCCTGAGCCATATTCCTCCACCACACTCTTCTGGCTTCCCCTCTGGCCCAGAGAAGTAGAATCAACCATCTATGGACTAGGACATCTAAAACTCTAAGCCCCCGAATAAACATTTTCTCCTCTAATTGTTCTTGTCAAGTCTTTTGGTCCCAGCAGCAAAAAAGCTGACTAAAACACCCCCAAATGTATGTATATATGTATGGGTATGTATGTATGTATGTGTATATATAAACACACACACATATATACACATATGTATGATGTGTATACTAAATAAAATATGTATGATGTATACATATGTGTATATGTGTGTGTGTGTGTATATATATATACAGATTCTTTTTATCATACATTTAGCACAAATTTATATTATGTGTTGAGTGCTGATTTTATGCAATATTATGAATCCAGGCATACGTAAACAAACTAACAAACACTTAGTAAACATTATCTCTTTCAGTCTCATAATCTGAAGGTATTTCCAAAGTCCTGGCAATAACATTGATAATGCATTACTCACAAAGTTCAGAAATAGAGTAGTTTGAGGCTCCTCAAGAAAGCAGAGAAGACACAGAATATCTGACCAGCTGAAGTTCAGGAAGCAATTGACCTCTAACCTGATGGACAATAAGAGAGAAATTTAATATCTGCCAAACATGAGTACTCCTTGAAACATGTACTTTTGGTGTTTTATTAGTGGTATTATGTTATGGGATCCCCTAGTGTACACAAAACCTTTAGGAATTTCTCGTAGGAAAATGACTAGAAAAAAAGAGGAGTGTTCCAGAATACCACTGAAGCATCATTCATGAGTGAAAAATTGTATCTAACATAAATGTCTAATATTACAAGAGGCTTATTGAGTAAAAGAGTCTTTAAGAATTACATTGTGAAAATACACTCGTTGGGCACAGTGGCGCATGCCTGTAATCCCAGTGGCTCAGGAGGCTGAGGCAGGAGAATAGCAAGTTCAACGCCAGCCTCAGCCACTTAACAAGGCCCTAAGCAACTTAGTGAGATTCTGTCTCAAAACAAAACAATAGGGTTGAGGATGTGGCTCAGTAGTTAAGTGCTCCTGGGTTCAATCCCTGGTACCCCAAAAAAAAAGTACATTCAAAGACATGAGAAATTAATCCTCATATATTGCCGAGTTTTTAAAAAGGTACATTTTTGTGAATTTTGATATAACCATGACACCTATTCATGTGAAAAAGAAATTAAAATGGAGAAATTTGGTATTTAGCACATAATCAAGCTCGAATAGTCCTGTTACTATTGGATGAGCTGATCCCTATTACTGATTCTAATTTTAATTTATATATGCAGTATGTACTGCCTTAAGGTATAGCACAAAATTTAACAAGTTCAACACTCTTAAGTTATGGGTTTGGGGTGGCTTTGTAAAAACATTATATACACACACAAAATTGATAACACAAACAAATGTATCCCTTCTAAGCTCAGGGCTCTTAAATTCAGTTTTTATTTTCAACGATATAACAGGGAGAATAAGAATGCTATATTATGAAAGAAAGAAAAAAGAAGGAAGGAATAAAGAGAGAAGGAGAAAGGAAGGGAAGGAGAAGGGAAGAAAAAAGAGAAAAGGAAGAGAAAGAAAGGGAGAGGCGAGGGGAAAGGAAGGGAGGAGAGAGGAGAGGAGAGGAGGGGAGAGGAGGAAAGAATATGGCACCAAAGTCTCGCAGTTTTTCATGGGGTTTCCTTGGCTGCCTGTGGTCATATTGTAAACATCCTAGCAGGTTTTAAAGCCATTACATGTAAGGAGTTCATGCCCATTTGAAGTCATGTCTCAACTCACCATACAAATTCACAGTTTGGCTTGACTCATAAGAGAAAGGAACTTGTTTTAAGAATAAAAGAAAAATAGGTTTATGGCCTGTTGCCAGGACTGCAAAATAATAGCCATCTCCTGTTTTCAGGCTAGCTGGTACTTTAACTCAATCTCAGCAAGATAAAAACTGTAGAATAACAAAAGGTAGTGGTCAAAAGATTTTACCTTTATTAACTCCGGATTGAACAGGACCATTAAATGCTATCTAAGTGCCTGAAGATAGGATTCTTCAACTGCCCTGCTGGATCCTTCAAATTCTAGAGTGGCCCCTGGGCATGGGGAGAAGATGGCACCATGCAAACCCACCCCATTCAGCTTGGTCTGCACAAGCATTGTATCAAGGGAGACAGAATTCAGATCTGTATTTTTACTCTCCTTGGGGCAAAATCCATGGGTCATGTTGATATCTAATTCCAAGACTTTTCCCTCACATAAGCCCCTAAAATCTAAGTTTCTCTCAATTCTTTTATTGAGACATTGCAAGCAAATGAGAGTAGTTTCCAAACAGAATTATTTAGCTTGGAATTTTTAGGCATCACATTTTCCTCCATTGGCTGAGGATATGTAGCCTATTTTAGTAAAAGAAAATAGACCTAAGCATGCCATATTTGAGAATAACTGTTATCCATATTAACCTCTTCTATTCCCAGGAGAATGAAAATTCCATGGCAGAGCCAGGGGTACCTAGCAATTTGGAGAGGTGTTTCCCAAGAACTTCCTGAGGATCTTCCACAACCATCAAATTTTAAACTATGCCTTTTCTCTTTGTCAACCCTAAGGACTCTTGGTTGATAAATAAAATGTCTTATAATTGTCTAAAGTTCAGAAGAAGCCTATGGTGGCTTTTTATTTTAAATCACAAAATTAGGCATATTCTAGCCGGATTCCAGAGAAATTGTGGACATTGTAGTTCTATCAGGATCCAGGAAGTCTGGCTGGTTCTGACTTCACCAGTTATCTCACCAGTATATTGGAAGACTAGGTAGAAATACCACTGCCAAGACCACCCACCAAAGAGAAAAGGCACATAGTTTGCTACAGAACAAATACAAAATAAAGGGGAAGCTGCATATATTTTTGAAATGTCTTCTTACATATAAAAGCAAGGCCTAAAAGTGTAGGATGAAGGGATTTGTGAGATAGAGTTCCATATTATGAAAAAGAATTAAATTATGAACATACTAAATAAAAAAGAATTAACTCTGTGAGACAGAACTCCGTGTTATGAAAAAGGATTAAATTATCAACATACTAAATAAACTTGAAAACAAAGTATCTTACCTATTGTAGTTAATGTGAGCACCACAAATTTAAAAAAAAAAAAGAGTTCTTAAAATCCCAACTAATATAACTTCTGTTTTCTAAAGGAATTATTCCTTTTTTTTTTAAAGAAAAGTCAGATGCTGTGAGTTAAAACAAAAAGAAGCAAGTACTAATTTGATTAAATTTATAGATGTTTCCTTAAAGGAGTAAATAAAAATTAATCTCTCTGTTGGTTTAGGCACTTATATAGAAATAATTATAAATTATAGATAGGTACCTCAAGTGTTCAATAACGGTAACTCTTAAGTTCATTCAATATTCATTCAATATTATGGAATATCAGAAATATGTCAGTGATCACAACAAATATCTATGCCTTTGTAGAACTGAGATTCTGGAGAGGACATAATAAGCACAAGTAAATTACATAGTATGTTAGGAGGTAATAAGAGATAAATAGAGCAGAATAAGAGGGGACAGGACTATTGGTCAGAGAGATAGTCAGAAAATCTCATTGGAAAGGTAATACTTGAGCAAGGACTTGAAGGCAGGGACAAAGTTAGCCAAACAGACATTTGGGGAAATAAGCAAGATCCTGGAATATTCTAGAAACAGCAAGTAATGTGCCTGGAGCAAAGATGAGGGTAGAGTAATACAAGAGAAAGAAAGAGCAGTAACACGGAAGGAGTACGAAATCATGTAGGAGGAGCAAAGAGATTTAGCTTAAAATGTGAATGAAATGGGGTCACAAGAAAGTTTCAAGCAGGGACATACCAGAAGGATCACTTTGGCTGCCATATTTAAAACAGAATATAGGGAGTGAAGTTAAAGCCAGGAGATCTATTAAGAGAATATTTCAGAACTCCAGAAACTCCAGAAAGACCTAATGGTGGCTCAGTGAGGACCAAGTAAAAGCAGCAAGGATGTAAGAAGCAGTTAGGTTGTGATGCTTGATGTTTTCAAAGCCCAGCTAACAGAACTTCCTGAGGGATTAAAAGTGAGTCCAAGAGGCCCGGCTCTGGTGGTGCATACCTATACTGCTGCTGGGGGAGGTGGGCTGAGGCAGGAGGATTGTGAGTTCAAGGCCAGCCTCAGCAACTTAGTGAGGCTGTAAGCAACTCAGTGAGACTCTGTCTCAAAATAAAATATAAAAAACGGCTGCAGATGCTGCTCAGTAGTTAAGTGATGAGCATAACTCCCAGACTTCATAGACCAACAGAAAGCCTGAGTCCAAGGGCTTCTCCATCATTAAAAGATTATGGAAAAGACATTATACAAAGGCACGTCAGGAGGAACAACTGGTAAAATAGCAAGACAAACAGATTCAGGAGGTAGTATCTTGCAAACCATATGAAGAAAGGGGAAATGATCAACTGCAATGAATGCAGCTAAGAGGCTATGTAGGGAGAAAACAGAATGTGGTTCTTATAAGTTTTAATCATGATCATGTTCTTGCATGAATCTATAGGAGAAATATATGTACCAAAACCATAACAATTTTCAAACAACATACAAAGAATGGCCAAAAAAAAAGTGACATTGGAGTTACTTCTGATTTAAAGTGATGGAATGGGGCTCTTCTGTTCTTGGCTGCTCACCTAAAATTCCATTAAAGTAATATTCAAAGTATACAAGACAAAATAATAAAACTCTGTATTGCAAAGAAGGCATCATAGATAAATCTGAATTGTGAAGAATTGATTAAAAATTAGAAATGAACTTTGTGAAAAAAACAGAGACCAAAATCTCAAAATTTCTAAGAATAATTGAGGTAACCTACCATGAAGATGAAAGCTTCTTTTCCATAATATTCTAAAGGAACTTCAAGCTGTGTGTCACTTATCAGACATACTACTACACATAGTAGTTATTAAAGGAAGACTCGAAGGAAAGGAAATAAGGGGAAAGAAGAAAAGAAGGAGGGAGGAATAGGTTATTTTTAATTTTCTCTATAAGGGTTTCAGAACACTGATAGTAAAACCAGGCAATAAAAACCTAAAACAATGGTTGTGCAGCTCTAAATATACTAAAAACCACTTAATTGTACACTATAAATTAGGTAATTGCATGGTATGTGAATTATATCTCAATAAAGCTGCTTTTTAAAGCATAAAACCCATCATAAAAGAATATCTGAAAAGCCAGTCATTATAGTTACAAAACATTATAATTTGAAAACTCCTAAAAAATAAATATCCAAATTAAGCAGTAGAGCTGATGTGATTTAGCCTAGAATAGACTGAGAGTGGCCTGGTGTCATATTGGAACTGTACGCCTAGTGCTTTGCGTGAGATGTTCTGGAAAAAGAGAAAGGCTAAGAATTCTGCTACCTCATGTGGCCCTGCACTCTGTCAGGATGCCTTCCACATTTAAGACAAAAGAACCCAGGGAAACAAAGAAAGCAATCTGTTATAAAACCACTCAGCTATGTTTTACTTATTGAGTTAAAATACACATGAAGTGCATTAAACTTAAGTGTATACTTGGCAAATTTTATATATGCATAAACCCATTAACCCCACTCACTCAGATCATGATTCAGAACATTTCCAGGACCCTGGAAAGCTCCTCTGCACCATTTTCCCATCAATACCCCCACCAGAAATAATCAATAATTACCATAGATGGGTTTTACCCATTATTGAGCTTTAAGTGAATGGAATTATATAGTAGAAATTATTTTGACTCTAGTTAGTTTAAATCAATATTTTGAGTGCTACTCATTTAGTTCTCATGTATAGCTATAGTTGGTTTATTTTTCATAGCTACATAATTTTCCCTGATATAACATAATTTATTCATTAAATTGATGAACATTTTATTTTTCTAGTGTAGTTTATTATGAGTAAAGCTGATATGAATATTGTTAAACAAATCTTTCAGTGGACATATACTTGCATATATAATTAAGAATGGAATTTCTGGGTCATACAGTATGTGTATACTTACATATTTCTAAACTCTTTTCCAAAGTGGATTATTTCAAATCACACTCCTAAATTTTCTCCACATTTTTTATTGGTGCATTACAGTTGTACATAATGGTGGGATTTGTTGTTATGTATTCATACGTGCATGTGTTTTCCTTATTGGTGTCACTTGGTAAAGAGAATTTAATTTTAATCAAGTTAAATTTATCCATTTATCCATTTCTTAATGGAGTATGTACTTTTATCCTATTCAATGAATTCTTGTTCCCCTAAAATTATAAAGTTATTTTATGATTTCTTTATAAAATTTTATAATTGTAGCTTCCTCACTTAGGTCCTTGATCCATCTCACATTGTGTGTGGTGAGAGTCAGGGGTTAATATTCGTTTTTTATACAAATATCTAGTTGCTCCAATGCCATTTATTTAAATGAAATTTCTTTCTCCTAGTAAAAGGATACATGTACTAGTAAGAATTCATTTGGTTAAAAGTGATAGAAACCCAATTCAAAGTTTCTTAAAGAAAAACAAGGGTGAATATAGCTAACAATAATGCAATAATATCTCAAAATGACTAGAAGATATTATTTTTTTAATGCAGTCATTATAAATAGGAGATAAAAGTTTGAGGTGATGGATATGTTAATCACTGATTTGATCATTATGCAATGTATACATGAGTCAAAAACATCATATTGTACCTCATAAATATATATAATTCTGTCAACTGAAATTTTTTTAATTTAAAAAACCATAATCCTACTTCAAAACAATAAACCAAATAAGAAATTTATCAGTTTAACATAACCCAAAAGTTTAAGTATAGATGACCACCAGAGTAGATTGTTGTTTTAGTCAGCTTTTTTATTTATTTTTTTATTTATTTTGCTGGTGTGACTTAACAACCCAACCAGAACAACTGTAGAAGAGGTAAGGTTTATTTAGGGGCTTACAGTTTCAGAGGTCTCAGTCATAAGTGGCTGGCTCCATTCCTTGGAGCTCAAGGTGAGGCAGGACATCATGGTGGAAGAATGTGGCAGAGAGAAGCAGTTCACATGATGATTAGGGAGGAGAGAGCAAGCTCCACTTGCCAGATATAAATATATACCCCAAAGCTATGCCCCCAATTCCCACCTCCTCCAGCCGCACCCTACCACTTCAGTTACCACTCAGTTAATCCCTATCAGGGGATTAATTCACAGATTGGGTTAAGACTCTCACAATTCAATCATTTCTCCTCTGAACCTTCTTGCATTGTCTCATACATGAGTTTTGGGGGGATATCTCACATCTAAACCATAACAATGCTCTTGGTACTTGCCTCTAAACCTATCTTTTTAAGAGCTGTTTGTTTTTTTTTTTTTTTTTTGGTGCCAGGGACTGAACTCAGGGGCACTAGACCACATCCCCAGCCCTATTTTGTGTTTTATGTAGAGACAGGGTCTCACTGAGTTGTTTAGCACCTCACCCTTGCTGAGGCTGGCTTTGAACTCACGATTCTCCTGTCTCAGTCTCCCAAAGTGCTGGGATTACAAGTGTGCGCCACCGCGCCCAGCTCCAAGAGCTTTTATATGAATTTGGAGAAGGTCCAGTCACCAAGCAGAGCAAGGCAGAAGAGTGAGAGAGTGTCCTCAAAAGCACAGAGTTGATGCCCTTGAAAGCAGTCATAAGCCAATAGTACATAGGGTGGGGGATGCTGAATCACTTCTTTAACTCCCTCACCTCTCAAGAGAATAACTCTAAGGTACATCCTACATTATCTCCTAAGTTCCCCAATGGGATCAGCTCCAGTTGCTCACAGTGTTAATATGCTTGAAGATGTGTCCTTTATTGTCTTCCTTCACTTCTCAATATTGTTTCCCCACTCCCTTACCGGTACTTCCTGGGTTTACCTCCCAAATTACTTGTACTCAACTTCATAGCATAGTCCTAACATTAGTGCCTCATCTCTCCCACCAGCACTGCCTCCAGCTGGCATCATAACTAGGTTTTAATAAGCATTCTACCAAGTAAGGGATAAGGTGATGAGAAGGAAACTCAGACAGTTATATTTCTTACAGAGTCAGACTTGAAGGAGCTCAGAGATTTAGGAAACCAATGAATGACAAAATTTGGTCTAATGGCTTTCTTAATCTTTGTCTTAGAAGAAGAGTTGGAAGATCAATATAATTGTGTTGTTTTTCTTGGAACTAGTCTAGTAGAAATTTTGAAAAAGTCAAATGAAGAATGTTGAAGAGGTGGTTGGAGATCTTCCCCAGGAGTTGGGGTTGGAATGATCTTCCTAGGAGCAAGTGGAATCCTAGGCCCAAGGCTGTCATATACAGCTTGAAAGGCTATGCGTGTTCTGACTTGAGAGCCCAGTGTTTAGAGACTCCGGTATGAACAGCAGCCTCTAACGTTGTGCTGTGCCACAACTGCATCTGCACATAGAATTCACAGCTGTAACTGTCCTCAAATCCTGGTGTAAGAGTGTGGGAATGGGGTGGCCTCACAAGGAGCATTGTCAATAATAACAAAAAATTGGAACAATTTACATGTTAATGGAGTATTAGTAAATGGAATCTCTAGTAGACTTTTAAAAATGTGATAAATCTATATGTAACTTGAAAAGAGATATGGTTATGTAAAATAGAAAAGTAAAAACATAGATTATGCAAATTTTGTTTATATTGTGTTTCTGTGCATCAGCAAGTATGTGTTGGTATTGACCTAAAGTGATTGTGTCTACTAAAATAATAGCCAGAAAAAATTCTCATTACTATATCTTCTATTGCTAATTTCCAAGACAAGAGGCCCTTTAAAACTTTAATGTTGATTTCCAGTAGGCTGCCCGTCATCTATCCAACTCAAGTCTGAGCTTATGCCACCCTCTGTTCACAACCAAATCTGTTAGACACAGTCTAGATATAAAAAGGTCAATATGGCGGCTAAGACTGAATGTAAATGCAAACTTTTGAAAGCATTTTGCCACATGAAATGAGATACAGACATTTCTGCCAGCCTCAAGTCTAGTTTGAATCATCTGGTGTTCAGCCCTTTTATGAAAGGAGAAG
>CM053401.1:37734913-37783172 GCA_028644305.1 Xerus rutilus | reverse complement strand
GCCAAGAAACAAAAAATGCCAGAAATAAAGTAAATGTTTATGTATAAAGAGCTTGTTAAATGAATTATGATTCATCCAGCCTATTTTAATTTGCTTTAGACTTCCTGAATAGTTCAACTGTTTTATGTTCTTTTTATCAACTGACATTTAAAAAGAAAAAATAACTTAAATTATTGAATATAAAAATAAGACAGAAATCTTAGCTATTGCCCAATAGTAATTCTGCCCCACAAACACACACATCCAGGTCCTACAGAAAGATTTTCATCAATTCAGGTATGTTTTCCTTCAGAATGAATTTGTTTTACTCCCCCTAGATAGGTCATTTACATAATTCCATAGCCTTCCCAATTTAGAATGACTAGAAGAAAAATTTGGTTTTACCAATATTTTATAAAGATAGGATATAAGTGTTATTGACTATAAGAGTCCTGATGTATCAAAACATTTATAGTGTCTATATGTCTATAAATTTCTGTCTATCAGAGTAGTAGCTTTGTCTTCACCAGTACCTTAGTTCATGGCTATTACATCAGATGAGGCAGAAGCCTCTCTTTGGAATGTATTTTGCTTTAAGACCCAGGCAGAGGGGAACCAGCTAAACTAACATTGGCTCAACTATTTCACCTCATAGGAAAAGACAAGGCTAAGAAACAAAATATTCTTCTGTCTGGGTCCTATTGACAGAGTTTTCTTCTAATTCATGAGAATTGTCATTATCTTAACTCTGAACCTGAATATGGCCCTGGTTGTTATATTTTAATAAGAGGAAAAACATCTGTGGAGGAAAGTTTCTGCTTATAGACAGAATCCTGGCCACCATCATAATTCCTACCCTCAAGTTAGATTATACAATCAAAATGTTAAACTGTCATTATACCATAAAATGGGAATCTACGCAGTCATTAGAAGCCATGATGTAGATCTATATCTGTTTAATACAAATTTATATCTGGTAATTTTTAATGTTAAGCAAATTATATATAGTTATGTATGGTGTTATCCCATTTATGGAAAATCTCAAAATATGTATATCAATACATTAGCCATATTTATCTCAAATTTTCTGTAATTATTTCATTGTTAATCAGATATTCTTGATATTTTTAAATCAGTTGTTTTTTATGATTACTCAGGGTTTTTTCTAACTTTAATCATTCTTGACTCATACTGCTTCATTTCATTTGACAGCTTTATCACTTTATCACAACATTTCATCTTATTTGTGTTCTGGGATAATTTTATTTCTTTATTTGTAAAAAAAAAAAGACAACTCTTAGGTCCAGCTCTACTTTTGAAAGTACAGACTGAATTCATATCTTCTTTTAGGGTTTCAACTCTATGGTTTGAGTATATATTTTTTTTCTTCCTTCAATGATACATTTTTCTGGTCTAAAGTATCAAGTTCCCACTAGAAACTCTATAGGACAGGATAGAGTGCTGCCTTTATCCCACCAAGACCCAGCACTCTAGTCCTCTTGGATAACTACTTCTTCCTGACTCTTTCTATTCTTGATAAAGTTTTGTTCATGGTTTACTGATTTTTCCTGTCCTTGGGTCATGGAGAGAGCTATCCAGCCCACCAAACCATCTCAATCATTTTGAGTATCAGGAAGAGGGTCTAGATCTGTGCCTCTTCTTTCTCCTGCCTCTGGGAATATTCAGGTACTTACCCATCTCCTCCCTGGTGACTCCAAGTGCCTTTCATTTATGTATTTTCTCATAGGAAAAAGCATGTCAACTTCTGCCTAAACAAGTACCTTGTTACATAATTAGCTTTTTTTCTGATTCTAAAAATAATGCATTCTCTAAATAAAGAATGTACATAATAAAGGAAAATTCAGAAGGAAAATATATTTAAATTGCTAAATTTAAATTATCCAAGATGGAGATAAATACTATTAATATTTAGATGAATTTCCTTATTGTCTCTTTAGTCCTATATCTATAATTTTTAAACATATAGGAATTAAAGTCAATGTACACTTAATATTTGTACTAAATTAATTTTATGCTAATATTTAACATATACTCAATATGTAAATCAGATTTTTTAACATTGTCTTAAAAATATTATCTTAATTGACTACATACATTCCAACAGCTGGATGTACCATAATTTGTTTCCAAGTTCCTTTTGCTAGATATTTAAGTCATTTTCTATTTTCATTTATTATAAATAAAGTTGAAAAATTCTTATCCATAAATCTTTTTATTTAATTTCTAACTATTTCTTGGCTTTTGTCCCCAAAATGAAATTTACTGGGTAAGTCTATTTGTAAAATATTAAAATTCTTCTTTGTGGGAACATATCATACTTTTCATCCAGTGAAAAATGATTTAGATTTTTTTAAAATTAATGGCCTAGAGTTTGCCCTGGAATAGTCTATTAATAATTAGAAATATCTTTTTTATGTTCTTGCTTTTTGAGTTGTAGTTGATATATAAAAAATACATATAATTAATGTGTACCTCTTGATGCATTTTGACATATGCACAGGATACCACCAACACAATCAAGGTTAACAGACAGACATATGCACCATCTCCAAAAATGCTCCTGTGTTCTTCTGTTGGCTGGTTTGTTAATTTTTGCTTTTATAGAAGTTTTTTGTTTGTTTGGTAAGAACACTTTATATAAGATCCATATTCTAGGTGGGTGTGGTGGTACTCACCTGTAGTCCCAACTACTCAGAAAGCTGAGACAGAAGGATCATTGGAACCCAGGAGTTCCAGACCAATCTGGTAAACATAGCAAGAATTGGTCAGCCCCACCAAATCTATCCTCTTAACATGTTTGAAAATACACAAAACTCTGTCATTAACAATAGTTACTATGTTGTACATCTGATCTCTAGAAATTATGGTCTTGCATAATAGAAAATTTGTACCCATTGAAAAATAATTCCCCATAGGAATCCATTTCTAAAAATATATTTTTCAATCCCAAACCTACTTCTTTTAAATTTGAGAACAAAACATTCAAATTGATCTTTTCTTTCATTAACACAAAACCCTCCACCAAAGCAGGAACCCTTGCACTGTCGTCTCTGGGTCAAATAAATTGGATTCTGACAAGAGGCTAACATTAGCCACAAAGAATTCTTCAAGTTCTACATCACATTTTAGCTGTTTTCAAGTAAAATACTGTCCTCAAAGCAGTAACCTCTTAGAGATGGCATTAAGTCAAGATCATCACTGTCTATTCTCAGTTTAAATGTGATCTGGAATTTAGCACAGACTTCCAAAGCATGATAGGTAAAAGTCTATCTATGTTTAATGGGGGAAACCAAATTGTTCTCTTCTAGCCCACTCTAGCCACTCTCATCAATTCACTTCTGACAGTAGATATGTAATTTTTCTCCACACTTGACTAATTCTTGGACACTGGCTGGGTTATCTATAATTCAATTCAATCATGACATTAACCACCTGAAGATAAAGCAGACCCACAGTTTAAGAGCTCAATCACACAAGACTGCTCCCTGCCTCTCTACCTCAAATGCCAATTGTAAGAGGTGGGTCCTTAGGTTACCCACAACTTCTATCTGACTTGGCTACAAATCAGATGTTCTCAACCCCTCCAAGTTTCAGTCATTTGCAGAATGGCTAACAGAACTCAGAAAGACTCTTATTCCCATTTCCTGGTTTATTATAAAGGAAATTATAAAGAAGACAGATGAACAGTCCATGCAGAGATACGTATGACAGGGTATGTAGGGTGAGATGAGAGCTTCCATGCTCTCTCCAGCCATGCATCTTCCATGTGTTCCACAACCTAGAGGTTCCCTGAACTCCATAACTCAGATTTTTATGGAGGATCCATCACATCAGCACAATCAATTATTCATCTAAGATGAACTTGATTTAAGCATATTGAAAACTCAATCTTTAGCCCCTCTCTCCTTCTGTGAGAATGGAGTTGTGGGAGGGGCAGCTAAAAGTTTATTATGACTTGTTCTTTCTGGTGACCGCATCAAGAAGCCCACCAAGAGTCACCTCATTAGAACAAAAAAAAATGCTCCTATCACCCAAGAAATTCCAAAGAACTGGGATCTCTGTATCAGGAACTAGGGTAAAATACTAAATATTGAACAAAAGATGCACACTATACCCTTATTGCTCAGGAAATTACAAGAGATTGAAGAGTTTGTGCCATGAACTGAGGCAGAAAACAAATATATATTGAGAGTTCATTTTATGATGGTTTCCTTATTTTTTTTTTTTGTCATTATAACAGAAAAACCTATTGCAGATCTTAATTTGGATAAGGACAATGGTAAAAGAGTGTGGATATATATTATGGTATGCGTCTCAAAGATTGCACTTAGAACATTTGGTGGCTGATTGAAAATGATGCAAACAGTGAAAGGAATCTAGGATGAGTTCAAGATAGTTATCATGGCAAAGTGTATGTCCATTCCTACAATGGGAACATGGGAGGGGTTGGTCAAGAAGCAGAAGGGAGTTCAGCACTGAGGTTTAGTATTGCTTTTATGCCAATAAAATATTGATGTGGCTGCTTTTTTTTTTTTTTTTTTTTTTTTAAATGTTTATTTCTTAGTTGTAGATGGGCAGAATATCTTTATTTTTTTTTTATTTTTATGTGGTGCTGAGGATCGAACCCAGTGCCTCACGCGTGCTAGGCGGGCACGCTACCACTGCGCCTTTAACCATGTATTTTTACTGTTTGATTTACTTACTTAGCACAATGCTCTCTGTAAGTTGTTTTCAATTACTTTTTAAAATTTGTTCTAATTAGTTATACATGACAGTAAAATGCATTTTGACACATACATAAACAGAGCATAACTTCTCATTCTTCTGGCTGTACATGTTGTAGAATTATACCAGTTGTATAATCATATATGTACATAGGGTAATAATGTCCGATTCATTCTACTATTGTTCCTACTCCTGCACCCCCTCCCCTCCCTTCACTCCCCTCTGCCTATTCCAAAGTACCTTTATTTCTCCCTAGCCCCTCGCCATGGTGAATTAGCATCTGCATGTCAGAAAAAACATCTGGCCTTTGGTTTTCTGGGGATTGCCTTATTTCGCTTAGCATAATATTCTCCAGCTTCATCCATTTACCTGCAAATGGCGCAATTGCATTCTTTTTTAAGGCTGAGTAGTATTCTATTGCATATATATACCATATTTTCTTTATTCATTCATCTGTTGAAGGGCACCTCAGTTGGTTCTTTAGTTTGGCTATTGTGAATTGAGCTGCTATAAACATTGATGTGCCTCATCACTGTAGTATGCTGATTTTAAATCCTTTGAGTATAAACTGAGAAGTAGGATAGCTGGGTCAAATGGTGGTTCCATTCCAAGTTTTCTTAGGAATTTCCATATTGCTTTCAGAGTGGTTGCACCAATTAGCAGTCCCACCAGCAATGTATGAGTGTGCCTTTTCCCCCACATCCTCGCCAACATTTATTCTTGATAATTGCCATTTTGACTGGAGTGAGATGAAATCTTTTTTAAAAAATATTTTTTAGTTGCCAATCAGCCTTTATTTTATTTATTTACATGCGGTGCTGACAATTGAACCCAGTGCCTCACACATGCTAGGCAAGTACTCTGCCACAGAGCCACAACCCCAGGCCACAAGATGAGACCTTAAGAGTAGTTTTGATTTGCATTTCTCTAACTGCTACCTTTTTAAGGAATGAAAATCTTTTTTCTCCCTGAAAAACTTTAACATGGAACTCCAATACATGAAAAGATCAAAGCTTGTGTAGTTGAAACTAGGCAGGAGTATTTCCCCTAAAGCTTCATTCATCCCTATGCTCAAGCAAATGACCCTCAAATCTTTTCAGAGAACTCTAAACTTAAAAGTCATAGGTTTATATCACACCAAAATCTGATTCACTGAAAAAAGAACTGAGAGCAACCATCAAAGCACTCCAGTGAATAATGAAGCACTCCCAGGCTCTCTCTCTCTCTCTCTCTCTCTCCCCCTCCCTCCCTCTCTCTCTCTCTCTCACACACACACACACAGTCTTAAAATTTCAACTTGTTCCATTTATATAGCTAGTGATGAAGAACAATGTCGAGGAGAAAAGTCTTATTTTGTTTTTTTTTTTTGTTTTTTGTTTTTTGTTTTTTTTTTTGAGGACAAAAAACAATCATTTTATTAAGCTCATGGATGCTGCAGGTCTGGAATTGAGTCAGAACACTGGAGGAGGGCTTATCTCTCTTCTATGAAGTTGATGACCTCTAGTCAGAAGCCTAGAAATCTAGGTGGATTGATGGCTGGCAGCTGGAACTATATGAGGACTTATGGTGATTTCTTCACTTAGCTCTTCCGTGTGATCTCTTCTGTCACTGAGCTTCTTCACAAGATGGCAGCCATAGGATAGTCAGTCCAGGGCTCTAGTGGTTCAATGGATAAGGAGGAAGCTATGCTGTCTTCGAAAAGTCTTATTTTGAATCATGGTTTCAGAGGTTCAGTCCATGGTTAGCTGACACCACAGACTCCTCTAAGGGGAAGCAGAACATCATGGCGGAAGCATGTGGAGGAGGAAAACCACTCAGGATATGACAACCAGGAAGCAGAGCGCTCTGTTCACTATGGACAAAATATATACCCCAAAGGCCCACCCCTAGGGACCTACTTCCTTCAGTCACACCCAACTGCCCATAGTTATCACCCAGTTAATCCATATCAGTGAATTAACCCACTGGTTAGGTTACACCTCTCATAGTCTAATCATGTCATCTCTGAATGTTCTTGCCTTGTCTCACACATGAACTTTTGGAGGTCACTGCATATCTAAACCATAACAATCTCCTAGGCCTAAAAATCACTCATTACTGTCCATTAACTGTGTTCTAACCGTAAAGTGACTTTTAGACATCATACTGAGGTACATCAAGATCTTGTATTCATCAACATTTATAACAAATAATATTTCCTGTAATTATTAATGTAACATATATAGTTATAAGTCAATTTAATTATTCTTTAGAAATTAGGGTTAAAACATAAGATATGGAAGCACAATCTACTGTAACTAAGCAGATTACTTCATACAACTTGAAATGCTCTGATAATTTTCCATGGATGCTGGAAAGGGTGTTCTTGAGTTTGCATGATCTCTCTGATTATATTAGAGAATTTTGAAGCTATTTTCTCCTGATTCTCATAAATTCTGAAATTGTATACAAGAATTGAAGAACATAGAACATCTTGGATTCATTTGATTCACACCTATGCTCTCTTCAGACAACAAAGATGTAAGTTTCACAAATGAATGAAAAATTAACAAAATTCCAGCAAGACACAGTTAAAGTATGTTAGGTGTTATGAAAAGTACATCATACAGATTTGTGTCGAGGTAGTTGGATGGTTAAAGAAGACAAGGAAGCATGCTTTCAGAGGTACAGTTTTCCAGACTCCCACAGAATTATTACCAGCACTGAGTGAGGATTCCACCAACATGAGAAGTTTCCCTTGCCTTTCAAATAGAAGGTTCTGCAACTCCCTGCCTAGCCTCACTCTTCCCATACTTTTCTACCTGCTGCCAACTGTTCATCAGGTGCAAATAATCAGTACAAAACCACACTAGCACATTTCTGAATATTTACTGAGAAACTGGGAAATTGGAAGTTCAGTTTCCCGGGAATGACATCTGTTGGCAGATCCAGGCTTTAGGCCCACCTGAAGTTTAGTCCCTATAACATGATCATGCAGACAGAATTAAATGGATTTTTAGATGCAAGTTAAAATAGATAGATAGATGATAGATAGATAGATAGATAGATAGATAGATAGATAGATAGATAGATAGAAAAATGATACCAGGGAGTGCATAATTCTCACCACAGTATTTTGAGGGTAGTGAAACTTCTTAACCTGAAAGTTCTCTAATTTAAGGTCTACACAACTGGTTTGGGGGGATCACCATTCATTCATTCATTTAATTATTGATGACATGTTTTTTTAGCCCTTCCTATGTTACACTATGAACCAGAGTCATATAGCCTACTGTTATGGTTTGGATGTGAGGTATCTCCCAAAAGCTCATATGTGAGACAATGCAAGAAGGTTCAGAGGGAAAATGATTGAGTTGTGAGAGTCTTAACCCAACCAGTGAATTAATTCCCTGATAGGGATTAACTAAGTGGTCACTGAAGACTGGTAGTGTTTGGATAAAGAAGGTGGGCATTGGGGGCAAGGCTCTGGGGTCTTATATTTTCTAACTGGTAAGTGGAATCTCTCTCTCTCTCTCTCTCTCTCTCTCTGCTTTCTAATCATCATATGAGCCACTTCCCTCTGCCACACTCTTCTGCCATGATGTTCTGCTTCACCCCAAGCTGGCTGTCTATGAACTGAGACCTCTGAAACCATGAGCCGTCAAATAAACTTTTCCTTCTCTAAAATTGTTCTGGTCATATCTTTTTGTCACAGCAGCAAAAAAGTACCTGACTAAAACACCTCCTCTGTGCTTGTGTTGGAACCTCTACATAAAATCCAGACTTCATGAAAAGGAACTGTCTAATGGGGAAAAGGAGAAAGAATCATAGCCAAATATTGATTAAGAAGACTGGTAAAGTAAAAAGTACTTTCTTCATTTAGTGTGAACTATGGTGATACTCAGCATGATTAATAGCTAGGTAAAAATCCAACTTGACACACAAAGGCACAACATTGGTCAGGAAGATTCATGGGACAGCCATGCCAGGCAGAGACAACCTCAAATGACCAAAAATGACGACAGTGTCCCCAAAACAGTACATGGCACATAAGTATTTATTTGCCCAGATGACTATTTGGTTAGTCAAGTCCTCTACTGCTGTGAGCATTCACTGATCAGCACACTGACATAAATGTTTATAATGTGCTGTATAGACAGCAGACCCTGTTCCTGGCCAGACTTCCCTGGGTTTCACCTTATTTGTGGGATGTTGGTGACCCCCAAGAAAATTAAAATCTGAAGTTGCATAGTAACAAAGCAATACAACGATGTAGGCTTTTCTCTTTTCTCCTCTTTTTCCCCCAAATGAAATGTTGTTTTATATTTTAGTTCTCCAAATATTGTTCACAATGCTTAATTTATCTCTGAGCTCTGTGACTCATTGTTTTTGGTCCAGGTCATCTGTTCTTCTAATTTTTAATACTGTCCAAATTTTGGAAATCAGTTCTCAGTCCTTCTCATAATGACCATAAATGATGGGTTTTGGCTGAAACAGGAGCAGCATGCGTGGGAAATCTTCAAGGATGATGAAGTCATCCCCTCCACCCAGCAGAAACAGAAGAGCAGCAAGATATCCCAAGAAAACCTAGCACTATTGTGCCAGGACAGGAATGGCCCATTCTGGAATGTTTCTGGTATTTTCTGGGCTCTACTGTATCTACTATTTCCATCCTATCATTCCTTCTACTTAAAAACACCCTCTTTCCATTTTTGTTCTTGTTAGACAAAATTTTCAAGTCTATAAATAGCTTGAGAAAACCAAAGTCAGCAAAGTAAACCCCTTCAGATCAAATGACCAAATTACTTCATAGAGAAAAATTAAAAAGACCCTATAGAATAACACTCTAGAAAACAGGGGCGGGGGGGGGAATTGTCCACGAATTATCTCATGTGGTTTAATCTATACATAATCAAAGGAAGCTCAAGAACTCCCAATTATAGCCACAAAACATCTCTTATTAAATAAATTTGAAAGATAATGGACATAAAACAATCATCCTGTCATTCTTCCAGTATGGCAGGACTCTTTCATGTGGTGTATGACCGAAGGATACAGTTTACCCTGGGTCAGCTTTCCAAAAGAGGACAAAAATCTCATTTTTGTGCAGGTTGGTAGCCTCAGATAATTGACTTTTTCAAATGGAAAATCAATCCTAGCTTTATATCCTCGGTAGGAAACTTTCTGTAATATAAAATACAAGAATAGAGGAAAAGAGTCTGTTTATGCTACAGTTCCCTTTCCCTTATTTTTAAACAAAATACTACATGCTAGCGTGCAAGTGAAGCTTTGAAAGCCCTAATTTTTGTCTTTCAAAATCTCACTAGCAAAGTGCAGCCCTGGCGAGGACAGATTCCACCTCATA
This sequence comes from Xerus rutilus, assembly GCA_028644305.1. Lineage (NCBI taxonomy): Eukaryota > Metazoa > Chordata > Mammalia > Rodentia > Sciuridae > Xerus > Xerus rutilus. The sequence continues at coordinate 37,773,103 of CM053401.1, read as the reverse complement.
CACAAACCCACCCAGGCTTCCTCTTGATTGCTGGTAACATCTGGTCCTTCTCTAGGGTCTATTGGAGATTCACAATTATTTCCTTACCATGTTGATGATTGTCAATATCTCTTCCTTTGCTTCTTCCAAACTTTTCTTTATTTTTTACTTTTGACACAGCATTGTAAGAAAAACAAATAAGACAATTGCTAATTTCATGGTTGAGATCTCTGCCTCACAAAATGATAATCATCAACAGGAAGAATGATTCCTAAATAATGGTCTGAACCGTGTGATTGTAATGCCAAATGTAAGATAGCTGCTCTCCTTAGAAACCATCAGTCCATTGTTTTATCTTTACCACCCTATGTAGATCCAAGACTCCTCTCTCCAGGGACATATTTGGCTTTCAGGATTGTGAAGGGAAAAAATTTAAATACCAAGAATTTTGAAGAAGACCACACTGTCTTATTTTGCCTTTCTTCTGTGTTTTATCTTTTTACTGGCAACTGAGTTGGATTTTTAAATGAACATCTCACTTAGGCCCGGGAAGGTAAACACCTTCCAGTCCTGGATCCTGGGTATTTTTGTTCATTTAACTTCCAGGCATTCTCAAACTGGAGCAGGAAAAACACTCTTTATACATGGACGGTCATCTGCTATACAGATCCCATAGAAATCATCAATAGCCTTTTTACTAAACTATAGGAGGATACAAACTTCAACTCTTCTAAGTTCAAAGGAAAAATTTAAAAAGTCAATATTGATATTCATGTGTCTTAAGCAATAATTTTCACAAAATATACTTTTTTTTGGTACTGGAGATTGAACTAAGGTGCACTCTATCACTGAGCCACATCCCCAGCCCTATTTTGCATTTTATTTAAAGATAGGGTCTCACTATTGCTGAGGCTGCCTTTGAACTTGCAATCCTCCTGCCTTAGCTTCCCAAGCCACTGGGATTACAGACTACATTTTAAGATAGAAAATAATCTGAGATCTCACTGGGCCTAAGATTGGGGCGTGATAGGGGACTTCATAGCTGTGGACATCCTTCTTTGATTGTCTACTGTGCTCAGATAGTTTGGTGAGGAGTTTGTGAGGTACCACTGATGGAAGAACATTTTGAGAGCTGTGCCACGTAAGTGTCCTGTGACTCCTCCCTTCTTGTGACCTATGATTAGATTGGGACAAGAGCTTGGCCCTCATTAGAGAGCAAGAACTATAATGCCATCCTTTGCACCCCCAGATTGTGAGCACTATGAGGAAAAGGTCCTGTCTGTGTATTATATGCTCCTCAGCATTTAGAAGAGCCCGGCACACACAACTGGAGTTCAATAGACACCTGATGAATGAACAAATGAGAGACAACCTTACGAGAATCAATCACAAGTGCTTGTCTGTGTGAGACAATGTGTAAGTTCAAGAATTCTGAGATGAGTGAAATAAGTGGACTGGAGCAGAGAAAAAATTGATCACAATTATTAATGAAGGAAGGACAAGAGTTCAGTAAAAAGAAGGCTTTCCATACCATGGGAGTAGAGGGTAGACAGAGCTAGCACTCACCAGCTGCCCCCCACACCACCACCAGAGCCAAGGCCAGGTGACCCATATGGAGATCTCTCTCCTTCTCTTCTGCATAACCTATCCTGACAGTACAAGATATTTAAATCTTGAAAATCCTGCTTTGGGGTTCTGCCTCTCTCAGGGCTACATGCAGCCACCCGTATTGTAGCCCATCCCATGCTGTACTACTTGGAAGGTCCTATGCCACTCCATCCCTTCATTCCCAGATGTCTCTCCTGTCCATCTTCCCTGCTTACCCTTGAGAAGCATCTCTCTCTCTCCTCCCTCTCTGGACACACAGCATCATCTTAGTGATGGGCTTGAACTTCTGGGAAACAAAACTCCTGGTTTTTGTATTTTCCCCACCACAAAGACTTGTGGGTAGACTTCCAGTAGGGGCAGGTGATTTGTAAGCAAATCAGAAAAAAGGAAAAATTCAAGGAGGAAACATCAACAAATATTTCAATAAGTTAAGCTTTTGCAATTTCTGCTACTGGTTATGGGATTTCTTTCTTAGAGTCCTATAGGTGTAACAAACTAACATAAAATTCATCAAAATGTAGAGTTAGAAAGCAGGCCAAAATGCTAGATTCAAACCACATCTCTGTCCTCTGGGGAACCTAGAAAGTAACCAAAACACCACAGCATACAGCTAGTCCTTTTCCCTCAATGGCCTCATTAAATAACCATTACAGCAGCAGCTGCTGAGGGAGTGTGATTAAGATAATTAAATTGAGGAAAAAACAAACTGAAGCAAAGAGATTTGATTTTCTCCACAAGTCACCTAAACAATGTGATGATTTTCCTATTTGAGAGATAAAATTAAATAACTCAGAAAATTAAGGGATACATCAAAAGTCAACACCCTTGGTTTTTCTCTCTGCAGACTGCGGCTTAGTGTCTCGAGACTTCCCCATGTCCGAGAAGTGAATTAACAGTGCATGTGCAGAAACCATGCTGGATCAGAGGATGGAAGTATCATATTGGATGTGTCCAATAAAGCAGCAGTTAGCTGAAGCGCTCGGAGAATGGAGTGTCACAGTTATCTCAGGAGTAGCTAGAGGATGCTTTTATGGATTTGTTTCCATGAGCCCACTTTTTTGCTTTAATAAGCTAAGAATGGTGAATAGAATCAAAATCTTTTTTTAAATAACAGTAATGCTAAGTCTTACATTGTCTATGAGTTGTGTTTAAGAGCACAGGGGACTAATCTGTTCTCAACCAGCAAAGCCCAGCATGTTCTCAAAAGAGGAGTGTTGATAGAAGATCTGTCTCCCAACTCCAGCACACAGAAATTGTGTGGCACATTTATCCATTAGTTCACAGCAAATAGGTTTTTTTTCTTCAACCTCAGAAATGTTTTCTTAATGCCTAGATCCATGTATCAGTGATTCTTTTGTAGTTTTTCAAAACCTATAGAAAAATCATCCATTTAAATGAGAGCTCTCATTATTCAAGGTCTAGTTAATTGGGGCTTTCCAGTTTTCCAGGCTTCTCTGGTCTATCCATATGGCAGCACTTTGTAGAACAAGATAAAAAGGGCAGCTTCCTCAAATTAGAGCCAGAAGAGAATACAGGGGCTTGGAGGGAGGGGAGCACGCATGGATTTTAGTAAAGGAGAAATTGTCATACTTTGATTCTGAAACCATTCATTACCATCTGTTAGCATATTTACTGCTTAGTATTCTAAGGAGCTTCTAGTCTATATAAGATTTAATTTGGGATCATCATTATTTCTATTGTATGCTCTTGTGGTTATTGGTATGTGTGTGTGCGTGTGTGTGTGTGCACGTACGCGCACACATGTGTGTCTAATCTGAACATTCCTGAGCTCAGCACTAGGGATGGGAGGCTGTTGCTGGGGATTGGAACAAAATTACCAACTAATCAACTCTGACATGAGCAGGCATGAACACAGGGTACTCTTTGGGGTATTTGGAGGCAGTAAAATGAACTTTACATGGAGGTGGAGACATAGTGGAGGTGAGTAGGAGAGCAGGTTGTGCCCTGCTCTGAGTTACTCCACAGTGTAGAGAACAGTAGTTTTCAGGCTGTGCCTAAACCCAAGTTATTCCATTTTATAAATCAGTAGTTTTCCGTGAGTTACTTCATCTTTGGTACAAGCTCTGTGTGGATGACTACATTTTGTTCGTATAAGTAAACAACCATGTGCCTTAACACAACTATAAGGTATAAAGTGATCAATGAATTAATTGTGCTAATAAAAATGATGAACTGTGAACTTGCTGATTAAATCAGAAGAACATGGATGTATGGGTGTATCAAACTCATCAGAAAACCCAGGCCTGTGAGCTTATCCACCAAATGAAGCAACCCCCTCACTTGAGACCCATCAAAGGAGGAGCACCCCCGTACTGGACATGGCAGCACAGTGACCACATCACCTGGTCACTCATCATGAGCTTTGCGCAGGAAAATCACCTCAGCCATGAATCTCCAATTCTCCATCCCCTCAACTTCAGTTCAGCATGGTTACTTCTACCTGTGACCACTGTGCACGGCCCACTCCAAGCTGACATCTCAAGCTAACACTCCAAACTGACACTCTGACACTGCCATTTTCCAGACCCTGACCTGGAGTAAGTAGGCAATCTGACAGCTCTGGACCCTGAACAAGCTCTTCAGTTAGTTCCCAATCTTATCTGACCACCTGCAGTGACTCTAGCATTCCCCTCTGCCTGTGCTTTCACTTCAGTCTCCTGAACCCCTTTGGATGTCTTAACCTGTTCTTAAGTCTTTCTGTAACCTATGTCTATATCTATATCTATCATTATGTGAAGTATGATGTATGACTTGAGGGTTATTAGTAATTAAGATTGGAATAAAATAATCCGTGATTGCCTGGTTTTTGACTATCAGGTGAACCATGAGTTTTTGGTTAACTGCATGAGGGAGTGTGACTGAGATGAAAGTGGTATAGCTTGTGAATTTATTGTTATTCAATCATAATAAATTCTGATATTGTGAAAAGACACATGTTTGGTCTATGTTAATAGCATCGATTGCTTACTACACATGATTCCTGATGTCTCCCTGTCTCCTCATCCAGCACCACTACCCCCATTGTGTTGGTACTTCATCCCCAGGATTCTTGGTGACACTTCCTCCCTCAGGGCCATCATTCCTAAACCTTGTTTCCCATTCCCCTCAGCCATTCCCACGCCCCATTCAAAATGCATGTTGTCCTATCCCTTTCTTGTAAGAACCTGCTCTCAACAAGTTATCCTGTGGAATATGATTTGCTGAAGCTAATTCACATTAAGGTATTAAAGATTTTTAAAAACTTAATATGTATATTCTCTCATGTGACTAGTTCAAATTTAAACTCAAACAGTATTTTAACCTCCCTTTTGCTCCCTCCATCTGGTGATGGACTTTTAGAAAACTCAGCATGAAAGAACTTTGAAGGGAAATGAGAACTTTCCTGACATCCATCCAAGATCACCATGAAAGTGCCTGTGCCTACTTCCGTGAGCAAGGCCAGGCCTGTCCAGCCTTCCCCAATACTCAGGAGCAGCTTCCATTGTTCTAGGACTTGGAGTCTATTTGGCTAGTTGTTTTCCAGGATCCTCCTACTAAAGTCTCAGAACCAGGAGTAGCAGAGATGTCAACACAGTGCTCTATAAGAGAGGTGGTAGACAGAAAACTAGGACTGACTGGCTTGTGGTCTGGTTTTTGTCATGATTGTTGCAGTCATTAATAGCACCAAAGTGGGTCACCCCAAATAAGATCAGCACCTTAGCTGATCTGGGTAGAGCTGGGGTGACAGAGATCTATTTAATTTATTTTTAAAATGACTTATACCTTGTTTATTGTCTCTGGTTATGTTGCTTAGAAACTTCATAATTCTGACTTGAATCCAAGTTACAAATGGAACATTTGGAAAACTATGGAAAAATGTTCTTGGAACCCTGTCATCATTCAGGGAACTTTTTTCTCCATATGAACTCTGTAGCTCTCCCATATGTATGTACAACTGCATAGACATAATGCAAAACTATTTATTTTTGCTTGTTAGTCTGTAAGTCATAAAAGAGGGAATATTTTCTTCTTTTCCCCAATTTCCTGCCTCAGAAGATAAAAGAAGCACTCTATTAAATTGATAGTATTAGAAAGAAACCTTCCACCTTTCTTTCTTCCCTTTATTCATTTTACCAAAGCAGGAAGAATGATCAAAACTGGTGAGCAGAATTGTCTTCTACTGGGCAGGCATCAGGTCTCTTTCTCTCTGATTACCTTTCTCTAAAGACATAGTCTACCTGCAGCTACCTGTGCCCACCTGTCTTCCACCTGTAAGCATGCCAGGAAGTACCTGTCCCTTCAGGGTGACATTCGACACTTTGTCAAGACTGGGTTGGTAAATGCAATTCAGAGCACAAAGAATAAGCAGGATCTTTTAGATCCTACTCCAAGCTGCATTCTTTAGTCCACTTTTACCAGTAATAAAGCTATTATTTTGGTTTCTTCTTCTTATGTTTATGGGTCATTCTTCCCAGATCTTGAGAGAAGAGTATAATTCACTCAAGACTCAACAGATTACTATAGCAGAATCATGGAGAGCACCATCTTTATACCTGGAAGGAATCTTAGCTGAACAATTCTCTCCTGTTCTGCAAGCAAACTAAGACCTGGAGGCATTCAGTTACTTACCCAAAGTTACATGGATAGAACAAAATAGGAATGAAGCTTGCATTTCTGGATTTGGATTCAGTGATCTTTCCATGACTGTTATGTTATTTAGGGCCAGCTGTGGTCACAAGCACTTGAAATCTTTGAATCTGTCTTCTACCATTCAATACATGGATATCATGCATAGTAATCAAATTAGGGTAATCAGCATTTCCTTCTTCTTAAACACTTGTCATTTCTTTGTGTTGGGAAGCTTTGGATTCCTCTCTTCTAGTTCTTCATAAAATATATAATATAATGTGAACTATAGCCACCCCTTTGTGCTGTAGAGTGGCTGAATATTGCTGAAAAAATCACACAGCCAGGAAAATCAGTATTTCTGTAAATTTGAGGTCTCCAGCTTCTCCTCTAATAGCAGCATCCCCTTATAATCCTATCACATTTCTTTGGCTATCTCATTCCCATATCCTCTGCAATGACAATTACAAAACTCCTTCCCATTCTGCAGGCTTCTGAGTACCTTTCTCTCTCATCATTCAACAGCAGATGCCTCCCTGTTTCAATAAATACAAATCAGGTGAGAATGTCTCAAATGCCAACTCATTTTCTCTCCTTCTCTTGTCACAAAGCAGCCAGGTCTCCTATTCAAAGTCACCTCCCTACCCATCCATGTTCAGGAGTCCATCTCTTTCTCCTCCTGAATATCCCATGCAGGAATTTCTCTCACCGCCACAGCACACTTGAAATTTGTATCTTGGCTACATCCAAAGACACTGGTATATGATGGAATCTGTCTGAATGTTAAGAGATCCTGGTCCAGCAAGGTGAGATAGATTGTGGCATATTCATAATCCTGTTGTTCTGCTCACATGAAGCCTCTCCCTCCTTCACAGATTATTTCCTTAAGAATTTAAATATGCTAAAGCTCTTGTCATCTTTAAAACTTTCAAACAAACATACAAACAAGCAAAAACAAATTCCCTTCATTACATATTATGCTTCTATTATCCTAGCTTCTCAAAAAGATGTCTCTGCTCTTTGCCTATCTTTCTTCACTTTCCACTGCTCCCCAATCTTAATAAGCTCACCAGCGGCTGCTCCCTTTCTCTTTTCTTACTTGGTCTCTCAGCAGACTCTATGCCAGCTAAACACCTCTCCCATCCTGAAACACCAAAATGACATTGAGCTCTCCTCACTTTCTTTTTAACCCCTCAACCGTCTCTCTGTAGGTTCTACTGCTTGGTTCCAGTGGGCATTGTGATTTCCTCCTCAAAATCAAGGCTACTTTATTTTGATAATTAAATGAGTGTTGTCCAAATATTCAGATCTTGGGCTTCACTGACACCAACGAGCAATGAAGAACTGGACTCCACTCTCCACATTTGTGTGATTGTATGTTAATCAGCATAATCCCATTCTGAGGCTTACCAAATTTGGGTTCAGAGATGAGTATAGGACAATTCTACCTAACATAAAAAGAGGCTCTATTGGAACTTTTGAGAAAAAAACTCTTCCAAGAAGATAACAGATACATTCCCTTTTCTGGGCATGAGAAAGGAAAGACACAGCCCTGGAGATTTTAGATAGCCGTCCTGTAGCTAACTACACAAAGGAATCAGACTTAGAAGGAACTTAACACCATATAAGGCAGTGCTCAGAAATGGAAAGAAATGAGAAACTTTATGGCATCATTAAACTGCTGAATCTATTCAACCCTGAAGCCCACGTTCCCACTTAGCTTTCCCATTACATACCTTTGGTTACTCAAGCCAGTCTGGGCTGTTCTCATTATTTGTAACTAAATCCATTCTTTCCAATTCACTGAGGTTTAATCTTTGGATTTCCTCTAGGGTCAATTCTAGTTATTTTTCTTCTCCCAATTTTTATCCACTCCAAGGCCCTGGAACCATTTATATTTTAACAGTCAAAATTGTACACCTAGACAGGTCCTTTTTTAAAAAGGTAGACATATATAATCACTACTGACTCAGCATTTTCCCCTAAACAACTTACAGCTAACTCAAGCTCATTATGTCCAAAACTTATGTCATTATCTACTCCTCCCACCAATCCTCCCAGGTGCTCACATACAATCTGCTTCTCCTACAGAGTTCCCTGGTTTAATAAATGCACCAAGCCTGAAACTTAGGAGTACTCTTTGTCTCTTTCTTCTACCCCAAACCCCAACCTTCAATCCATTATCAAATCCTGCCAATCTTATCTTCTGCATAACTCTTATCTACTAGTTCTCTCTATCTCTACCTTAATTCAAGCCTCCAACAATATTGCCTGAAATATATAATAGAAACACAACTAAAAGAGAGGATTTTAAATGTTCATTACAAAGAAATGATAACTATTTTAGGTTACAGATATGATAAATACTCTAGTTTGGTCATTACACAATGTATGCATGTATCAAAACATCACATCCTACCCCCAAAATACATATATACAAAAAAACAGAAGTGTTTAAATATTTTGGTAGCTTCTTTTAAAATTAGATGCGGCAATCTATGGTAGTTTGCGAAGAAAATGCTTAAAATACAATATATTTGTAGCGAGTCATAGTAGCAGAAATTAAGTGAACAAATGCAACCTGATCATTTAAAGACTGGTGTTGTCTTAGCAGAAACTTGAGAAATTCTTCAAGGTTGGCATTTGGGTTTGCTCCTTTACCTATCTGCAACAGAATTTGGGAAGTATAAGATGAATCACACATTTGGCATGAGATAAATCAAGCTATGATATAAATCAAGTTTTTGGTGAAGAAATTTAGAAGTACCATCCAGGGAAAATATGAGAAAAGCAAAGCCTTCCAGAAAGCTCACTCCATGCTCTGGTCTGCTTCAAGTCCTGCCATTTTCAATTTAAAGTGAGTACAGAACAGTTTCTTTCAGAATTGTCAGCAAACAGAGTCAAAAGAAGTATTATATTTATAACGCAAGAGGGGACATAGACAAATTCTATTTTAAACAGTTAGTATTACCAGACAGTTCACACATCAAAATATCCAGATGGCAATCCAGCAATGCAGATCTAAGTTTTGTGTACGTGGAAGTTATCCAACTTGAATACTGGAAAAATCTTAGATTGGGGCTCTGAGAGCTTTGGTTCCAATTCCAGCTCTGAAGTTTTCCATTTCTAATAAAGGTTATGCCTATCACACAGGGTTGATTTGAGGATTATTTGTGTGATGACAGGAACACTTTGTAAGCCATAGTTACACTGTGCAACCCACTTACCTGTCTCCGGGTCATATTCCTCCTACCACCTCTAGGTTTTTATTCTATAAAAAAATTCTATACACATGCACAAAAGAAAGTCATGTGAACACAGAGGCTGGAGTTGTGCATCTACAAACCAAGGAATGCTGAAGTTTCCTGGCAACCACCAGAAGCCAGGAGAGAAGCATCAGATTTTCCCTTAGAGGCTCCATAAAGAACCAACTCAGCTAATACCTTGATTTCAGACTTCTAGCCTCCAATATGTGAGAAAATCAATTCCTGTTCTTTGAAGCTAAGTTTGTGATCACTTAGGAAAGCTTCCCTACGAAACTAATACAGCCTTTTATCTGAAAGCGGAACATTCAAATTCCTTAACACTCAGCATCCCCACTTCTAGGAATCTGCCCAAAGAAACTTTTCCACTTGACACCTCATTCAGAAAATAATAATGTTGTCAGAAAATGATGTGGCTTGATTCACTATTGACTGGATACTGTAATATAGTCACAAAGTGCAATATTTACACAGCAATGAAAAGAGATACTTGAAGTTGGGCATGGTAGCAGCTCTGGAGGCTGAGGCAGGAGGAATGTGAGTTCAAAGCCAGTCTTAGCAAAAGCGAGGCATTATGCAACTCAGTGAGACCCTGTCTCTAAATAAAATACAAAATAGGGCTGGGGATGTGGCTCAGTGGTCAAGTGCCCCTGAGTTCCATCCCCAGTACTCTCATCCAGAAAGTAATATTTGAAGTATAGTTAGATGCAACAACATGGATAAATCACGGAAATCTAATGCACCTTAAAATTCCTATGAAATCTCAAAGGATGCTAGGTAGCTCAAATAATCTTGAAAAAAAATCAAATTGGAGTCTCATACTTTGTGATTTCAAAATTGGTTATGAAGTTGCAGGAATAAAAACAGTATAGTACTGGCAAAAGAGACATAGGCGAGTTAAACAGAATAGAATGCCTAGAATAAACACAGAGGCATGGTCAACTGATCTTTGCCAAAAATAGATCATAGGGAAAGAACAGTCTCTTCAACAAATGGTATTGAGAAAAATGGATGTTCACATTCAAAAAAATAAAACTAAATAACATTAGATCCCCTGTCTCATACTACCCATAAAAATCAACTCAAATGAACTAGAACATAGAGGAAAAGTTTTTAACATTGTTTTGACAATGACTTCTTGAATATGACACCAAAAGCACAGAAAAGACAAAATAGACAAACAGGACTCCATCAAACTGAAAAGCTTATGCACAGCAAAGGAAACAATAAACAGAATGAAAAGGCAACTCAGAAAATGGGAGAAATATTCACAAACCTTATATCAGATAAGGGATTAATTTCCAAAATATATAAGAAACTCCTACAATAGCAAAAAATAAAATAAAGGTTTTCATATGCAAAAGATTTGAAAAGACATTTCTCCAAAGGCGACATGCAGATGACCAACAAGTATATGAAAAGATTTTCACATCATTAATTATGGAAGAAATGCAAATCAGAACCACAATGAGACAACCATTGGGATGTCTATTATGAAGAAAAAGATGAGCAATATTGTCAAAAATATGGACAATTTGACAATTCTGTGCACTATTGGTGGGAAAGGTGCAGCAGCTATGGAGAACAGCATGGAGGTTCCTCAAAAAATTAAAAATAGAACTACCATGTGATTCACTTATCCCACTACTGGGTGTATATCGAAAGGAATTGGAATCAGGATCTTGGGTATCTGCATTCTTATGTGCATTGCAGCGTTATTCACAGTAGTCAAGAGATAGAAGCAACCTACATGGCAATAGACAGAGGAGTGAATAAAGAAAGTATGGTATATGTGAGTAATAGACCGTTACTCAGTTTTTAAAAAGAAGGAAGTCCTACCATTTGGGACAACATGGATGAAGCTTGCGGACATTATGCTAAGTGAAATAAACTAGTTAACAAACACGACCTGATTTCACTTCCATGAAGTATCTATAAGAGACAAGATCATGGAAGCAGAGAACATAATAGTGGGGTGGGGGGCTTCTAGGGAGTGGGGGGGAATGGGGAGCTGTAGGGTATAATTTATAGGGTATAAAATGGGTATGAATTTTCAGTTATGCTAAATGAATAAGTTCTAGAGCTCAACATAGTGCTTAGAGTTAACAATAGGTATTATTCACCTCAACATTGAAGAGAGGAGGTCTCATGATAATTGTTCTTACCACACACACACACATCCAAAAAACACATAGAGAAACTTTGGGAGGTGGTGTATATGTCTGTTGTCTTGATTGAGTTGATGGCATCATAGGTGTTTTCAGAAAACTTATCAAAATACACGTGTTACATATGTGCAGTTTTACATATCAATCATGTCTCAATAAAGCTATATTTTTAAATAGAGCTGGAGAACAGATGAGTAGTTACAATGGTTAGAAATGAGTAAGGCAGGGAGGGAGATGACCATGACTATAAAAATGTGGCACAAGGAATCCCAGTGATGGCACTGTGTGTATTTTGACTGTGGCAGCGATGACACAAATGTGATAAAACTGCATAGAACTAAATAGATACAGGTCAGCAAGAGTGCATGTACAATAGTGAACAAGACCAGCATGATACCAACCCTCCGGAGGCTTACAGTGGAGCAGAGAATAAAATAGGACAAAATCAATCTTCTGAGTAAGCAATTAATCAGTTTGCAGATGTGCTACAATGGGAAAATGTGCAATGCCTGAAGAATGTAAGTCAGAAAAACCCCATCTTGTCATCTGGTTCAGTGAAGATGTTCCCTGAGAGAGCATCGCTTAAGATCAAACCGAATGGATGAATAAGCAGATATAAGGTGGATGACTAGAATCTTGACATTAAGAGGCATTTAGGATCTTGGTTTGAGGCAGAGAAAATGCATGTGTTCCCTCATGTGTTGCCTTGAGTTGAGAAGCAGCATGGCTTAGAGGAACTGAAAGATATCTGACAAGACTGGCGCAAAGACAGTGAAGGGGAGAAAGCTCCAAGATGCACATGAAGAGGTAGTCAGAAACACGATCACCTAAGCAGAGTTGTATGCCAAGTGTCTCACCTGGGGACGGGACAGCTGAGGACCAGCGAATGAGAAGGTCAACAGAAATTAGAGTCAAGGCACTAAGGACCCCAGGTTGCTGTGTGGGCAATCCCCGTGAGCAGGGATGATTGCAGGAGTCAGGTTGGAGACAAGACCAGAGTCAGTCTTCAGCAGGTACAAGTTGTGACTGAAAAATTGTGATCTCAACTCATTATCTCCCTTAAACATCCCCCCAAAACCCACCCAATCATAATAGTAGTAGTAGTAACAGGAGGAGGAGGAGTTAAATGATTATGGACAAGAGAGAAACTACTTTGTGGTGGAGAGGGAAGTTATGCATCTGGTTTTACATGGTGTAGAATCAAACCAGTCGTGTACATATATACTATATATGTACATAGGGTAATAATGTCCAATTCATTCTACTATCCTTCCTGCCCCATTATTCCCTCCCCTCCCTTCACTCCTTTCTTCTTAATCTATTTTTCCCTAGCCTCCTGTCCCCGCAATGTGAATTAACATCCACATATGAGAGAAAACATTCAGCCTTTGATTTTGGGGGATTGGCTTATTTTGCTTAGCATAATGTTCTCCAGCTCCATCCATTTACCTGCAAATGCCATAATTTCATTCTTCTTTAAGGCTGAGTAATATTACATTGTGTATATATACCACATTTTCTTTATCCATTCATCTGTTGAAGGGCATCTAGGTTGGTTCCATAGTTTGGCTATTATGAATTAGGCTGCTATAAACATTGATGTGGCTGTGTCACTGTAGTATGCTGATTTGAAGTCCTTTAGGTATAAACCGAGGAGTAGGATAACTGGGTCAAATGGTGGTTCCATTTCAAGGTTTCTGAGGAATCTCCATACTGCTTTCCATAATAGTTGCATCAATTTGCAGTCCTACCAACAATGTATGAGTGTACCTTTTCCCCCACATCCTTGCCAACAATTATTGTTGCTTGTATTCTTGATAATTGCCATTCTGACTGAAGTGAGATGAAATCTTAGAGTAGTTTTGATTGCATTTCTCTAATTGCTAGAGATGTTGAACATTTTTTTCATATATTTGTTGATCGATTGTATTTCTTCTTCTGCAAAGTGTCTGTTGAGTTCCTTAGCCCATTTATTGATTGGGTTATTTGGTTTTTTGGTGTGGAGTTTTTGAGTTCTTTATACAACCTGAGGATGAATGCATCTGAATTTCTACATCAGGAAGATGCCCTGGGTATGGGAACTCGACACTTTTGAAGTAACATTTCTTTCTCAGCTTCTCTGTCTCTTAGGTTCTTCCAGTTTGCAGATAAGTTCAACTTATTTTCATTGTAATTCCCTTGACTTTACCCTCACTCTGGAAACCTCACACTCTTCACAGGTAAGCTTACCAAAAGGCTAATGGTAGCAGAATAATGTTATCAGAGTTGTCTCTGGAGAGAGGAGAAGGATCTCGGCTACAGCCTTATTGAAGGTCCCTTAAGCCACCTACCTTACCCTTATCGTTGCCAACCTCATTCCACACGAGGCTGTGAGGATCTACTGAAATGACAGACAGTTGTTTAAACCAGAAGAGAAGAAAATCTGGGAAAGACAAAATGCCACTTCTTTTATTAAAAAAAGCAGAGGAGAAACTTCCTGAAGGCATGAACTTGGGCAGCCACAAGAGATCACCATTTGTCCAAATGAAATGAAAGAGCAATATAGAAAAATGGTTTTAATCCAAGCAGAACACTAATGAGGCTAGAGCCATCCAACAGCAAAACTGATCATAAAACTTAGTGTAAAATGCAAAACTACAAAACTACTAGAGGATCACAAAGGAGAAAATCTAGATGACCTTGGGCATGGTGATGACTTTTTAGCTACAACACAAAGGCCAATTCATGAAAGAAATCATCAGTGAACTTCAGTTCATTAAAATTTAAAATTCTTGTTGGGAACAGTGGCACATACCTGTAATGCCAGCTACTGGGAAGGCTGAGGCAGGAGGATCACAAGTTTGGGGCCAGCCTCAACAACTTAGTGAGACCCTGTCAAAAGGGCTGGGGATGTAGCTCAGAGGTAGAGCTCCCCTGAGTTGAGTCCTCAGTATCTCTCTCTCTCTCTCTCTCTCTCTCTCTCTCTCTCTCTCTCTCTCCCTCTCCCTCTATCTCTATCTCTCTCTCCATCTCTTTCTCCCCATTCTCCCTCTCACCCCGCCACAATTAAAACTTCTGCTCTGTCCAAGGCAATGTTAAGAGAATAAAAAGAAAAGACAGACTGAAAGAAAATACTTGCAAAAGGACTGCTATTTGATATATGCAAAGAACTCTTAAAACTCAACAATACAAAATAACTCAATTAAAAAGTGAACCAAGGATCTCAACCAACACTTTAGCAAATAAGATACCCAGATGACAAATGATCATATGAAAAGATGCTTCACATCATATGTCATCTAGGAAATGAAAATTCAAACAATGAGATACCAATATAAACCTAACAGAACGGCTCAGATCCAGAATACTGATAATTCAAAATACTAGAGAGGATGTAGAAAACAAGAATTCATTCATTGCTCCTGAGAATGCAGAACAATGTCGCCACTTTGGAAGTCAGTTTGGTAATTCTTTACAAAATTAAAAATATCCCTACCATATGATCCAACCATCATGCTCCTTGGTATTTACCCAAAGGAGCTGAAAGCTTATGTCCATACTAAGACCTGCATGTGGGTGTTATAACAGTTTTTATTCATAATTACCCAAACTTGGAAGCAACCAAAATGTCTTTTAGTAGGTTAATGGGTAAATAAATTTTGATACTTCAAGACAATGGAATATTATTCAACATTTAAAAAGAAATGAGCTATAAAGCCATAAAAAGATATGAAGGAGGGGCTGGGGTTGTGGCTCAGTGGTAGAGTGCTTGCCTAGCATGTGTGAGGCACTGGGTTCAATTCTCAGCACCGCATATAAACAAATAAAGTCCATTGACACCTAAAAAAATTAAATTAAATTAAATTAAATTTAAAAAAGACATGAAGGAAACTTGAATGCATATTAGTAAGTGAAAGAAGCCAATATGAAAAGCCACATACTGTATGATCCCAACTCTGTGATACTCTGGAAAAGACAAAACTAAGGGACAGTATAAAAGATCAGGGATTGCCAGAGATTGGGGTGAAGGAAAGATGACAAAGAGGAGTGCAGTGAAGCTACATCATGATAGTATAGATAGATACTTGTCACTGCACATTTGTCCAAGCCCATGGAATACACAATAGCAAGAATGTGTTCTAATATAAATTCTGGACTATAGTATGTCAATGGAGATGCCTCAGCTGTAGCAAATGTATTATTCTGATGGAAGTGTTGATAATGAGGGAGAACATGCATGTGCAGAAATGTCTTATCTTCTTCCCAATTTTGCTATAAACCTAAATTTCTAAAAAAAAATTGAAGTCTAAAAGTTATGAGCATGCATATTAATCTAAGTGCACTGGAGCTTCAATTTTATTGGTTTATTTATAGGAGATATGCATGTATTTTCAATGACCGAGGATTTACCCTTTGATTTATAATGATATATTAATGGAAGTTTGCAATATTTGATTTCAGAAAATCAATGAAATCAGTATATGCTGGGATAATTTATAGAACAATATCTAGCCCTGATGACTTCGCCTCTTCTGTCAATGACAATATGACCTTTCCTTTCATGTCTGAGATAAAACCACTGAAAAATGCAAGAGGCACTTCTAGTTCTCATTATTTTAAACTCTACAGGATTTAGTCCTTTGGACCACTCCTTCTTAGGATACTCGTCCACTATCTTCCCAGATGCCACTCTTTTCTGGTTCCCCATTTATTGATTGCTCGTAGTTCCTACTTCTAAAACTGCTCTTTTTATTTTCTCCTTAGTACATCCTTCAAATATCGTTCAGCCTTCCATGCTCAATTCATTTCAATATGCACTTCTGAGCACCAAATGATGTGTGAGGCCTGAAGGTAAATGCTGTAAGTACAAAGATAAGACATGCAAATCATGAGAGAGGCATATAAATAGAGAAGTACAATGTGATCTATAAGTAGGACAAATGACTCATCCAGGTGACTTCTCCTTGGGGCTACAGAAGATAAAGTAGTGAGATCTCTCCTCTTCTCACCTGACCCACTCTTCCTGGGTATCTTAATTGGGCCCTTTCAATTAGGAGAGGTTCACACAGTTGATTCAAATAAGGAAGAGTTTATTGTAATGACACAGGTAAGCCAGTAAGGTATCTCAGTGGGGTTAAAGAACAGAGGTACAGCCGGGCACGGTGGTGCACACCTGTAATGCCAGTGGTTCAGGAGGCTGAGGCAGGAGGATCATGAGTTCAAAGCCAGCCTCAGCAACAGTGAGGTGCTAAACAACTCAGTGAGACCCTGTCTCTAAATAAAACACAAAATAGGGCTGGGGATGTGGCTCAGTGGTTGAGTATCCCTGAGTTCAATCCCTGGTACTAAAAAAACAAAAACAAAACCAGAACTGTGTGCCGTGTGTGCCGTGTTTCTGTGCCATATCACTTGTGCTCCATTATACACTCTGCTTTCTCACAACTCCATTCTGCACACAGCCTATAATGGTTCTCCATCTTGTGCATCTTATCTGTTTCACCACCTCTATCAATTGCTACCCAAAGTTAATCCATACAACCTCTCGAAGGAAAGAATCCCCATGGGTCCAGCGATTCCTTTAGCTTTAGGTTTTGTCAGAAATCACTAGGGAGCTGAGAATGGACCCCACTCCCCATCCCACTGTGGTAGGAAGGAGGGATGAACACAATAAAGCAGATGCTGACACTGCTCTGCTTTTTACACCCTCAAATGTGTGGACAGATGCTGTAAGAGGTCGCACAGGATCTGGCCTACCTCTCCAACTTCATTTCATTGCAAAGTTTCTAGACCACTGCAGGGCCCTTCCTACCCAAGGGCTACTGCATTTGCTGTTGCTGACTGCCTATATCATGAACCAGAATGTGAGCTTCATGAGATAGGAACCTGGTCTGTCTTGTTCACCATATGATCATTCATGCCCAGCACACCACCTAGTATAACGGGGACTCAAAAAACAATTTTTCTAATAAATGTTGATTATGTAGAAACATAGCAGCATAAGGTTCCCTTAACGACAGAGGCTGAGGTTGGGAAGACATAATCATTGAGGTCTAGCTTGTTCTCTGAGCATATCTTCTCCTGTGTTCTACTGCTAAAGTTTTCCAGACCTGTAGGTTAGCAGCTAAAGTTCTATATTCTCAATTTCAGGTCTGCACATCCAACTTCCATGGAAAATCTCCAACTACACATTCCATAGCGATGACAGGTTTTTCCTTGTCTCTCCCGCCTGTGCCTCCTCCTACGTTCCTTCTGGGGTTTTCGGTTTGTTTGTTTCGCTTTGGTTTTTTTTTTTAATTTCCCTGTTCAGGCACTCATCCAAAATCAGAAAACTGATCATCTTTCCTACCTACCACTTGCTCACCTCTTAAGTCTCTTCCGTTTTCTCATTTTCCCCTCTTAAGTGGCTTTCGAATCCATCCTTCCCTTAATCATTCTCATTTCTGTTGCCTTCAGTTAGCCTTTATCATCTCTCGAGACTGGAATTCTCTCCCTGCGATTCCCCTGGTGAGTCCCCCTTTGGCTTAATCTAGTTACAACATTCCCATCGCAGCAGTCTTTTAAGAACATAAATGTCTGTGATCATGACATTTCCCTTTTTAGAAGTCTGTATTGGTGTCATGGTCAAAATAATTCACAAGGCTTTTGTGTGTGTGTGTGTGTGTACGTATGTACAGGGGATTGAACCCAAAGGCACTTAACCACTGAACCATATCCCAGCCCTTATTTATTTTTTATACTGAGGATTGAACCCAGGGATGCTTAACGACTGAGCCACATCCTCAGCCCCTTTTTATATTTTGTTTGGAGACAGGGTCTTGCTGAGTTGCTAAGTGCCTCACTAAGTTGCTGAGGCTGGCTTTGAACTTGCAATCCTCCTGCCTCGGCCTATCCAGCTGCTGGGATTACAGGTGTGTGCCATGGTGCCCAGCTCCTTTTTATTTTTTCTTTAGAAACAAGGTCTTAGTGAATTGCTTAGGGCCTTGCTAATTCGCTAAGGCTGGCCTTGAACTTCTGATCCTCCTGCCTCAACCTCCCAAACTGCTGGCCACAGATTTTTTGTAACTGGTCCTGCAACCTTCTCTGGTCCTATTTCCCATTCTTTCTCTATCCTTTGTATATAATATTGAATGCTTTGCTTTTTCAAAATTCTTTAGATTAAGGTGCATCCTGTTTCTTCTACTTAGAATATCTTTTCTACCTATCCCCTTTAACCTAAAACCCCAGGAGAAAATGTTAGTCTTCAAACACTTAAATGGATAAACTCTCTCTTTTGAAAAAAAACAATAAAGTAAATTGAAGAAAAAAAAAGTAAGTAAAGTTCCTACTATGCTTGAAGTGCCTAGGAAAAAAGTCAAAAAAACATTGAAGAAGTGAAGTCGAAGGCCCTAAGCATTTTGCACAGAGGATGCTCCTAATGCAAGGGGGAAGATTACCTGTGGAAATACTAAGAAATATCCCAAACATCTGGGGAGATGAGATCACAATGGATAAAATGGCAAGAAAATTCATCAACTTCTATGTTCCTGTGAAACTCAAATTAATAACAGAGGTACCCCCAGCATGAGCCTTCTGGCCCAAAAGATGTAAGATATTCGTGGTTACCAAGTCTTCAGTGGTTCATCTTTTAAATTTAATTCAAGCCTCTTGTAGGAAATGAAACGATCCCCAGCGTAGATGTGACGAAACCAAGAAGCAAATTTGTCTTGATGAATGATCTCTTATTGTGTAAATGCTTAGCAACTATGACATTATCTGCATAGATTTGATTTGTGATATCTCTACAATTGAAAAAATCTTTCAAAGAGACAAATGACTTACAATAGCACTTAGATTATTTCCTCCATGAGAGGTATTGAAGAGGAGAACATCTGATTGTGAAAGAGGGATATGCTGTTAGCAGGGAACACCAGATCATTTAGAATCGTATTAACAGAATGAACACAAGGGTCTACCTGTGAATCATCAGATGGAGAAAACCTATACAGATATCACCTCCCTGTGAAGTTGTCTTTTCCCTCTACCTGAGATAGAATTAGTTTTCCTTATAATCTACTTCTGCATCTCATAAAAATGTCTATTATTGCACATTATCTCACTCTGCTGATTTATTTATGTCTGTTTCCCCCATGGTTGGCAAGCTATTTAAGAACAAAACACCTTGCACCTTTTGTATTTTCTGTGTCAGCTCAGGCTTGACCCTACAGTTTCCTGGTGAACTAGTTACAGTATGCTAAACTAAAGACTCGCCTGTCCTTCCAGGGAATGTTACTGGCACAAGAATACTTAAAACTAAAGTAATGCTCATGCAAGTATTTTATTGACTGGAACTCCAAACTTAAGTAGGAGTAATGTCCAAAACAAAGCCAAGTTCCCTGACAGGACTTTAAATCAAGTGTTCTCTGCTTTTAAGAATTTAGTCCAACCTCTTGTTGCCTCAGTCTGCTACTCTGCTGATTGCTTTATGCTCTACAGCTGTTTTTACTTCCAAGATTTTAATTTTTTCTTCCACTGACCAAAATGTACTGAATACTTAAAAGGAAGTAGTATTTATTTTTAGTGGAATTATTTCTTGGTTTTGCCTCTTTATTTTACACCCTTACCACTCTCTACTTCAAACATAACTTAGCCTCTCTCACACAGTCCATCCATTACATACCTGTGATCCCATCATATTAAATTCCACTGTAACCCAGAATTCTTTTCTTATGTACAAGTTCATCACATTCATCTATCCCAAGGTTTGTTGGCAATGTGGATTTTACTCTTCTTTCTATCATATATCTTTGGTGCTGCAGAATATTTGACAATCTATGAACTTAAAGAAGCACATCTATCAATCTTTTCATGGAAAAGCTAACAAAGGAATTAGCCCAAGAATGACTGTGTTCAAGTCCCAGTTTTCGCATAGAAAACATTCTTTTTCCATGATAAAATGTCTAACTATCCTATAAAAGCACATTCTCTTTGTATATTTTTTGCCTATTTAGGCAAGTGTCAATGCCAGAAGAAAAGAGGAAAAGGCTAGAAGGTATGACTTGGAGTTTCAAACCCAGCTTGAAATTAGCTCTGTAATCTTAGTCAAATCACACGCTTCTTCAGTTGTGATTGTGATTTATCAGGCAAGCACTTGGCTAAGAAATAAATAAAATTA
Organism: Xerus rutilus; assembly: GCA_028644305.1. NCBI lineage: Eukaryota > Metazoa > Chordata > Mammalia > Rodentia > Sciuridae > Xerus > Xerus rutilus. Next base: position 37,752,329 of record CM053401.1, on the reverse strand, counting down.
TTTTAAAGATGCATTGAACCTGAGCTATAGGTATTTTTATATGTGTTAAGAACTCTGAAGGGGCTGAGCTCTTACCTTACTTGAGATCTAGAGTCATAACTTCATGGATGTTGACAAAAGAAATTCCTGGGTCAGAGACCAAAGATTCTATTATCATGACATGGAAAGTAGCAGAAGTATCAACATATTTGCATGAGTTCTCCTTGCTCCCAAGTTGAGTTGTGCACATGGTTGCATTTCAGAACAGGAACTCCGAGTTTGGGGAAACTGAATCTTTTATAATGGGCAATAAGCATGCCTGCATTTGCTCCAGAGGAAGACATTTTTTTCATGTTCTAATGTTGTCTGCTACATGAACATGCTTGAAAAGACCAGAACAAAGAGTGACCAATGCCTCAATCATAAGACATGCAAAAATATGAGAGACCCAAGAAGAACCATCTCCTAGAATTTGGCATTATAAACAAAGTATATCATACTCATCTATCCCTTCACTGAGAAAACTATTTCTAGAAGATGGACTTAATTATGATTTTTCTTTTGAGGTCAAATTTAATACAAATGATAACATTCTTTCCCTATGGGATTCTGACTTTACAAATCTCTCAAACACCAAGCAATATTATATCTATTTAATGGGATTCTATGATGAGTTTTTAAACACCTACCAATATTTGAGGTTCAAATATAGACCAGATACTGTGCTGGGTCTGTGCTTGACCTACATTACTTCATTTTATCTTCAAAAAAAAAAAATACTGCAAGGTGGATATTTTATAGATGTTGGAAACAGAAACTAAACAAATTATCAACATCTAGGAACTTCTGTTTCCTAAAATCATGCTTTTTCTGCTAAACTGAGAGATTGGATTGATAACCAACAAATGGCACATGGAAATTGAGGTGACCAGAGGTCTAATTCATAGCCATATACAACTATGGTTCACTATGTCCTGCTTGAACATCAGTCTTGTCTAAGCCAGTGTACCAGTTTAGTGAATATGAGAAACACCTGGGAAGTTGGTGAAGATGCAGATTCTTGAGCCTCCACCAGAGAGATTCTGATTCACATAATCTTTGTTAGGGGCCCACAATATCTATTTTAAACACTCTTCAAAGTATTTTAACACCATTGTTCATTGAAACTTACCTGAAAAACACTGGTACCTAAGCTATATAAAAAATTATCCGAGAGGTGTCAAATGCCACTCCAGAATAGATTACTATTCTATAAATGTGAAGTGCTGGTTAATTTAAACAGTTAGTATAGAAACTAATCAGAGGAAAATTTTTTGAAAATAACAAAAGAAGCACACATCATCACCAATTGAGTGTAGAATTTGGTTATGAAAAATACAGGAAAAGATAACATTCCAAACCAGTAGATACAGAAAGGACCTGATTGGTTATTTTGTTACTTAAATTAAGGATTCTAGATTCTGAACTTTACACAAGGAGGATTTCTTTCTTATTTCTCAAAGATTTTGTGAAACGGTGCAGATGGCCAAGCACAGATATACTCTGAAATGTGCAATCTTTCTGAGGATAATAAAAGTGGCTTTGTAAAGTTGTTATAAAGATTCTAGTTGTTTTTCAAGTGCTTAACATAGTGCCTAGCACATTGTAGACTCGTTAAGTATACTGCTATTATGCGCTTTACTTACAAAAATAGAAGAATGAGAAAGTAGCATGTACTTATATACTATATGTATGTCTATTAATTGTGTATGTACATGTGTGTACATGTACATATAATATATATTATCTTTGTTCTTATTTTACAACTGCTAAGTTGATCCTCAGTCAGATTTAGCACCAGGCCTACTTCCAAAGCCTGATGCGGATGCGAAGCTAGAGTGGGATGCGGAGGGTCCTGCTGAGAGCCAGAAATTGTTCTAAGGAACTTCTAAGGTGCAGGTGGCAAAGATTTTATCCCATTCTGTGGGCTCTCTCTTCATGCTCTTGATTATTTTCTTTTCTATGAAGATACTTTTTAGTTTGACATCATCCCATTCTTGATTTTACTTCTTGTGCTTTAGGAGTTTTGTTGAGGAAATGAATTCATAGGCCAACTTGATCAAGAGTTGGGCTTACTTTTTCTTCTAGTAGGTGCAGGCTCTCAGGTCTAATTCCTAGGTCCTTGATCCACTTTGAGTTGAGTTTTGTGCATGGTGAGAGATATTGTTCAATTTCATTCTACCACATATGGATTTCCAATTTCCCCAGCACCATTTGTTGAAGAGGCTATCTTTTCTCTAATGTATGTTTATGGCACCTTTGTCTAGTATGAGATAACTATATTTATGTGGGTTTTTCTCTGTGTCTTTTATTCTGTTCCATTGGTCTTCATGTCTGTTTTTGTGCCAGTATCATGCAGTTATTTTTACTAGAGTACCTCATATAGTGCATTAATCTCCAGGATATACAAAGAATGCAAAAAAATTTTTTTAAAAACCCAATCAATAAATGGGCAAAGGAACTGAACAGGCACTTCACAGAAGAAATACAGATGATCAACAAATATATGAAAAAACAAAGTTTGACATCTCCAGCAATTAGAGAAATGAAAATTAAAACTACACTGAGATTCCACTTCACTCCAATCAGAATTGCAATTATCAGAAATACAAGTAATAATAAATGTTGGCGAGGACATGGAGGAAAGGGTACACTCATACATTGCTGGTGGGACAGCAAATTAGTGCAACTACTATGGAAAGAAGTATAGAGATTCCTTAGAAAACCTGACCCAGTTATCCCACTCCTCTGTTTATACCCAAAGGACTTAATATCAGCATACTATAGTGATGCGGTCACATCCATGTTCATAGCCTCTCAATTCACAATAGTCAAGCTATGGAACCAACCTAGGTGCCTTTCAACAGATGAATGGATAAAGAAAATGTGGTACATATACACAATGGAATACTACTCAGCCATAAAGAAGAATGAAATTATGGCATTTGCCAGTAAATGGGAGGAACTAGAGACTATCATGCTAAGTGAAATAAGCTAATCCCCCCCGGAAAAAAGCTGAATGTTCTCTCTGATGTGTGGATGCTAACACACAGTAAGGGGAGGGGGAGGGAAGAATAGAAGTTCACTGGATTATACAAAGGGGAATTAAGAGAAGGGAAGGGAGATGGGAATAGGAAAGACAGTAAAATGAGTATGACATAACTTTCCTATGTTCCTGTATGACTACACGACCAGTGAAACTCCACATCATGGGATTGGGATCCGAAGTAGAATAGGTTATAGTCCATGGATGTATAATATGTCAAAATACACTCTACTGTCATGTATATCTCAAAAGAACAAATAACAAAAGAAAAAGTTTCTGGCAGAAAGTAGAATTTTGCTTATTGTGAATACAATATTATCACACACTAAAGTTTGGTGTATGTATTCAGGTTTGTCTCTAGTAGATCTAAATACAAATCACTATTTTTTTTTTTTTTTTTGGAACCAGGGATTGAACTCAGGGGCACTTGACCACTGAGCCACATCCTCAGACCTATTTTGTGTTTTATTTAGAGACAGGGTCTCACTGAGTTGCTTAGCGCCTCTCCATTGCTGAGGCTGGCTTTGAACTCGTGATTCTCTTGTCTCAGCCTCCCAAAGTGCTAAGATTACAGGCATGTGCCACCACACCCAGCTAAATAACTGATATTTTATTTAGTGATTCCATGTTTTTTATTAATAAATTAGGAGGCCTAATTCTAGAGAAGAATTTTATATGAAGACTAAGAAAGAGTAAAGATTGCAATATATTTCAAGCTGATGTTTGAAAAGAATGATTTGTTCTTCCTGTCTGAGAACTGCATTATATAATCCATTTACTTGCTTTTTCTTTTTCATTGTTCAAAGCCTATCTTCAATATAGTATACCAAACAAAACCAATTCCTTTCATGCCCTCTACTGGATGTTTGGAGTTAAACATCAGTAACACTGCGAAGTAACCAAAATAATAAAACAAATAATGTTCAAAATCGTCTTTTATAACTTCTTTAAACCAAAATTTAGCTCCATGAGTTTACTCTTGTTGGAATTTCTTTCTCTGTGCCTAAAATGCAGATTTCAGAGCCAACTCTTCCCAACATACAGAAATTATTGGCTGAGGGGAAAGGAGTGAATGGATAAGTTTGTATCACTGCAACCTTGTGGTATCTCAAAGGTTGGCTGTGCTCCTGGCCACTGTGATAGAAAGAAGCTGGTGTCCTGATAATAATATCTACAGACAGTTAATATCAGTATTAGAAGGGTGAGTTAGGACAGCCAGGCCATTACTAAAGAAATTCTCCATATCATCTGCTTTTACACAGAACCCACCAGAAGGAGGGCAAAGTTCTGTACTTGATGATTTAGCTTTATATGGCCATCCCTACAGAGTATATATCAGGGGCACCTTTAATTCAGCTCACCTACCCTCTCTCAGGGCTGATTTTCACTCAGCAATGTCATACCAGTTATTAAGTATGAAATACTTCCATAGCACAAAGTTCCACCCAGGGATCCTTGGACTTCTTCACAATCAAGTAATTGAGAGGTTAAGGTTGGTTTTCTCACTGCATGAAACCACCTGATCCAGTTCACCCAGCCCCCTAGGCCCTTCGTGCCATTGAGGGTCTCTATGGTGCAGCACTGTCTATGTTAACTATGACTTTCAAACATCACTACCATAGGCTTAATGCATAGCTGCAAGTTAGCAGGAACAGGGAGAAAGCTTCCTTCTGTCAGCCTGTTTTCTTTCTCTACATGGCAACAACAGGTAAGATTTGTGGAGCACTTATTATGTGCCAGTTACAATATGCATTATTTCATTCACTCTTTTAAACAGCTCTACTTTACAGAGAAGTAAACAGAGTCAGCTAGTAACTCCCACAAGATCCCACATCTAATCCATGGGAGAGCTATAATTTGAAGCAGATCTGACCAAGGATCTGACCAATACCAATGCCAGATGTCTAGTAAAATTCATTCAATGCTGCAGATCCAAGGATAGTCCAAAGACTAAGGTTCTTCTAGCAGAAGAGTCCCAGAAATGGTTTTCACAGAGGCAGGATCATTAGATGAGTATATAGTCACCCAGTGGGAGACCATATTGGGAAGTGGACAGCCTGAATCACTTTGATTGCCCCCTCTACTTGGGGGAAGGCCAGGGAACTAAAGTTTGGATTACCTCTGGTGCAACTTCCATAGAAACCAAACAAGAAAAGGCCCCCAGATGACTCCTTCAGCTTGTCTTAATATTGAATGTTGAAGGATCTTCACACAGGATGGAGGGATGGGTTACAACCATGACTCATACAAACTAAGCAAATATATGTCAAATTTTCATTTAACCCATTAATTAAACGAGGGAACAGGTAAAATAAGGGCCTCAAATAATAGTTGATGTTAGTGACTCTATATCAAATTCCATTAAATAAATATAGTACAATTGCTTGGTGACTAAGAAAATAAGGCTCTAACAGATTCAGAGAAGGCAAAAATCAGGGACGTTTATAAGCTATTAATACTGAAATTAATTTGCAAATGCAAACAAAACTGGTGCTTTTTTCCAGCAGAGGGGAGAAGAAACCAATTAACTCTCCACTGTACTGAATTTATTTATATGTCTATAGGTGTTTTTGCATTGCTATTAGTTTTCTACAAGTTAACTTTGATCTCTACAGAATTATAAAATAGCCTTGTTAAAGACAAAAGCACATTCCTATAGAAAGATTATCCCCCATGGGTTATTGTGCTACCTTATTCCAAAGTCTACAATGTTTCCTTACATGGATAGAGCAGAAGAAAAATGAATATGATTATTCGTGGGCTCTTTCCTTCCCTTTTGAGCAGCTGCCATAGGGTTTGGATTAAGTAATTAGGAAACTTAAACTTTACTCTTCAGACTTAGTGAAATATTTCAGAGATGTATTACACCAGCAAAGATATTCATCCATTCGTACAACTTGTTCTTATTGACATCTTATTTATGCCCAGATCTAGGAAACATGGTCCACGTGGGTTTCCAATAGATTAATCAAGTAACATAATGAAACAGTTAATCTCAAATGAAGTGAGCTACAAATCTGAAAGAAAATATATGGCTTGGAAAATCTTGTTAACCTGTTCATTGCTTTGGCAAGCTATCTCATCAGCTTGCTGGTTCTTTTTTTCTCCCCTCTCCATAGTTTATGAATTTGTCTTAGCTTTTCACCATACTCTATCCCATACATCCTCATTATCTCCAAATCTAATGTCAGAATATTTTTGGTCATGTTAAAGGAAAGCAGTAGGTCTTAAAGATAATACCTTGGTAGGTCTGAGGTAAGACCTCTTTGATAGAAAAATCATATCCTTCTCCAACAAAGTAAGGAAATTTTTACCAGGCCTTTGGTCTGCAACCATATTATCTAAGATATTACTTAGACTTTCTTTAAGGTTTCCTAAGCTTCAAGTCAAATTAGATTTGTACTGAGGGAAACACAAATTATGTATGAGCAGGAATGCTATCAGCAGGCTGAGAGAAGGATGACATGTGTCTTCCAGAAGGTGGCAGTGTTGCTCCTCCGAACATCTCACAAGCCAGCAGGAATTTTAACCCGGTATAAAAACTATGCGAGGGGGTTTCTGGAACATGCTACACCTAATACCCTTTGCAGAAAAGAATGTGGCCTGGCTCTATTGAAAAATTTACCATCATAATAATCAAAACATACACATAGGTACAATATAATATGAATATATATATTTAAAAGTAGACTAGGAGTCAACAGACATATTAAGCCATCGCTGTGTACAAGGCTTTCTGCTAGAAGTCCCACATGAAAGAGAAGTTAAAGGCCTGGGCCCTTAAGAAATTTGGAATATACACGGAATAAGAGCTGTATTCATAAAATGATTAGAGTGTCTCCCATTTACAATTCTGTCTCCAATTTAGCTAGATGCTTCTGGAGGTTTTCCTCCTCTAAGACAAGAAGTTAGTCAATTTCCATCTAACTCATAGGGGCTGCTTCATCCCTAGTCTACCATGGCTACATTTTATTCACCCTTTTCAGCTGGCTTGAAATATCTCAGCACTTTATATTTTGGGCGTTAGAAAGCAAAAAAAAAAAAAAAAAAAGTCTTGGGATTACCATGGAAATAAAGGAGGCATTTCTCAAAGAACTCTAACCTGAGATCCTGGAACACCCCTGATGAGTCCTACAGTTCTCCTGAGGCTTGTTTGCCAACCTGATGCTTCCTACAGAAAGCCCAGAAGCCTACGCACACTTACCGTATATTTAGTAAACAAGAACTAAAAACAAGAAGAGGCTTTTATTGTTTATATTCCCCACACTTTTACCCATTTCACAAATGACATTTCAATATACTTACTAACATGTTATTAAAAGGAACAGTAATTATTCTTTAGAATCCTCAGCTTGCCTAAACAGCAGCAGCAGTAATAACAATCCATGGCCTGTTCCAGGTCTTTTTCTCCATATGCAAATGTTCTTGTTTGGTTGTGATTAAATGAAAGTTACTATGTAAGCCTCATATCTATGTCACTAAGCTCTGGCACAGAAAGATCATAATGCTCAGAATCTTTTCACTGTATGTTTTAGTCAGCTTTTTGCTGCTGTGACTAAAGAAACTGACCAAAACTACTGTAGAGGAGGAAAAGGTTGTTTAGGGGCTCACGGTTTCAGAGGTCTCAGTCCATGGACAGCATGCCTCCATTCCTCAGGGCTCGAGGTGAAGCTGAACAACATGGTGGAAGAATGTGGCAGAGGGAAGCAGCTCACATGATAATCAGAAAGCAAAGAGAGACTCCATTGGCAGGATACAAATATATACCCCAAAGCCACACCCCCAATATCCCACCTCCTACAGCCGTATCTCACCTGTCGTCAGTTATCACTCAGTTAATTCCATCAGGTATTAATTCAGTGATTAGTTTAAGGCTCTCACAACCTAAATTTCCCCTCTGAACTGTCTACCATTGTCTTACGTGAGCTTTTGAGGGACACCTCACATCCAAACCATAACATTACATTATGTAACTCTGGAATCCACATGATAGGGGCTAAAGGAATAGTTCACCGAGTTTTAGCTTATTTTACTGTATTTTAAGGCAAAAGAAATAGCACCTATTGCTGCCTCCTCTCTCCACAAGCGCTCTCTGGTTTGAGGTCGTTTTACTAGGTAGAGCTCATTTCTGAGAACACAGTGGCTGATGCTACAGAGAGAGATGATGGATCAGTAACCAAACAGCTAAAACCACATGGGCCTGCTCCACCAATGCCCATTTTTCATCTTTAGAGGGCTTCAAAGTTAAATAGCTAAGACAGACAATGCAAAGAAAAACATGAGCACAGCAAAAGACAGAAACCACATTATGGCTAAAATTAGATCTTCATACCAATCATGCATTTTTAATGTGAATATTTTTGGAAATTGTGTCTCTTAATGTTTAAACAGCCTTTTCCTTCATTGGTTATTTATGATGCTTTGAACCTGGAAACACAAGCAAAGTAAGAAAGCCAGAGAAAGGGATGTACTTAACAACCCACAACCTCGTCCTACTGTAAATGAGAAGAAAGCCCATCATCTCTTCAAATGGCACTGTGAAAAATAAACTTAAAAAGAAAAAAATTAACAGGATTCATGACACCTTTTTTTATTTCCCCAGCTGGAATTCCTCAATATGTAATGTCTACTAGAGATCCTCTGCTTTGGTGTTCAGTTTAATATTGCCATTTTATGATTTGAAATGTGTACATAGAAAAAAATTTAATACAGTCAAACTAACTGTTTAATGCCTTCAGATAAGCAAAAATACTTTAACAGAAAGAGAATGCTAACCTAAAAATAGATAGTAACATAAAATTAATATGATGGCTAAATCAACAAATGGATGCTGTTTAATTGTCATTAATATTATTCATTAAATTAAGTAATTAGTTAATTTATTGAATTAGCAAAAATGAATAGTAACATAAATCCAGGTCTGAGAATAGAAACAAAAACAAAAAACAAAAAACAAGGACTTGAGACCCCAGAAATGAAGTTGGCCCCAAGTCAATTAAATTCTTTTTTAATTTTCCTTTTGTTCTCCTTCCTTCCTTCCTTCTTTCCTTCCTTCCTTCCTTCCTTCCTTCCTTCCTTCCTTCCTTCCTTCCTTCCTTCCTTCCTTCCTTCCTTTCTTTCCTTCTTTCTTTCTTTCTTTTTTCATACTAGGGCTTGAACTCAGGAGAACTCAATCACTGAGCCACATCCACAGCCCTATTTTGTATTTTATTTGGAGACAGGGTCTCACTGAGTAGCTTAGCACCTCACCATTGCTAAGGCTGGCTTTGAACTTGTGATCCTCCTGTCAGCTTCCAAACCTCTGGGATTACAGGCATGTATGCGCCACCGCGCCCAACCAGTTAAATTCTTTCATGTTGATACTGGTTTCTCTAACTTAGGCCTACAGATGCGTTTCTATTTTAGAATGTTAGTGTGAGATTCCCTGGGGAAATATTACAAATCTGTAGTGATCATTGTCCTGGAACTAAGTTTCTACAAACAAATTTCCAGATATAAAATGAGCAACTGAGCCCACATGATGAGCCTCAAGGCAGAACCGTTGTTTCATTTTATGGTACATCTCTCAAGTTAAGATGTGAGCCCTAAACAATCATTTGGATGAACAGCAACTCTACTGTGTTCAGAGAAGCTTGGTCCTCACTTCACACTAGGGATAATCTCTAGGATTATTTTAAACATGCTAAAAGTGCATGGAGGACAGCTGGAACCACTTCATGGCAAGGAAAATGCAGCAAACAAGACCCAAAGGGCTGCCTTAGGTGTTCTCATCAGCCCAATCCCACTAGGAATCGCAGTGCCTAGCTCCCCTCCAGTTAGCCAGCGTAGTCCTGTCATGATTCTGAACACTCACAGCAGATTTGCTGATGAAGGCCAACTTCACATAGTCCAGATTGGAGAGATTCTAGTCCCTGTTGACATGTACCTTTTCTTGAGAGCCTTTTTAAAAATTTTTTTATTTGTTCTTTTTAGTCATACATGACAGTAGAATATATTTTGACATATCATGCATCCATGGAGTATAACTTCCCATTTTTGTGGTTGTACATGATGTGGAGTTACACTGGTCGTGTCTTGAGAGCATTTTTAAAATAGCACCTTGGAGACAATGCATAGAGCTGGAAAAGAGCTCAATAAGAAGAGATGAAGTAGTTGATGGAATCTACAGGAGCTGTCATATCCTCTGAAACCATGCCAAGTGTGACTATGTCACAGGATTAACTATGCTGGCCCAACAAGCAGGATAATGGTCAAGTCCGAGGATATTCAGATCACTGCATATCTCCTTGCTGGATAGATAGAGGGTAAGGACTCTGATAACAGTTAAAACCATTTCTAAGGGCAGGGCATGTCGCTCAAAAGTAGAGTGCTTGCCTAGTACACATGAGGCCCTGGGTTCAATCCTTAGCACTGCAAAACAAACAAACAACAAGAGAAAACAAAGGACAAAACATTTCTAGAAGCATCTTATACACACACACTTGAACTTGGTGCCAACTACCTTCGGCACAATATAACATAATGCAAGTGAGTTTTTAAAGCTAAAATAAAATCATAAAACACTTGAGCATTTCACGTTGCAAAAAATTACTGAGTTGTGCCCTGAAGATTGTGCATATCTTCATATACATTGATAGAAAGTGTTCTATGGGGTAGCAGTTGTGTTCCCTGGTGCAAACCCTGCCACTGGTCTTAACAACTGATGAGCTACAAATAGTTTGTATATGAAAAACATCTAAAGAAAAATATTTTGTGGTATGAAAAAATTGTATGAATTTTTGAAGCAGTTACATTTATAATCTTTGTATATTGTGTATGGTTGTGGCTGCTTTTATGCTACAACACAGTGAAATAGTTACAACAGAGATAGCATTGTTTGCAAAGCCTTAAACATTTATATTACTGATACATTATAACATTATTCATATTATCTATATAAATATTTATTTTTATCTGGTCCTTTACAGAAAATGTTTGCTAACCCTAGATTAAATGACAAAGGACAGATCAGCCAAATATAATTATAGTGCATAGCTTTATTCTTTCTTCTTTTTTTTTTTTTAGTACTGAGGATTGAACCCAGGGACACTCTACTAATGAACTACACCCCCAGTTCTTTTTATTTTTTATTTTGAGATGGTGTCACTGAGCTGCCAAAGTTGGCTTCAAATTGCTGAGATTATAGGCATGTGCCACTGCGCTTGATTCATGGTTCATTCTTCTTTTTTTTGTTGTTTTTTTGTTTTTAATTTGGCACTGGAGGTTGAACCCAGGAGCACTTAACCATTGAGATACACTCAGCTACCCTCACCCCTCTTTTTAAATTTTTGAGACAGGGTCTCACTAAGTTGCTTGTGGCCTTGTTAAATTGCTGGGGCTGGCCTCAAATTTTTGATCCTCCTGCCTCAGCCTCCCAAATGTCTGGGTGAGAGGCATGCACCACTGCACCCAGCTCACAGTGCATTGTTCTTGGTGGCCCCAGATCAGGGAAAAAAACTGATATAAAGGGTATTTTGAAAACAATTTGAGAAATGCGAATATGTTCTGTATAATTACATAATCATTTATATACTATGTTAAATTTCCTGGTGTAATAGTGGTGTTTTGGAGATGTGGGACAATGTCCTTGCACTGAGGAGATACTAAGGTATTACCAGTAGGAGGATCAAATATCTGCAACTTACTTGCAAATGGTTGAGTGAGATATGCACAAAGAGCACACAAATTTATCACTAACATGACCAAATGTTAACCATCAGTGAGTATAGGTGAAGCATCTGAGGGTGTTTATCCAACTGTTATTTCAGCATTTTTATAGGCTTACAAATTTTCAAAATAAAAAACTTGGGGAAAATAAACACAAACCTAAAAGCAATAATATTCAAGAAGTCTCCAGTAGGGAATAAATGATTGATCAGTGTTGCATGCCAGAGTCATCAGTTAATACAAGTGGTTTGAGGTTTGCATAGAAAACAACAGTTTTGCTGTGGGAGTTGTTAGGAGTTGTCATCTTTCAGCCCTCAGCTCTCATCTTTGTGGCTTTTCTAAATTCTCCCTTCTGTTTTTTCTGAGCTGATTCCAGACTGCAAGGGGTTTACCAAAGATTTACTTGTTATCTGATCTCCACATTTGAAGCAAATACGATAGTCAGTGTTTATCCTGTCTTTCAAGAAACATTTTTTTAAAAAATACCTCCCACATAAACGTATTTCTTGGTTTTTCTTAGTGGGGCATAGAAATCCATCATTAACTGTCACTTTGCCTTTTAAGAATTTATTCCTTGCAGATTTATTGTCTCTTTAATCAGAGAGAAAACTCTTAACCCACCAGTAATGATCAGTAATGTACCAGTAATTATCCACCATTTTCAACCCCTATTTCATCGGAGTAATTTTAAGAAAATTGTCTTTTTTAAATTATGCTTTTGTCTGAGGGCAGTAATTTTGAGGCGAGAAATCAGCTGAGGTGTAGTTTGTCATGAAAGCCCGCTTACGGGTTAGCACAAGCTTTGAAATTCCATTCGGAAGCTCTTGCAGGCAGTGGCCACCAAGCATTGGCAACTCTGGAATGCGGTAAATGTAATTCTCACCCTTCGGGACCAGTCCCTTGGCTCCCATATCAGGTTGGCTCCTCGTAATATAAAATCTATTTTATCACACTCATTTAGTCTCAGATTGCCAAGCAGAGATTGCGCATGTTGTGGCTTCCCAAGGAAATGAAATGGCATTTGCTTTACAAAGAGAGTGGATGGTCTCTTCCAAGCAGAAATGTAGATTAGAAACAAATTATTCTTTACCCACTGGCTGAGATTTAAAACAACTCCCCAACTGTCACAGAAAGGAACGAGACTTAATTCGATGTAAAATACTTGAACCAGTTTCTAAAAATAAAATTGGAAGCACTTTAGTTGCTACAAACTTCATTCCAGGAAAGTGAGTTATAAAGCATCTTATATTGTTTTATAGAACTTGGAGATTAAAATGATTTTTGGTAGACATTGTGTCGGCTTCCTATTTGAATCAGTCCAGGGTGAAGCTGAGTAGAATTATAGGGGGAAAAAAATGAATGACCATTACTGGCAGTAAAACAGTCAGGCATTGCCAATAACTTTTAAAACATGCATACATGTATTTTATACTCCCTTCAAATTTTTATTAGTTATGTCCATTTAGACTGAAAGTTCTACACCAGTGGTACCTCTCAAAAATGATTCCTGATGGTGTAAGTCATTTTATGACATGATCAACATTAAAGTTTGGAGGAAGGGGACAATGGGTAGCACTGCCCTTGTCCCCACAGTTCTGCTAGAAGTGAAGTGTTTGGTGACCCCTACTTTTGCAAAAAGAAGTTCAGAAGTGAAATAATTAGACATGTGGAGTGGGAATGAAAGTTTCTATATTTCCCTCTTGGTAACTTCCTTTTATTCTCCAGTTATGCTCTCATTGCCCAGGTGAAAGGAGAACACCAAAAATCACAGGAAGAGCTAAAGAATCTGATACTAGGCTCTGCCCTATATTGAGATCACAGTAGATTCTTACACCTGTGGCAGAGAGAGGCACTTTTGAAAGAGAAGAGGGGGGAGTAGGTTTCTTCAGCACCAGAAAAAGAACATCAAGTATTCAGAACATAGTATTTATACAATAAAGCCAATGTCTGATTGCAAAAGTACCCTCCCCTCACCACACACACACAACATAGAAGACTTGAGGTGGCAGCTGGAGAGAGCTGGGGAAGTTCATGGAGGTAAACAGGGCTAATGATGTGGTCCCTGAAAAGGCTTCCACACCCTGCTCCCCCTTGGTCCCAGTCCTAGGAAAGAAGAGGTGACAGAAACCCCCAGAAAAATTGTGCAAAGACAAGACAGCAGGGAACTTCCTGTCTGGCTGCTGAAATAAAATGAGCTCCTCCACACCAACACAGAGTAGAAGCAATAAAATGAAAAGGACAGGGTAGATCATGGGGAAAGGGTATGAGATCTCACCTCACACACACACATCCCCAGAGGAAGTCCCAGCAATCAGGGCCTGGATTGGCACAGAGAGAGCTAAAGTGCCAGCTTACAGAAACTTGGGAGAGACACTCATGGTGGAGGCTGTGGGTGGGCAGCCAGCATCAGAGACAGGTGCAAATGCTGCTGAGTTTCAGAAGCTCAGCAGCCAGCAGCCAGAGTTGAGGCAGGAGCTCTGTCAACAGTGGAGTTGGCTAACACTGGCTGAGCAATTGCCCTGTTACGAGCATGTGTAGAGAATAGGTCCAACACAGTGGACCAGCAGAGAAGTGGCTATACATCAATGGGGTCTCTACCAAGATTCTACATAAATCCCCTTCAGCCTCTGACCCACCTGGAGAGGTGGAGGTGAGGAAACCGGAGGAGAGAAGGAAGGCTAGGTAAAACAGAAAATGACTGGGTACCACCAAAGGGACTGAGTTTAAAATAAATGCAGTGGTTCTCAACTGAGAAAACTTTGCTCCTCCAGACATTTTGTGATTGGCATAACCGTGGAGGATGGAGTCTGCTGGCATTTTGTGGGTAGAGGTCAGAATTCTTCTAAATACCCACCCCATGATGCATAGGATGGTCCGCACAACAAAGAATGATCTTGCCCAAGTCTTGAATAGTGAATAGTATTGAGGATGAGAAGCCCTGAGTCAAAATGACTAAGTTTCTACTGTCAGCAAATTTCAGAATGTGAGAAATGTTTTAAAAATAAAGATTTGCACACCTGAGTTTCCACATGCATGCATACATTTGCATAACATGCAATACGTAAGCTGCAAGTTTCAAGAAAATGGTGAGTGGAACATAAAATGGTAGGGCACAGCCCTGATAACCTTCAGAATTCAAAGGTGAATTAAGGAAAACCCCTGAAAAAGAGTTGGGGGAGGAACAGTAGGTAAGAAAAAAATTAAGTGTGTGCACAAAAACTTAGGAAAAAGAACAGAGTGGCTCAAGAGGGACCAAACAACCAGCTATACAAAATGTGCCATAAACCAAGATAATCAGTTTAAAAAAAAAACACGTGGATCAGTCCAAATTCAGAATTCAGCTTCCTACCCCTTAGGGTAGTTGAGAGGAATGAGATCCAGAGATCATACGAAAGGATTCACCTAAATAGAAGAGACTCCTGCATTGGAACAGGAGAGAAGAAAAGAATGGGTGTGAGTATAAAGTAGGCTTGTAAATTTTATTGCAAATAAAAGTTGTGAATTTTTATTTTATTGTAACAATAGAAATTGTGAATTTCCAAAAAAGAGGGCAAAATCATCTGTGGAAATTGAGAAGAGAAGAAGTCCAAGAGCATGAAGGATTTGAAATGATAATTACGGAGAGCAGGCAGGTCAATCAATTAAAGAAACTTGGTAGGATACATGGGCAGTGTCAGGCACCCAGCTGACGTTGAAACTGTGACAAGTGAGCAGGGTGTTGTGTGACAGTTCCCCAGCATGTCTCGGCTGCTCAATGCAGTCACAGAGAATAGCTAGATTAGCCAAAATAGGGGTTTAGTAGGAGCAGTGGTTCTTTAACTAGTTTGTGTCAAAATCATGCTGAGAAATTTTTGGAAACACACATATACATGGACCATATCCCAGAGATTCTGTCTCCAATTTCAGAGGAAGTTCCCCAGAGACATGCAATGGTTCCAGTTAGGAACCACTTGCCAGTTTGGATGCAACCAAAGAAAACTGGCAAAGGAGGGAATACAATGGTGGGCAGTAAAAATCTAAGCCAAGGGGGACATGGTGGTGCATGCTTGTAGTCCTAGCAACTTGGGAGGCTGAGGCGGGAGGATTGCAAGTTCAAAGCCAGCATCAGTAATTTAGCAAGACCCTAAGCAACTTAGTGAGACACTGTCTCAAAATTAAATAAAGTTTTCAGAAGGCTAGGAATGTGGCTCAGTGGATAAGTGCCCTCAGGTTCAATCCCAGGTGCCAAAATAGAAAAAAAATAATTGCCAAACTGGGGAGAAAGGAAACATTTTCAAAGAGAGGGTTGAGAAAGGAAGAGAAAGAGAGAGATTGAACAGAGATGAATGCTAGAAAATAATAAATTCAAAGAACATGTCCTATATAGAAAGGTGATGATCACAATTCTTAGAGAAAATTTAGAGTATATTTCCATTTTCATTATACGTTTTTACAGAGGAGGAAAAAAATAGGCCTGTAGGGCCTAGCATGTGTGAGGCCCAGGATTTGAGCCCCAGCACCACAAACACACACACACACACACACACCACACACAACAAAAATAACCCTTCAAACCTATAATCTCTGAAAAAGCTAAATTTTCTTGTAAGAAATGACAGAAGAATTGTCACTTCTCTGATACTAATTAAACACTGAAGTTACCAAAAGCCAACCATATCATAAAATGCTGCCCACAGGGGTTAAAAACACTCTCCATTTCCTTGCTGATGTCTCCCCACAGTGGACGAAGAGCAAACAGATGAACACACATTGAGTACTGACCAACGAAGACCCTGAGGAGAAGGGCTGTCCCAGCACTGACAGCTGAAGCTGCTGAAGACCTCCCACTATTTTATTGCGAGCCAAGGCCTCTTGTCATTCAAAGAGAGAGTAACACTAAATAAGAGGCAGAAATTAGGACTCCAACAATTCATATTTTATCATTTTTCTGTAAATTACTTCTGTAATTCACCTTGGAATTAAAAAAATAAAAGTTGTTCCTAAATAGGAACATTTAATTTTTAAAAATTTTTAAATGGAAAAAAAATTTTTAAATGTTCAATTTTTAAATGTTGTCCCAAAGGACAACATTGTTTTAAGATAGAGGCAAAATGTGAATAATGAGGGCCTTGGCAAATGAATTTAGGAGAATATTCATCTCTGGTTAATAAGTTACTTAGGGAGATTATCTCTTTAAAGACCAATGAATCGTCTGTCTGATTGCTCTGGCTAGAGTTTCAAGGACTATATTGAATAAGAGTGGTGAGAGAGGGCATCCCTGTCTTGTTCCTGTTTTTAGAGGGAATGCTTCCAATTCTTCTCCATTTAGGATGATGTTGGCCTTTGGTTGAGCATATATTGCTTTAACCATGTTGAGGTATGTTCCTGCTATCCCTAGTTTCTCTAGCGTTTTGAACATGAAAGGGTGCTGTATTTTGTCAAATGCTTTGTCTGCATCAATTGATAGAATCATGTGATTCTTATCTTTAAGTCTATTGATGTGATGGATTACGTGTATTGATTTCCGTATGTTGAACCAACCTTGCATCCCTGGAATGAACCCCACTTGATCATGGTGTACTATTTTTTTAATGTGCTTTTGTATGCGATTTGCCAAAATTTTATTGAGAATTTTTGCATCTATATTCATCAGGGATATTTGTCTGA
>CM053401.1:37549595-37725623 GCA_028644305.1 Xerus rutilus | reverse complement strand
TACAGGGACTTACATGCAAGGCAATGTTACTTGCTAATATTACTTGTTAAGATAGACCACGCATAGACTTTGAGGTCAAACATAACTAAGTTTGATCCTGGCTCTCTCACTGATGAGGTGTATAGATCTTCAAAGCATTAATTTTTCACTGTAAAATGTAAATAGCTCTTACATTATAAACTATTATGAGAGGAAATTAAATCATGTATATTTTAGTATAATAAAGAATTTGAGGAGGCTCGTTCATAATTTCAGGCTGAAAATTTCTAAAGTCCTTGCAATTTCCAAAAGGATAGGAATGTCTTTATAAACCTGAGTCGCTCTGATTACACCTGAGTTTATGCTAATGAAATGAAGAAGACTCCAGATGGGAGATGATTTCCAGAAAGACCAACCATGTGATTAAACCACTGGGGCTTTGAGCCCTGGGATGTCAGAAAGCAGGGGCACTGGAGATTTAGTCAAATTGTGTGTCCAGGATTTCGTGTGTAATGAAACCCCAGTTAAAACTGTGGACACCAAAGTTCAGTGGTTCTTCTTGGTTGATGAGCACATCAATGTGTCAGGAAAGTGACATATTCAGATTCCACAGGGTAAAGGCACAGAGCTCTGCATTTGAAATAATGTGTAACTGTTATTCCAGTCTTTCTCATCAGATTTTTATGTATTTCCCTCAACTTATGGCTCTCTCCAAGCCTAGAAATAAAAAGTTGAATTGACAAGTGTTCCTAACAAGTTAGTGAAGAAAAACTAGTAGTACCAGCTCAGCAACCAAGATGACCTTCAAGAGCCCCCTGTGTCAAGTCTCCACATAAGCGCTCTTTACATAGCACTCGGACTGATGAGCCCCTCACAGTGTGGAGTCACCAGAGGAGGTGGAGTTTTCCTAGAGAGGACCTTGTGCTTATATTCTGAGTGTTGCCACCATGATGGAAGGTGGAATCTTAACTCATAGTCACCTTGCCTGGATGGCCAAGGTATGTGCTTTATAGCAAAAAAGGATAACCAAGATTTAGGTGATACAATTATAGGGAAGTTTTTAAAACATGTAAGTGTGGTAGGAAAAAAGTGGGATTTGCAATTTGACATAACTGTATTCTAATCTCGTCTGCCACTAGTTAACTATGATTTCAGGCGGTTTTTCATCTCTCTGAATTTCAGCTTTCTTCTTATATAAAATGGGGTGTACCAATGTAACCTGTGAGGTTGTTGGAAGGGAATAATGAGATGAAACTTGTAATTTACTGTGGCATCTGGACTATAGAAGGTGACTGAATGTATGTGGTTTCCTGTCCTTCTTCCCTTCATCAGGGGGCCATGGTGAGAGGGAACTCCTTCTACTTGCTTACTATTTAAAAAGCCCAGTGCAGAAAGCTTTCTAGGATCAGATTACCAGTTATTCTTTTCCTGAAAGGCAAGTCTTAGGTTACAGTTTTACTGTAAACATCTCCAAACACTGCAGGCCCAAAGATCAAGGAGATTTGCAGTTCCTAGAAGGATTCATGACATCCCACAAAAGTTCATATTTCAGGGCTGATCTGCTGGCTGATGGAATTCTGTCATCAAGGGTTTTCTTTCTCGATGTGGCTTCTCAGAAGATAATCTCACCTTCACAGTTTATTCCTCACAATTTGTCCCTTTGCACAAATAGTATTTTTTACCACTTTGATATTAAGACAATATTTCTGTTCAGCATTTGCTACAAGGCTGGACTATTCCACTATGAAAAATCTTTTTTTTTTTTTAAATTTAGTCAGTGTCTTTAACTCTTTCTCTTCTCTCTTGTCTTCCTGATGGTAAAGTCCTACATGCCAAGATTGCCAAGGTAAAAATGACTGCAAGGTTCAAGGTTACTTTTAACAGATAGCTATTTCTGTGGTGTCAAATGGTGGTAGGATCTTGGTCCTTAAGAGGAATGTGCTTTTATGTTTTATATGATCTACAAGTTGCTGAGCATAAAAACATCACTAGACTAATACTGACCAGCCAATAATTATGTATTTATGACTAAGGATGTGTGCAAATATTAACAACAAAAATATATTTTTTAGTGTTTCCACATCATAAAAAGTACAGATAAACTAAAGTAGTTAACTTAATTATGGAATTCCAAATAACAAATCACTATTTAACCAATAAAAATTAAGTTCTGGAAGTGTATTTATTAACATATTTACATATTAGCAGTGTGCATGTGCAAAAAAGTCTAAAATTACATATTGTGCAATCTCATTTTTGTAAAAAGTAAAATTGAGTGTTTATGTATTGTATATATACTATGAAGACACCAAGGAAAATATCCAAAAGAACAGGTGCTGCAAGGCAAAGGATAGAATTACTGTTGGTTTTTATTTATTTTTTTCTGTAATATGGCTTCAGTTATTCTATCAAGAATTTGCAGCTTGCACATGCTTTAAAAATTATTACTTAAATAATTTTCTGATCACCTCATTTCACAGTGAAAAGAAAGTGCCAGAATAGGCAGAATATTAGAAGAGGTAGAGTATTAGAGAAGCAAGCCTCCACTGAACACCAGGATGTTGGCATCCATAATAATAAACTCACCTCTGTGCAACATAACTAACCACATCCCTTTTTTGGGCATCACTTTTTCCATGTGGAACAGCACAATGACATCCCACACCTCGATGTGATATCACCTACATTGGGTGCCTACCTCTTACATGCTCTGGGTCACAGGAAAAACACCACGTCAGCACTATGGATTTCCACTAGAGATATAAGCTATGGGTTTATTGGAGTATTTATTCAGTATTTCTATTTATTTTGCTATTATTTTATTATGTTCTGGAAATTTTTCCATGCATCATGGAGAGAGGCATCTCTGTAAGAAATCCTAAATTGGTAATCATTTTCATCAGGAGCAGAGAAGATGTTTTGCTTTTGCTTCCCTGTTAAGATTGAAGAGATATTTTGTAAGTATATTGCTCAATTTTGCAGTGCAGTCTTTACTAAAGCAAAATTTTACAAATAATTTGGTCTTTGATCATAGAGCTGGGTAATTCAGTGAAAGGGAAATTAAGAGTTCATTATGAGTATTTAAACAATGTGCAGGTCATTGAATAGAAAATAGATTATAAAATAGAGAAATATCATAAAGTTGTGCAGGTTGATGGGGCTGGGGTTATGGCGCAGTGGTAGTGTGCTCGCCTAGCACACGTGAGACACTGGGTTCGATCCTCAGCACCACATAAAAAATAAAATAAAGATATTCTGTCCACCTACAACTAAAAAAATAAAAAATAAAAAAATAAAGTTGTGCAGGTTGACCCTTGACTTTTATAGTCTTTCTAACTTCTACATGATGTTCTATGGTTCAAATTTTTGAATCTTTGCAATGTCTAATGATATGGAAAACTGCTCACCTAATCATCTAATAGAACAGGGTGATTGCTATCAATTGTTTCTTCAAATTAATAAATCTGACACTGAGCATTTAAAACTGAATAAATTGCAATGGTAATAAGCTTAAAATGAGTTTCTGAGATTCTCTTTCTGATTGCTTCTGTGGCACGCATACTTCTACATCTGGCAGGAAACTGGAAAGCTTACTCTGAGGTCACAGATGATCATTGTCAGGTGCCTAATTATAATTCATTTTCAATTTCAATTTTACCGTTCATTAAAGTAGGTATCCTTGACTTGACATTCAGTGCAAGAATCGCTCAAAAAGAAAACGTGATACACAATTCTCCTGAAAAGCCACCGCCTGGTTCCTTTATATCCTTTGCACACGGTAGCTATAGTAACCATCATTTAAGACACAAACACACAAAATCAAAGTCCTAGACTGATGAGACAGCTCTCAAATGGCTTTGTTCCTTGTCTAAGATTTTCCCTTCCTCCTCTCGCATCAAATTTCACCCCAAAGCCTCAAGGGACTAACTCACAGCTTGGGGGTGGGCGAGTCAATGTCCACAGGGACAAAGAAGACCAGGGTGGGCTGGAGACAGACTGCATTAGGGCCACCTGCCTGTTCAGAGAAAATAAAATGCTGATGCCCAATGTGGCTAAGGAGACTCAGCTCCCTCTGTGTCCTGCTGGAAAGAAAGAGGCTGGCCTGCAACAGCTGTTGCATTGTGTGAGCTTGTCCAGCCCCTCTAGGAGCAGAGATAGGGTCAGGCTCTGCTTTGCCTGGCCACAAACTCACCATAATCTTGCTTAGGCCGGAGGTGGAGTGGAGTGTGGCTTCCACTTCTAGCTGAAAAAGGACAGATGATTTTTCAAGTGTTGATTTCTAAGCAAAGAAAGAAGAAGGGAGCGAGGTGGGAGAGTGAGAATAAGCTAGAATTAATATTCTAAACACTGAAAACAAACTGGGAGCAGTGATTTTTTTAAACATTTTAGCTCATTTGGTTTATTTTTATAGCAGATATATGCAATGTGTTCAAATAGAGAAGTGATAAATAGAAAAGATTCCACCTAGACGCTTATACTTTCCACATAAAGGAATACTCACAATTGTATCCAAGACCAGCCTAAAATGCTAAAAGTACACTCTTCCAGCATTCCAGTAATTGAGAATAAGTGGGTCACTTTGCAAACAAGGGAAATTACAGATGCCAAAATATCCCTTTGGAATACTATATATGACATTACATTGAGGCGCATATTACCTTAGCTAAAATATTTTTACACACATATAGCCTTAACTGAATGACTAATAATTTCCAAGAATTTATTTAAAGAAAGTGTAATATTTTGGTTGGCAAATATGCCCAGAGGAAGTATTATATTTATAATTCTCGCTTTTAACACAGTTCCTTTCTTTATATAGTCAGAATGTGTTATGGTGGATTAAACCCACAAATTGAAAAGAGAATGAATACACCTGAGCATTTATGAATTACTCTGTCAAAAGAATACTCTTAAGAAGCACAAAAAATAAAAGCCTGTCTCATGCCTGAGGGAAAGGTTAAATGATTAATGACTTGAGAAATTTCCTATACATAAGGTAATAATTCATTCAGATGTGGAGAAAGTGCATATTATTGCTTTGCTAACAAAGATCTTAACTGTAATCTAGCCTTGTACATGCCCAAATTAAGTGAGACCTAAATCCTATGATCTGAGGATAAAATATATTTTTAAAAAGTATGATCCATACACAAATGCTCCTGGGATCAATAAATATCTTTGGATGAGTTTCCTGACACTACCAAGTAAAGAAATGGCTTGAATGAAAAAGTTCTAGAACTTTCCTGCATGTTTGAAGTGCTGCTATAACACTTATGTCTGCAAAACTCATTTACTAGTTAAGTCCAATAGTCAGTGCCCACGTAAAGCACGGGGAAGGTGAGGCATGGGGAAGGTGAGGGACGGGGAAAGTGAGGGAACAAAGAGACTCATCCTGTTCAACTTATTTGCCAGTTTGATACTACAGTCAAAAGAATAACAGCAGCAGTGAAAGAGGTACAGCTGTTGGAAATGCTTTTTTTATTTCAGTCAATTGGCAGATGAGTGTAATGTGATTTCTTAATGTAAAGAGACAGATGCCATTTAATGCAGCTATTAGGAAAAGAAGGGTACATCTTATTGATTGCTACAGCTCAGAGTCATGCTGATAAGTACAAAGTTGACATTTATAAGGCATTATACCCCAAGCAATTGGGACATTCGCTGGGGTGGAAACAGAATCAAATCAGGGTTTTTAGCCATCTGAGATTTTGTAAGGCTGATTGCTTGAGTCTTTTGAGGGCCTTAGTCCAAAAGTAGAGCAGCATTCTACTTAAAGAGTACACAGGCTTGTTTTGTGTAGGAAGAAGGGAGTTGAGTAGAACAGGGAGGGGCTTAGTACCCCCAAATCCCACCAAAGTGAACACCCTACCTACCTTGATCCTCCAACAATGTCCCAAAACAGAGACTCAGAGTCTAGAGAGACCTAATTTTAAAACATAATTGTGTGATCTTGGGCAAATGGTTTAGTCTCCATGAGCATTAACTTTTTACCTGTAAACCGTTCTTCTGAGACGTGATTCTAGGTATAAAAAGTGCCCGCTCATCACAGTGTCTGGTACCTATTAGACTTTCTTTTTCCTGCATCAACCCCAGTCCTCTGTCATTTACTTCTCTGCTATAAGCCTACATGAAAAATGAAGGCTACTCTTTTGCTTATGGATACATTCTCTTGCTGAATATTTTATCAGTTGCCAATATTTTCTTCCAATCTTCAAACAATTGAAAAAGAACCATAACAAAAGAAGGACATTGAGTTATTTTGAGGATAAAAACAGCTAATGCATACAAAGCGCATATTGGAATTGGACATTCATGCATTTGTTCTTTTCACAAATACTCTCTGGACAAAAACGACACATATGTGACTGTACCATATATGTAGAACTGGGAGTAACAGAAAGCGCCAGACTTGAGAGCCTATCTTCAAGTAGTTCACAATCTATTTAGGATGCTTCAGGGATGTGTGAAAGTATTTGTGCAGGGTGGACTAACAAAACTACTTTCAAAAATTAATGTTGCAGCGGTGCACACTTGTAATCCCAAGAGGCTGAGGCAGGAAGATCACAACTTTGAGGCCAGCCTCAGCAACTTGGCAAGATCTTGTCTCAAAATAACAAATAAAAAGGGTTGGGGATGTGACTCAGTGGTTGACCACCCCTGGGTTCAATCCCTGGTATTATAATAATTAATAATAATGAGGAGGAGGAGGAGGAGGAAGAGAAGGAGAAGGAATATTTGAGTTCACTCTTGAAAGGAAAGAGCCAACCAACTGGAAGCAGGGAGAGTGGAGAGAGTATGCTAATGGGGTGTGGGAAGGGAAGAAGTAACAGGAAAATTCAACATACCTAGAGTTTCCAATGCACTTTCTAGTTCCCCCATCTCAAATATGATTGTCACCTCTGAGAAAAGCTCCTAACATGAAATATTGAGCCCCACACTGAAAAACAAATAGACAACACAATTTATGAAAGTAAAACAATATAATGAAAATCTTTTAAAAATTATTATAATATGACTCCTGTAATCCTAGCACTTTGGGAGGCCGAGATGGGAGAATCATGAGTTCAAAGCCAGCCTCAGCAACGGTGAGGCACTAAGCAAATCAGTGAAACCCTGTCTCTACATAAAACACAAAATAGGGCTGGGGATGTGGCTCAGTGGTCAAGTACCCCTGAGTTCAATTCCCAGTACCAAAAAAAAAAAAGGAAAAAGAAAAAGAGTTGATATATAGAAAAAAAGCAAAGATGATAAAATAATCTCACTTTTAAGATGGTCAAAACTGAAGCCTATTACTATGATAAAGATTTTCATTTCTCCTTAAAGGTCTACAGATGGAAATTATTTCAAATACCCTAAGTGACTAAGATATTTGATGATACCCTGTGGAAAAGGGGTGCTGAGAAAAATGAAAACAATAAGACTGAATTCTTATTCCTCAGTCTAGAGAGGAAAACCATTGTTTTCCTGGTCTATGAATGTTATTGGTGTACAATATCTTATTGACATAAAGTAATGACACTCCACTCCTAGTGATGCATGCATTTAAGAATAAACTTTGAAAGAGAAGAAAATCATGACACATACAAACACAAACACACTTGAAAATTGCATTTAACTCATTAATGAGGGAACCAATAAGATATTACAATTGGTTCAGTGGACAATTAAAAGCACCACACTGTTACGGTGTGGTAAGGAATGCTGAATTGACTTTGAAGAACAAAACTTAGAAAGTGAACTTATTTGCTTTGATTTATAATACTTAAATCTGAAAAGAAGCTATGAAGTGTTTGAATTTTATTAGTGTTTGCACTGTGATAGAGTTATGGTTCTTTTCAATCATGTTATCCTCTATATTTATTTTTAAATTTGTTATTATCTCTGTGTTAGATCTCTCCAGAGAAAGAGAATCAATAAGATACACATAGACACAAACATGCAGAAGAAATGTATTAAAAAGTAATAGTTCACATAATTGTGGAGGATAGGAAGTTCCACAATCTGTGGCTGTACACTGGAGGCCCAGGAGAGCCAGTGTTGTAGTTCAAGTCCAAATAGAAAGTCCTGAGAACTAGACGAACCTAAGTGTAAGTTCTACTCTGAGTCCAGGAGATCAATGTCCAGTTCAAAAACTGTGAGGCAGAGAAAGAGAGAGCTCTCTCATGCCAAATCTTTTTTTTTTTTTTGGTACCAAGGATTGAACTCAGGGACATTCCACCACTGAGCCACATCCCCAGCCCTATTTTGTGTTTTATTTAGAGACAGGGTCTCACTGAGTTGCTTAGTGCCTCGCCATTGCTGAGGCTGGCTTTGAATTCACTATTCTCCTGTCTCAGCCTCCCTAAATGCTGGGATTACAGGCGTGCGCCACTGCACACGACTTCTCCCAGGCCAAATTTTTTGTTCGATTGGACAAGGCCTACCTGCATTGGGGAGTGCATTCTGCTTTACAAAGTCTACCAATTAAAATGTTAAATGTCATCTAGAAATACCCTCACAGACTCATCGATAATATGTTTAACCAAACATCTGGATACCCCAAGGTCCAGTCAAACTGACACATAGAATTAACTAACATATCCTTTTTTATTACATAGACTACCATGTATTATTTTCTCAAGCACTCACGATCCCATTTTAACTGAATAGTCAAATCTCCTCTAACAACTTTCTGGTTTTTCCTTCCCACAAAGTGGGGCGTTTGTCCCTAGATAAAACTGTCAATTGAATGAATTCTTACTCACCAACTTCTTGCTGTGTTCTAATTTAAGGAATTCCCTTTCAAGGATCCAAAACCCAGAAAGTGCACATCCAATTCCCCAAAGCGTCCCTTGAACCAGGAAAAAACAAATGCTGAAGGTACTTCTGTCTACTAACTCACCCATCAAAACCCACCTTTTAGGGCTGGGGATATAGTTCAGTGGTAGAGTCCTCTGGGTTCTATCCCTAGTACCACAAAACAACAATCCCTTCCACAAAAAAGATGGTCTATATCTCCTTCCCTAGAAGTCATGTTATCTTTTTATAAATTATTTCATGCTAATGAATCAATTATAGCCTTTTCCCAGATGTTTACATTTTAAGAGAAGGAAACATTAAGATACATTTAAATATTGAATATATATTGGATGCTGTTTAGTGTAGAGCATACTGCTCTACTCCATCACCAAACATGGCCAATTCCTACACTCAGGAAGCTTGTTTCCAATTGAATGTTATGTGCCGTAATAATATTATATATAAAAAGTCCCAGAACTTCTCAACTTTGTGTGCAGTTGACCTTCAACAAGGGTGCCAATTCAAGTATAATCTTTTCAATAAATGATACTGGGATGACAGGATATTCATGTGTGACACAATAACCTCTATCTCACACCATACATAAGTAATTAACTGAAAATGGATAGAAACCTAAATGTAAGCACTAAAACTGTAAGACTCTTAGAAGAATGCATAGGAGCAAATCTTTATTACTTTATGTTATAGACTGAATTATATTCCCCTTAAAATTCATGGGTTGAAGCTCTAATTTACACTGTGAGTGCATTTGGAGATAGGGCCTTTAAAAAGTAACAAAAGGTTACATGATATCATAGGATGGGACCCTAATCTGATAGGACTAGTGGATAGTGGATTTTTTTTTTAAAAGTTGGTAGTTGTAGATGGATAGTATGCTGTTATTGTTTATTTTTATGGGTGCTAAGGATTGAACCCAGTGCTTCATGTGTGCTAGGTATGCACTCTGCCACTGAGTTACAGTCCAGTCCTTATTTTGTATTTTGAGACAGGGTTTCACTAAGTTGCCTAGAGTCTTGCTATATTGCTGAGACTGGTCATGGAATAGTGGTTTTATAAGAGGAAGTGTCACCAGAGATATCTCTTCATGCATATACACATACAGAGGAAAGGTCTGTGAAGACACAATGAGAAAGCAGCCACCTAAATGCCAGAAAGAGAGGCCTCTTGAGAAGCCACCTGTGTTGGCAACTTGATCTTGGACTACTAACCTCCAGAGCTAAAAGAAAAAAATAAATTTCTGTTATTGAAGCCATTCAGTCTGTAGAATTTTATTATGGCAGCTCAAGCAGACTAATACCATTGGGTAAGAAATGGTTTTTTAGATGAAACACCAAAAGCACAAGCAACCAGAGTGAACTATCTCTAGGTGGTCCTCGATAGGAAGAAGAGTATGGATCAAAGAATTCCTCTTCCTCCAAACCACAGAGGAGACTGTGCAACCAATTTTGACTTCATCAAAACTGAACATCTTTGTGCTTCAAAGGACATCATCAAGAAAGTAAGAAAGAAAAAGAAATCCCACACAATGGGAGTAAATATTTGTAAATCATCTAAATCTGACAGGATATATAAAGACCTGAATCCTGACAGAGGATTTATTATTCAGGATATATAAAGAACTCTTGAATAGACATTTTTTTTCCTCAAAGAAGACATATAAATAGCCAATAAGCACATGAGAAGATGCTTAACTTTCTTAGGTCATTAGGAAAATGCAAATCAAAACCACAATGAGATGCCTCATCACAAAAACTAAAATAGCTATGATTTTAAAAATAGACAATACCAACTATTGAGCAGGACATGGAAGTATTGGAACCTTTCTGCACTGCTGGTGGGAATACCCAAGGGCAGCGACCTTTTAAAAAACATTCTGGCGGTTCCTCAAAAATTTGAACACAGAGGTACTATATGATCCAGAAATTCCATCCCTAGGTATGTACCCCAATAACTGAAAACATATATCTACATAAAACTTGTATGCAAGTGTTTACACCAGCATTGTTCATAATAGTCAAAAAATGGAAATGACCCAAATGTCCAGTAACTGATGAATGGATAAGCACATTGGGGTTCATATGAAGTGCTGATACATGCTACAACATAAATGAACCTTGAAAACATTATACTAAATGAAAAAAAAGTCACAAAACATTGTATATTATATGATTCCATTTATGTGAAAGATTCAGAATAGGGACAGTGTATTAATGGTTGCTATGGACTAAGGGGAACAGAGAGTGAGAGGTGGCTGCTAATCGGTATAATATTTTTTTCTAGGGTCATGAAATGTCCTAGACCTAAGTTGTGGTGATAGTTGCATAACTCTAGGAATATACTAAAAACCACTTTAAGTGTGTGAATTTTAAGGTATGTGAAATGTATCTCAATAAATATGTACACACACAAAATGACATTTGATCAAATTTGATCAATGTATTAAAGGAAAAAGAGTCGCGTTTCACATAAGGAAAGGTGAAAGGGGTTTTCAGCAACAGGGAAAAGTATAGGCAAAAGCAAGTTCCTGCGAATTGCGTGGTGTCTGGGGAAAAGTGAATACCTGGAAGGAGGTTAGGAGGAAATGAGACTGGAAAGCGAAATGAAGACCTGAATCAGCCAGAGTCTCAACAGAAAAGAGAAAGAGCATTTAAAAGAATGTCAGGCAGAGATTGTCCATAGAAGTGCGAGCAGATTTAGAGAAACCCAGACAGGATGGTGAAGCTTGCGTTGGTTCAGCTACATCCTCAAGCATTATGAGCCATTGGTCTGATAGGTCAGATACAGGGGAAATGACCAGAATTCGGTGAGTGCCATAACCCTAGAAAAGAACCCCATCTATCTGGACTTTAGGTAGAGAAACTCCAGTGCAAAACCTTGAGGGAAGAAGCCCAGGGGAAATATGACTTTCTCTTTTACCCTTAGTCTCTCACTCGTCTGCCCAGAAAGCATAGCGCCCGGAACCTGTTGTAATGCAAAGAGTGCCTCCTGCAGCCAAGAACTGGGCAGCTGTGTGCAGAGTCTGAAGAGAAACAGCTCAGAGCCTGAGTGTAAAAGACTTGTGTGTCTTGCCAAGAAGTCTGGACTTTGTCCTGTAGACAGGAGGAAACCATAAAAGGGGTTTGAACCGGGAAGGGACCGCAATGTGATGGTTTGGAGGGAGAGAGTCTAAAACATTGGTTCTCAAAGTATGGTCCCCAGAACAACAGCATCTGTAGTACCTGTGAACTTGTCAGAAATGCAAATTCTTGCTTGTCATAACGGACCTATTGAATCAGAAATTACGGGGCTGGGACCTGACAACCTCTGTTTTAACAGATCCATTCAGGTGATTCTGATGTGCCCTGAAGTTGGAAAACATTATCCCCTGAATGACAGGCTTAGTAGAATCCTGAAAAGAGAAATCACATCGATTTGAATATGGCTTGACCTAAACAGAGCCACACTTAACACTGTACAGGATAGCAGTGAGGAATTTCTAGAAGCCACTGTTCAGATGGACTACAAACAACAGCCTTGCTGACCGAGGACTTGAAGGTGGAGAGAATACCACGGGCCCAAACCTTTACCTTACTGATTAGGATTTCCAGGAGTCTAAAGGGAAGGAAATGTAATAATCCAATATATCAGGATAGTTTGAATTTCAGTCCTTGAATGAACTGACATTTGTTGAAAAAGCCCACTTTCTCCCCTTGGAAAGCAACTATGTGTGAAATAGTTTGTCCTGCAAAGGAAGCAGACAGATTTTTGCAAATGTAATCATACTTGAGAAAAAGCTAAATGTTCAAAATTAAGAGATTGGCTAAATAAATCATATTACATCCTAAAATGTAATATTATGTAGCATTATGATCAATGATTTATAAGAATAAGTAATGTCATTTAAATTTTAAAAATTATACTGGCATATTCTATATTTTATAATTGTAAAAAGTTGCATGGACATTATGTATGCACAGATATAATCTGAAGGGATACACTTTAAAATGTCAGTAATTCTTATCCCTAGGTGGTAAAATTATAAGGGTTTAACTTTATTCTTTTATTTGTATTTTACCAAATTTTTATAATGCTTATTGTCTTGAGGTAAGAAACAAACATTATTTAAAATAAAAGGCAGAAAATATGATGGGGACATATTAATATTTGAATACTTAAAACTAAAAAGAATGTATGAATATAACAAAGTTGCCATAGACAAAGTTAAAAGGAAGGTAAAGCTGGGAAGATATTTGTAAATTATATGACAGTGGGTAAATAAGAAAAAGAATACCCCAACATAAAGTTGCTAAAGTCAGGAACTATGATTTGTAAAAGAAATATGAATGCATTTTAAATAAAGAAAAAATATTTAGGGCTTGGTGCAGTGATATATGCCTACAATCCCAGAAACTTGGGAGGCTGAGGCAGGATTGCAAGTTCAAGGCCAGTCTGAGCAATTTAGTGAGATCCCATCTAAAAATAAAATTTAAAAACGGGATAGGGATGTAGTGCCTTGAGTTCAATCCCCAGTACCTCCTCCCCCAAGAAAAGAAACAAAAAGAGAAAGTATTTAACCTTTCCAGTAATCAAAGAAATAAAAAGAACAATATGCATTCTTTTACCTCTCTGATTAGTTTGTAATAATAAAATTAAAGCAAATTGAGTTTTATGAGAATGTAGAGAATGGATTATTTTATCATGGTTTTGACATGAGTAAATATAGTTACAATATTTGAGGATGGTAATTTCAAAATATATTTTGAAAGCCTTAAAATATAGACTTTGACCAGAGAGGAATTATTTCTAAGAATATTATCAGATAATTGTATGTATGTTTAGCTAATAAAAACTGAGAAGACACCTAACCTCATTACAAATCTGAGAAACTCAAAATAAAATAATATGCTGCTTTCCACCTAGGAAACTGTCAAAAATTTTAAGTTTTCCAATGCCAAGCATTGGCAAGATTCTGAAAATACAGATATATATTGCTGGTGGAAAACTAAATTGGTATGCACACTTTGGAAAGTAAATTTGACACATCTATTAAAAAACTTACCATGCTTACCCTATCACCCAATAGTTCTATCTTTGAGTTTTAGCCTAGAGAAAAATACACACATCCACAAAGAGAAATCTATAAAGCATGCATATTCACATCTTTGTAGTAGTCAAAAAGACAGGGCTGGTGAGAAGAATAACAGCCTACATTTCCATAAGTAGGAAACAGATAAATTCAAGATGGCGAAGTCATAACATAAAGCCATGAATTCCTTATGGATAACTGAATGGGAATGGATCTCAAGAACATTGCTAAGTGAGAAAAGCACACTGCAGAATGATATAGGCAGAACAATATTATTTGTGTAAAAGAAACACAAGATGTTTCTTCATGCTTATAATACATATATTAACAAATGAATAAAAATGAATTGAAGAACTGGGGATGTAGCTCAACAGTAGAGCACTTGTCTAACATGTGTGAGGCCCTGGGTTCAATTCTCAGCATCATGATAAATAAATAAAAATTATAATATGGACCAAACTCAGCAGTTATTTCTTCTGCAGAATAGAAGGTGATGGCAAAAAGTAATTTTATTTTACTGGAACATTCTTATCTTTTGGGGGAGAGTAATAGTTATTTTTGTATACATTAAAATTATTTATAGGGGCTGAGGGTCTAGGTCAGTGGTAGAGCACATGCCTAGCTTGCCTGAGGCTCTGAGTTCAAGAGCTAGCATCAAAAAAATTATATATACATGGAAAATCTGGTAAACAATATGTTGAAACAGTAATAGTAGTTAATTATGAGCAGTGGAAAATGAGTGTGTGTTAATTTTTGCTTTCTTTTTTTGGTTTATTGAAAATACAATTCACCTCCAAAGTAGGTAAATGTAAAGAATCTTTACCATAGCTTTATTTTTTTTATTTTTTATTTTGTTGGTACTGGGGATTGAACTCAGGGGCACTAGACCACTGAGCCACATCCCCAGCCCTATTTTGTGTTATTTTTTATGTAGAGACAGGCTCTCACTGAGTTGCTTAGTGCCTCGCCATTGCTGAGGCTGGCTTTGAACTTGCGATTCTCCTGTCTCAGCCTCCCTAAATGCTGGGATTACAGGTGTAATTACAGGCAACCACTGTGCCTGGTTACCATAGCTTAATTTAAAAGAGGGAGGAGGAGGAGGTGGAACTTTAAACAACTTAAGGGCTGAGGATGATATAGTAAATGCTTCGCATGCAACAGGACCAGAGTTCTATCCTAAGCACCACCATCAAAAAAAAAAAAAAGATCTTTTTTTTTATTTGTTCTTTTTAGTTATACATGACAGTAGAATGTATTTTCACATATCATACATACATGGATATAACTTGCCCTTCTTGTGGTTGTACATGATGTGGTGTTACACTGGTTATGTAGTCATATATGAACATAGGAAAGTTATGTCAGATTCATTCTATTGTTTTTCCCATTCCCATCACCTCCTTTCCCTCCATTTCCCCCTGTCCAATTCCTTGAACCTCCCCTCCTCCTTTTCTACCACTTATTGTGAGTCAGTATCTGCATAACAGAGAGAACACTGGACCTTTGGTTTTTGGGGATTGGCTTATTTCACTTAGCATGAGTCTCCAGTTCCACCCATTTACCAACAAATGCCATAATTTCATTCTTCTTTATGGCTGAGTAATACTCCATTGTGTATATACCACATTTTCTTTATCTACTCATCTGTTGAAGGGCCCCTAAGTTGGTTCCATAGCTTGGATATTGTGAATTGAGCTGCTATGAACACTGATGTGGTCGCATCACGATAGCATGCTGATTTTAAGTTATTTGGGTATACGCTGAGGGGTGGAATAACTGAGTCAAATGGTGGTTTCATTCCAAGTTTTTTGAGGAATCTCTATACTGCTTTCCAGAGTGGTTGCACCAATTTGCAGTCCCACCAACAATGTATGAGTGTATGTTTTCCCCCACATCCTCACCAACATTTATTGTTATTTGTATTCTTTTTTGTTCGTTTATTTGTTTGTTTGTTTTGTACTGGGGATTGAACTCAGGGGCACTCAACCACTGAGCCACATCCCCAGCCCTATTTTGTGTTTTATGTAGAGACAGGATCTCACTGAGTTGCTTAGCGCCTCGCCATTGCTGAGGCTGGCTTTGAACTCGCGATTCTCCTGTCTTAGCCTCCCTAAGTGCTAGGATTACAGGCTTGAGCCACTGCGCCCGGCTGTTATTTGTATTCTTGATAATTCCATTCTGACTGGAATGAGATGAAGTCTCAGTGTAGTTTAATTTGCATTTCTCTAATTGCTAAAGATGTTGAACATTTTTTCATATATTTGTTAACCATGCATGTTTCTTCTGTGAAGTGTTTGTTCAGTTCCTTTGCCCATTTATTGACTCGGTTATTTGTTTTTTTTGGTATTTTTTCAAGTTCTTTTTCATCTCATGGAGATTAATTCTCTACCTGAGGTGCAGGTGGCAAAGATTTTCTCCCATTCTGTGGGCTCTCTCTTCACACTCTTGATTGTTTTCTTTTTTATGAAGATGCTTTTTAGTTTGATACCATCCCATTCTTGATTTTACTTCTTGTGCTTTAGGAGTTTTGTTGAGGAAGTCGATTCCTAGGCTGACATGATGGAGATTCGGTCCTACTTTTTCTTCTAGTAGGGGCAGAGTCTCTGTATAATGCCTAGTCCTTGATTCACTTTGAGTTGAGTTTTGTGCAGAATGAGAGATAGGCATCTAATTTCATTTTATTATATATGGATTTTCAGTTTCTTCAGAACCATTTGTTGAAGAAGCTATCTTTTCTCCAATGTATGTTTATGGCACCTTTGTCTAGTATGAGATAACTGTATTTATGTGGGTTTGTCTCTGTGTCCTCTATTCTATACCATTAGTCTTCATGTCTGTTTTGGTACCAATAGTATCCCAAAGAAAAACAATTCTTAAAAGTTCAAGAAAAGAGGGTTAATTAAATTATGTCTGTCACAGGAAAACCTACCATTAAAAACAATATAGAGGCAGTTATTTTTTAAACTTACAACAAAGTTTGAGAAAATTATTAAAATACAAAGGCAGATGCAAACAAACTTTAAGTTAGGAATTTATTTTGTGAAAAAGAAGGAAGTATTTGAGTGACCGGTCTGAGGGTATCTTTCTTTTTGTTTATCTGTATTTTTCTAACTTATCTAAAACAACTTTACTAATTAAAGTTAGTAAAAGAGGGAAAATGTAGCAAGAATACAAAAGTCAATGGCAAACCTATTATCACCATAGGTGATACTGAATTATTTCATTTAGCTTCTGTATATCTTTCATTTTTCTTTTTAAAATCTGCCCATCAGCTCCTTTCCCCCCCAAAAAAGACATTCAGAATTTCATGCTGCAAGGGAAAATTTTCTGATGGGCAAGAGGGATCTGAAACACAGTTTCACACTGAAATACAGGTGATGACAGAGCTATGCGCTCCATGTCTAGGGACCTGGGTTCCAATCCCCACCAGTATTTCTGAACTGTAGAGAGGGAAACCTCCGCCTCAGAACTGGCTAGAGTGCTTGTTAAAAATGGAGCTCCACACCAGGCCGGACCCTGACAATAATCTGAACCCCTGTGCACACTGAAGCCTGAAAATCTTTGACAGAGACTAATCATTTGACCACTGTGATTTTGTCGGAAACTTGAATCCCTCATCAAAGTGCCCGTCTTCACAAATCTCTGATCATGATGCACTCTGGAGCTCCTAAGATGACTTCGAAAAGTGCAAACACCAGAAAGATGAAAACTATGTTTATCAGTTACCCTCCTTCTGAGGCAGAGCATTTGCATTTTAAAGAGAACCAGAGAAAGAAGGAAATGCTTCCAGAGTGAATTATCTCTAGGTAGTCCTAGATAGGAAAAAGAGTGTGAGTATGGATCAGGGAATTCCTCTCGATTCAAACCACAGAAGAGACTGTGCAAGAAGCCAGGCCCAGGCCCCCAGATGGGTGATGAGTGTGCAAGAACATAAATCAAACTCCCTAGAATGCAGAGAATGCCTCTGATCCATCACAAGGAACGCCTGCTTTTGACAAAGGAACCTCTTCAGTCCTTTGGTACCTCAGGATGATAGTAAGCGTTGCTTAACTGCTCCTTGGAAAACTTTAAAAATTTAAAGAAACTATCCCTTTCCTGTCCCCAACTGATTTCTGGCTAAAGGAGGTGAAACAGAACAAGAACAACAAAAAAGTAGTACCTCATCCTCAATAAATATGAGCTACAGTGAATGATATACACAGAGCATCCTCTGGAGTGGAAAGTTCTGGATTTGCACTGGCCCCTGTGGTAGACTTGCAGTGGCTACTTATGGTTATTGAGCCTTTGACATGAAGCTAATCCGAATTGAGATGTGCTGCAAGGGTGAAAGACACACAAAGTTTGAAGACATGAAAAAAATTGTAAATTATCTAGTTAGTAATTTTTAAGTTGATTATATTAAAATGAGATTTTTATGTATCTGGTTAAATAAAATACATTATTCAAATTGATTTCTTTTGTTTCTTTGTAATTTCAAATTAAATTATTGATTTACTTTAATTGTATTTGCTTTAAAACAAAATCATTTTAAGAATGGGCAGACTACAGAGATTTGCTGAGGTTAGACAAATATGAGTTCTAATTCTAGTTTTTAAAAAAATTTTAAACTGATAGGTAATTATATGTATTAATGGGTTATCATGTGATGTTTTGATAAACAGACACATTGTGTAATGTTTAAATCAGTTTAAACATATCTATCTCCTCAAATATCTTGCATTTCCTTATGGGGAAAACATTCAACATCTTTCTCCTGGCTTTTTGAGATACATAGTTTTTAATCATTATCTATAGTCACCCTACTGTGCAACAGCACACCAGAGCTTCTTACTCCGAACTGTATAGAACTTAGTACTCATTGATCAACTTCTCCCATCCCCCATCTCTCTTTCTCTGTCTTTTAAAAACATGACTATTAGAAAAACTTAAAGTACAAAGTTGGTGGCTCAGATTGTATTTCTACCTGACAGTGGTGCTCTTAGAATAAAAAGTAAGCAGGTGCTGCCTAGCAAAGACTCAAGTGACAAACAGTCACTCTATTGTCCTTCAGCCCAAGTCAAACAGAAGATTTCACCCTTTTCTGGTGAAGTTCACTGTGATGCAATGAGAGTTGCAGGCTTGTTTTATCTTTTTAGTTTCTTCGTTCCTCAGGGTCAGAGACCATGTTGTATTCTGATTTGCAAAGCTACTCACCCACCATGAATGTAAGATACAGATCCACCATGCATCAGAGATGACCCTTAATGATCAAAATATTGGTTACACCTAATGGTTGTTCATCAATATTTTTGGCTTTTCATTAGTGGTCGTGTTTGTAGATGACCTGAGCAAATATCACTACTGATGAGCATCTATTACTGACAAGTAAAGACCAACCTGGAGATGATAATAGCTCTGGACAATAGCACTAAAGGCAATCTAAGCATCTAACAACACCTGTGTTGTTGAAAACTTAGGGGAGAAAGTATATATTTAACAAGGGAATAAGTTCTGAATTGTAATTAGAATATACATGCAGCAATCACAGCAGGAAGACCTAAGTCTAGGAAGAGAACAGCTGGGCACCAAGAATTTTAGATGTGAGGATGGATTTTAGAGTTGAGTAAGACATGTCTCCTAAACTTGGCAAAGAAGAATCTGTTGTGACTCTTTGTGTTGTTTTAATTATAAATTGATCCCTTCTTACAAAATTATAGTTTGTGCACACATACATTAATTTTTAACCCCAGCACACGTGTGCAACTATACACACACACACACACAGAGTTCACCTCACACCATTCTCCTTTTAGGGATGGAAGCTCCATACTTCTCATAAGAATCCCTCGTGAGAAATGTGGAGATTTTCGAGTATAAATCTAAAACAGGATCGTTAGAGGATTGCAATGTTTAAGCTTGAGACATTTGTTTTTCTGGGGCTGCTTGTACCAGTGGGCAATTATAGAAACAGGGATTAACTAAAATCCAGCTTTGGCCAGTTTGGGAAAATCTGTGAGTCTAAAGGAGGAGTTTGTGAAAATTGCAAATACATTTTGAATACAATTCACTAAATGAGTGCTTCTAAGGGACTCCTCTCATCTCTCCCTCTCCCAATACTTTTTTCCCCAAACTGTTACTCTGTTTTGTGTTGTAGATGTTTCATAAGATAGAATATCATTATATTTCAATCACATGCAACTACACAAAAATGACTGTATTTCAATTATTGAACAAACTCTGTACAATCAAAAAAAAAAAAAAAACCAGTAAAGCATACTGGGAAAAGCATGATATTTGCTTTGCAATGCCTTAAAGAAAATAATGTTCATACATTTAATCATAAAAGAGCTCTTAGAAATCAGTAATGACTAACATTACAAGAGAAGTGAAAAAAAAAGAAACAGGAAAACAAAATTGCACAAATGACTAATAAGGTTATATGAAGATGATCTAGCTCAACTTTCACACAAGATCATGGGGTTTTAAAATTTCAAAACATATTGCCAATTAGAGATAATTTGTATTTGTAAGTTTCCTAAAAATTCAAATGATTCTGGAATATTAGAGTTTGTCATTCACACATTTGTGTAAAATTCATTCATTAATCCCTGAGATGAGCTGAGCTGGGGTAGGCCACAACTGAGTGGAGGATTGAAAAAGTAATTCTTGGAACTTGGAACACTTCAGGTGTTCAGACAGAACTGCAGAGGAGCCACGTGGAGAATGCAGAGTTCCAGGAGAGATCAGAGTCTGGTGAGAACTGCCAGGACAGTCAGCATAGGTGAGATGGCGAAAATAACACAAACCTCACCTGCTTCAGATTTCCTGGGGGCACTTCCATTGGCTAAAGAGAGGGCAAAGCTGTAGCCGGATGGCTTTTTGGCCTTTTGTTCCTGCAGGGACTACTCCTGTCCATACCATTCAGACCTCAGGGTAGCCAGAGCAATGCTATGATTCAACTCTATTCTGTGATAAATTTGCTTTTTGGGTTAAGCATGGGAATTTGATCATCATTTATAACACCCATCTTAAGAGAAAAGAAATATTCAATAATGCCACAGGAAATGGGTCAACATGAACTTTTGAGACCAAATTAATCCTAAGATAGAAACAATAGACAGATTGATTGATAGAGTGTTTCTCCTAATAGTCTCATGCTCTAATGAAGTTTCTTTTAAAACTCTTGAGACGATTAACCTATGATTCCAGAATAAACAATAGTCCTTTATAGGAAAACATTTTGTTTCTCACACACACACACACATAAAACAAAACCTCCACACTGTCTGCCTCATTCTCTTGCAGAATCATGAAAAAGTTTTTAAGTACAGCATGTGAGGTCCCATTCTAAGCTGCTGTGTGGTCACGCAACTCAGTCCTGGTGCAGTTATTCTGGAATTCTCTCCGCATTCCTTCAGATACCTACAACAGCCTCAGACTGGCATCCTTTACTTTCTGGTTGAAAATCACTATCCCCTGTTAACATATCACCAAGCTTTTCTTTCTTATTGGAGAGAAAATGCTCAGTTTCTTAACCCAGGAAGGAAGTGGGCTCTTCTTAGCTCATAATCTAATGCCACCCATTCTCCTGCCCACAATGAGTAGGATGATATATGCTTGAGAACTCCACTTCTAAATTCTAACAGCAAAATGAAGTCAGGAGGGGGGAAAAAAAAAGAAACAACACAGATCATTGCACAGCAGTTAGAGGAGGCCTATTCTTGTCATTGCAAATGCAAGAGATAGACATGCCACAAAATGTTTTAACAACTGGATCTGTGGGGGAAGCCCTAATTTGTAGCATATGCAGATTTCTGTGATGTAAATACCCCCACCAAGATCAATGTTGAACAACCCATGTGATGTCACTGAATGTGGAGTTGGGAAGAGATGTACTGTAGCACATCATAACATTCCACTTCCACCATCTCAGATTCAGAAGGAACCTGGAGAACACAGACGATTGTAAAATGTAGTAACAATGAGCGAGTGATGAGCTTTGAATATTTATCACCTTTGTTTTTAATATATGTGATTTATTTAATATTTTCATTTGTTGTAATTTTTCATAGTGACCATGTTTAACTACCGGTCCACAAAATTCCTGAAATTTGCCAATGGGTCTTCCTGAGGCAGTACCCTGGGGGCCCAGTAACCCATCTGCCTTGAGGAGGAGGGAGACTCAACCTGCACATTAAGTAGGGATGCGCATTGAGAAAAGGCTTCCTGAACTGATGGCCGTAGGGATCTGCCACTAGTGAATCGCATGCACAACCAAATTTTCATAAAATTCTATATTCATCACTGAGCCACCTGTGTTTTCTTTGGACCTTCCCATCCCAATGTTGACCTTACTCAAAGCTACCTGATTCACAAATATCAGTGGGCTTATAGTCAGAGGTGGTGTAGCTTCAAGTGAAAGTAACTTACATGCAAAAGTCAAGAGGGAGATGACCTTGATATTTCACTGTTTTACATGTGTGAAAAGTAATGGGGTTATATTTTTCTTGCTTTAACTATGTTTAGATTTAAACGAGTATAATTTTCTAAAACAATAACATAAATCCCAGAGAAGAAAACCTGTCACTTGCAGGAAAGCGGAGCCAGAATAAAGCATTCCAATATCTCCCCTTCCCCTGTAACTGGGTGGCTAGTCTTCTGACAATACAAAATATTATTTTAGGAGTTTGAGACACAGGGAGAGAGTACAGACAGCCCGAGAGAAAAGGTTACAATCACAGTTTGATGAAGAGAAAATACTCTCACAAAGATAATATGCCATGACATATTGTACTGAAATGTGGCTTTCCATGAGAAATCCCAAATCACAAGGTTCTCATGTAATACAGGGCCAAAGTCTTCCCTAATCTTCAAATCCAGTGCCCAAGTGCTGGCACAACCCGCTGTGAAACAAGGCTCTTACACAAATCCTACACATTGTAATACTTCTGCGGCAAAGATGAATATATCTGCCAGGATAATTCCCAGCAAAAAGTGTTACTAAAACCAAAAAAGTAAACAGAATTCTTTTACTTCACTGAACATCCAGCCCATCTTCAACTTGTATACAAAGTTTTACCACACAGGGACTGCCCATTTTAGGGTTAAAGAGCCCACACTGTGATTAGACGTTTAAAAAGAAAAAGAAAATGAAAATTGTATGACATCCCCAGTAGGGGATATTTTGAAAACTAACTTGGGATGGTTTTCTAAAACATACAGCCAGGGGATTTTTACCAATGAAAGGTGGGTAGAGGCTCCATCTGAGAATTTCTGATCAAGAGTGGCAGGACTGTGTAACTGGAGGCAGGGTCTGAGTCTTCATATCCCCAAATTGTCTACTTTGAGACTTCCACATAATTCAGGAAACCGTGTTTTCTGATTTTTTTATTATTGAAAA
Organism: Xerus rutilus; assembly: GCA_028644305.1. Lineage (NCBI taxonomy): Eukaryota > Metazoa > Chordata > Mammalia > Rodentia > Sciuridae > Xerus > Xerus rutilus. Next base: position 37,702,401 of record CM053401.1, on the reverse strand, counting down.
GTTTCAGGCGGCTGTTTTCAGTTTTGAGACCCTATCTTTATTTACTTATCAAATGTTCAATGGCTCTAACATCTGTGTGACTCTATCATATAAAACACTGGTGCTGAGATCAAGAAAGCCAGTTTTCTCTTATTTGGATTTAATGAATGCTATAGATTGACTTGTGCCCCTTCCCCCAGATTCACAGGTTGCAGTCCTAACCTCCAGGATCTCAGAGTATGAGCTTATTTTTTTGGAATAGGGTCTTCACAAAGGTAGTCAAGTCCAAGTGAGGCCATTAAGGTGGACTCTAGTTCAATACAACTAGAATCTTTATAAAAAGGGTAGATTTAGCCATAGACACAAATAGCATAGAGAGAAGATGATCTGATGAGACAATGGAAGCTGATGACCACAAATAAACCAAGGAGAGTGACCCAGAGCACATTCTTCCCTCAAGGCTCTCAAAAGAAAACAACTCTGCTGATAAAGGTTAGAATGAAACTTCTGGCCCCCAAAACTGCGAGACAATAGCATTCTGTGGTGCATTGTTACAGCAGCCATAGCAAACTAATACACCTTGCATGCCCTAGAAGGTCAGATGACTATAGATAACACATGATGCTTCTTTTTCCCTTGGACACTATTGGACATTATTCCTACTGGATAGTTCCTTCAACCACCCCATTAACATTATTAAAATTTGTCTCAAACAGTTTAAATCACTTTCGGGGCATGATTCAATTCTCTCAGAAAATGCCAGAGCTATGTGGGTTAATAGGACACATCAACCATAACGTCTCTAAATAATAAAATGAATATCTGGGTAATGTTGGGAATTAATTAAAATTAAAAGTACTTTTATCTTCCTACTCTATAATACTAAAGACATACTTCTAAAGACATACTCATGGATAGGCACAAAAATTGAACTAGGATGTACATGAGAGTTATTGATAATGCCAAAAAAATCAGATCTGACTTGTTCTATAACATGAATGCTTTTTTTAAAAAAAATATGGTTACCTACACATAATAAAATACTGATGATGTCAAAAAATTCAAAGAAAGAGAGTGGGGAGAAATATTTCTCCCTGATTTGTAGGATTATGAATGATTTTTAAAGCTTTAAGTCATAGTATTTTCTAAATTCTCTACAACAAACATGAATAACTACTACAATTAGGGAAACTCAAAATCTCAAGTACTAGGTTTAGGAATACGTAAAATAGTGTGTGTGTGTGTGTTTGTGTGTGTGTGTGTGTGTGTGTAGCCTTTATTTCAAATATTTGTTTAAATACCATTGGTATTCCTCATGACAAGAGGAAAGATGATTACTCCCTGCAGAAACTTAGGCAATATGCACAGAACTTTCAAAAACAGATGCGACTCTGTAGTGTTGACCAGAGAATGGAGTGATTAATTCCCAAGGATGGATAGCAGAGGTTGTTGGTAAACTATAACTAATAGGCCAGCCCATTGTTTTTGTAAATAAAACTTTATTGGAACTCAGCCATGCTCATTTCTTTATATATATATATATATATATATATATATATATATTTTTTTTTTTTTTGGTACTGGGGATTGAACTCGGGGGCACTCGACCACTGAGCCACATCCTCAGCCCTATTTTGTGTTTTATGTAGAGACAGGGTCTCACTGAGTTGCTTAGCACCTCGCCATTGCTGAGGCTGGCTTTGAACTCGCGATTCTCCTGTCTCAGCCTCCCTAAGTGTTGGGATTACAGGCTTGAGCCACCGCGCCCGGCTCATTTCTTTATATTTTTAATGATATCATTTTAACAGATGTATTTCTATATCTGAAGGGGATTTAGTAGTATTCCTTTGGAGTTTTTATTTTCCTGATGACTAATGAATTTGAGTATCTTTTTATATTTATTGAACTTCTGAGTGTGTGAGGGGGTGGAGAGGGGAGGAAAGGGGATGCAGTGTGTGTTCAAGATTTCTCACCATTTTTCTGTTGGGTTAATCTGTTGTTTTCATGGTGGCTAGCGATTTATAGTACGATCTGGCTTAAAATGTTAGATTTTCCTTTCTTTTTCTCTTCATATTTCCACCTGCCTCTTTGGAATTTGACTTGGGAAAGATGGAGGAAAAAAAGTGGGTTTCAATATGAATAGTTTCTAAAAATTCAAGAGTGCCGCCACAAAACTTTCTCAAATGATACAAATGCTCTATATCTGTGATGTCCAATATGGTAGCTGCTGGCCTAATATGGCTATTGTGACTGTGGAACTGAGTTTTAACATTTTATTCAATTTTATAATTAATTTAGATTTAAGCAGTCACATAGAGCCAGTAGTTAGAGTTAAACAGAGCAGGTCTCCTGGATAGGCTAAGGGTAAGTGAGTTTATGAAGGTACTCAGTAGCTGATGTGAAAGGGGAGGTTCTGAGACTAGCTGGGAGAGAGTTTTGAGTGGCTGGAGCTATCTTCACCTCCTTTTTACTGTGCCTTACTGTACTATAACTGTTCTCATATTTCTGTATGAAACTGTCTCCCTTGTCTTAGCCTTTAGGGTTTCTGAGTTCTCAATTAAATCCAGTGAAATGAGTCTTTTCCAAGTGCCTTCCCAGAGACTCAGTTGGATAGTTGGCACACAATGCTACAAAGTCCTTTCCCTCAGGAAGAAGCCAGTTTTACCATAGAGATCCTGACAGATTTACTAGCATTATCCAATTATCCATGAGGTCACTGCCAGGTTCACAAAGCTTCCTCCTCATCTGAGCCACAATTTCTCATTATTTTTGTTATAGATCAGGCACCCAAAAATTCCACAGGTGTCAGAATCAGCTGGGAAACTTGTTAAAACACAAATTGTAAGAGCCATCCCTGAAGTTTCTCTTCTAGTTGCTGTGTGAGTGAAGCCCAGGCATTTGCATTTGTAATAAGTTCTCAGGATGTTCCCCTGTTCTAGGGAACCACATTTCAAGAAACACAGCTGTAGATAATTATGTCAAAGATCATCATCCTGAGACAGGGCAATCAGCTTCTTCCAGGAATTTGAAATTTGGAGCAGAGTCACAGAGACTGAGGGCTACTATAGAAGGTTGGAAAAGCACTACTGCTTAGGGTTCCAGAGCTGGTCTGGTTCTTGTTCTTCATGAGCTTTGGTTAGATTCATCCTTTGAATAAATTCCTCCACGGCCCATAGAAAGTTTCTGTTGTGTACCACTAACAGAACTTCAAGACATTAACATATCTTATATCAACTAGAAAACAAAAACCATTCTAAGTATTTAAAACAGGCAACATAGTGCAGAGAATTGATCACACTGGCAACTGAACATCTGAGAAGTCAAACACACAATTTGGAGATTAGCAAAGCAAGAAGCCCCAGACTGGAGGGACAAACGCAGAAGGAGGTGTTAGCAGAGACCAGTGTGACCTGGAATAAGCTGGAACCGTAACAGTCTAGTCCAAAGGGGAAAATGCTTCTGCTACTGCCAGAAACATCACCCAAGGCATCTTCGTAAAGGTGGATAAATGCCCTGACTTTTCCCTTTCTTCGGCTTCCCCAATCTATGGCAGTGCCTCTCCATGCCATGAAGCTTGGGAATGGGCTCCCCATGATACTGAAGACAGCTGGGCACTATGGAAAGATAAGTTATGGTTAAGATAAGTTATGAGATAAAGATAAGGAGAGATAAGTTATGAAAACAAACTGGAGACCAGCACTGTTCAACTTTGGGTTTCTAATTTTTTTTTCTTCAAAGTTCATTTTGCCTACTTACAAATTAGAAGAAGAGTAAGACAATATGTGCATGCTGTATAACTTCCAACAGTGTCTTGTTAAGAATTTGGGGGACTAGGGATATAATTCAATGGTAGAGCTCTTGCCTTTCATATGCAAGGACCTGTGTTGATCCCCAGCACCAAAAAAAAAAAAAAAAAAAAAAAAAAAAAAAGTATTCAAATAGGTTTTCATTAACATTTTCCAGAATTAGGCCTTAAATTTCTGAGGTCACTTTCATGGAATGAAACAATAACAATAACTAGTATTAGTAGTTAGTTTGAAAAGTATTTTTATAAGTCTCCTCTAATTTAATCCTCAAAGCCTTTTAAAGTAGGTATTGTTCTTAACCCGACTTTATAAATAAGGAAAGTGAAGCTCAGAGAGAATGAGCAACACATATAAGAAAAGTCAAATGGATCAAGATGGTAAAATGGCACAATTCCAAACAGGTTCAGCACACAATTGTTACAAAACACCAAGCTATTGTATGAAAATACATTTAAAGCTACAAACTTTGACTTTTCTCTGTTGATGTCTCAATTCCTCCTTTAACTAAAACCTAATATCTAGAGAAAAATCTTATAACTGAGAGAAGTTATTTTGAAAGATAAACATTATTTTGAAAGATTGCTCCAGGGTGCCTTTGCCCCTCCCCCCAACAGTATCGAGGTTCTATTCTCAACTGTCCTATGGGTTTCTAAGTAACAGACCATGATCATTAAATGTGGCAAGGCTTTTTATAAGATCATTCTAGAACAGCAGTAGTCATTTAAAAAGTAAAGAAACCCTGTGGACTGAGAATACAAATTAAGGTAGACAGAGTGGGTGTTTTTGATGGTTTATAAGATTCATCAGTCACCTAGAATACCTAGAATTAAATACATACACAATAAGTGTGTGAAAAAATTGTGTGTGTGTGAGAGAGAGAGAGAGAGAGAGAGTGGGAGGCGGATCCTTTCTGTCTCCATAGAAGTGTCTAAACTTCCTCTGGATCCAGTTCTGCAGACTGCATTTATGATGCTAAAGAGCCATCTTTGTTTCCCTTGGTTACCATGAAACAGTGAGCAGGAATCAGTTCAAATCCATCACCTCTTAGAGGAAAACAATAAAATCTATATTCACATATATTTCCTAGAAAAAAAGCTCATATGTAAGTATCCACACACTTCTGTGTTCATAGTATGTTTTATATGCTGTGTCTTTTATATGTAAGAATGAGCTATGTCACATGGCACAGCCCTGTGATCTTCTTACAGAGAATGGCATTTTTTTTCTCAGGCAGACCTTATCCATTCCTTTCCTTCATTGCTGAAAAACCAGGAGAACTTGCTGTTAGGTGATTTCTCCTATAAAATTACTCCTCAGAGTGTGCCCCAACAATATACTTTTATCTACAAGATAAGCCCTACCTTATAGAAAGTCTACACATTCAATTTATTGACTCAATAAATTTCAGGCTCACTGATGATGTTTCCATCTAAAAAATTTGCACAGCTATAAAATTGGAAGAGTCTTTAGAATCATTTAACTTTCTTTTTGAATATTTTTCCACAGTGAACTGTGCAACATATTAGACTGACCCATCAGCTAGAGTATCACTGATTGCACCCTTGATCTGATGGCCAAAGGAACATTTGTATTGTCTGGGTTCCATTTAGGATAATATTTGAAATGGACAGAAGAGCTGAGAATACAAAAGCAACATTCAAAGTTATCTTTCTTTGGTGGAGGAGAATGTGTCTGTTCTGTAAAGAATAGGCTTGTTAAAATCAGAATTCAGCACTAAAACATCTCTGTTAGCAAAACAAGGCATTTTCTTCTTCTCTGACATCCTTAAGTAGTTCCACAAATATTTTGCATTTGAACCTAAGTTACTGTTGCAGAATGAAATGAAAGGGGTGATAGGATTTCCACTAATAATTAGGTAGGAGAATATCTTAATTGCAAACGTTCATTTCCCAAGAAGCAGAGTTGTCTAGAGATTTTGCTAGTGGAAATATGGATGTGAGCTTATCTCTGTATATGGTCAAGACACATTGAATATCATTATAATTTACTATACACTTACAACGTGAATTAATGCATTGAGTTTTGTTTTGTTTTGTTTTTCCTTTCTTTTCTTCATATTAAAAAACACCTGGATATTTGCTCAGTGTTAATTTTTCATGTTTGGTATTCACTGAATAATTGGACAATTCCACAGAACACTTTTTATGTACTAAAAATAAAATCTGCCTAAAGGGTCATTATTCGGCTGCACATCTTTTGCATTCATTTTAGTAAATATTTAGATGTATTGGGATCAGGACAATTCTTGAAGTTACAATGTCTTTTAGAAAATGTTCCTAATTAATAGTATAGAAAATGAGAGAAAGAGTGTTCTGGATTTAAAACTAAATGTACCCCCCTCACCCCGCCAACACACACATGAAATTTACTGAAACTTGTGACAAGCTTGTTATCTTCCTAGGAGTTGAGAGCCACCAGAGCGGGAAGTCTCTGCGGGGATGAACAAAAGCATGGCTGCGCGATAGTATTATCTCTGCAGCAGCAGCAGGCTCTCTGACGGAGAGTTGCGGCGACCGTCTCTCTCTAGTCTATTACACTGCATTTTTATTCGTGATATACTCTGGTTATTCTGTCAGCTAAGCCGCCTAAGCTGTTCTCCACGTTCTTCCTGATCATCCGGTCTCCGGTAAGTGGGGACAAGGAAAGAGAAGATAAAGATGAACTGAACCACGTTGGGTGCTCGAGGATTCCTCCCTTTCTCGGCTGGCGGTGCTTCTTTCTTCGGGACTTGGGGAAATATCAGGACCATATTTAGCCCAGAAACCAGTGTGTCCTCCAAATTAGTTGCTATGCATGGGGAAGGCAGAAAAAAGGCTTAATCGTCCCTTCCTCCTGGGTGTAAGAAAGCCGGGTAGGTCACAACTGTCTGACGGGTGCGCACAAGTCCTGGACCTCTCGCGGCCCCTGAAGCCCGCGCGCTAGACAAAATAGAGGTCAAGTCAAAGGGCACGACCACAGGGTGCCCCTCCCTCTCGCGTGTGCCGCCCGCAGCTTTGCTTCGGAACGACCACCGTGGGCACTGTAAGGCGGGAGGGCGGGGAGGGGGCGGGTCCCGGCGGGGGCGGGATCAGGGGGCGGGAACTGGGGGGAGAACTGAGGGTTGCTTCGGGAATTGTAGTTCTACTGAGCCCCGGCAGCGAGACTGTCCCGGTTTAGCCTGTCCTATAGGTAATACAACTCCCAAGAGCCTACGGGCCCGACTGGGGAGTCCATGCGCAATGGGCGCCACATTGTAGCCTATCAGGCGAAGAGAGGGTGATGTCACCTGCGAGTTGGTAACCTACGAGCGGCTGCGAAGGGAAACTGTTTAACCGGATCCCATTGTATCCGGAGCACAGAGCCGTCTTTCCAGCATGCAGGGGCTGCTCAGGTAAGGGGGACGTACCGTCTCGCCCGCCACACTCATTCATTAAGTGGCACCGCGCGGTGGCGCGGGGGTGGGTGTGCTTCCTTGGACCAGGCGCTGGATTCGGGAGGCGCGCCCTCCCGCTGCCTCCCTGGAGCTCCCGGGCCAGTAGGTAAATATTAAACCCGTCCTTCAGGTTGGGTCTGGGTGGGAACAGGACCGAGACAGCTCCCGGCTGCCAATCTGGGGTTTGGAAAATGGCTGCACCGCCGCACAAAACGAGTTGAGCCCAGAGGAAGGCGCTTCTGTGGACTAGGGGCACTCCCGAGGACAGGGGTCCCTCCCTCCTTTCTTTCTGAGGCTCCTGGATGGCAGGGGAGCCGGCAGGGTACCGCTTGTCGCTATGCTGTAAGCTCCCGGGATTGGGCTTTGAGGAATTGTAGCCTCAGCTTGGGGCTGCGGGCACTGCACTGGTGGTCAGGAGCTCCTGGCCCGGCGACCCCCAGAGGGAGAATCCTGAGGCAGGCTTGCTGGACACAGAGGTGGCCACAGAGAAGAAGGGACTCGTGTGCCCTTCAGCGTCCCCACCGTCCCTGGCACTCTCGCTTCAAGCCCCATTTGAAAGGGATGGGGCGACTGTGATCAGGAAAAGTAGGAGCTAAATGTTTCAAAAAAGAAAAGAGGGAAATACGGCGTTGCGGAGCGAGCGAGGGGTGTTGGCGGACAGCGGCGAGGGGAGCTGCGCCGCCTGCGGACAGAGTTCCAGGAGCTGCAGAGCTCTACTCCTTCGCGTCCTTCTCCGGAGGGCGCACCTCGGTCTCCCGGTACTGAATCTCTTGCTCTGCAAAGAGCACTTGGGCTGTGGCGTAGCGCCTGCCCCGGAGCCCTGGGGTTGAGAAGTGGGGGGTGTCGGATAATCTAAAGATAAGGCTTGCTGTAGGGCAGGAGGGCTGGATAATCGGGTTTACCCAGCTGATGCCGGATGCCAACTGCTTGTGATCGGCTTGTCTTCTGACCCAAGACGTGCGCGAAGCCCGAAAACCCTTAAAGTCCTCTGGATTTTTTTTTTCCCTAGTATCTTCATTTGTTCTTTTACTCACTCATTCATCTAACCCTAGTAAGTCTTTTCTCGAGTTGCTTACAGCCTGGGTTTGGGTGTTCTGTCTCTCATACCCATAAAATATTTTCGTGCGCTCAGGAATAGATTCCTGCACCCCATTTCGGACCCCCAGCCCTACATCTCTCAGGAGAGCACCGAGATCAAATGTCTCCGTGACCATTTTTACTCTCATTGAAGTGGTAGTTTTGTGAGATTCGAGCAGGACCCAGTGAATTGAAGCAGAGTTTGCCTGCAGGACGAATCTCGTTGCTATGGCGACTCCAGCCTTCCGAATCTTAACTGCTCCCACTGCTGTTTCGATTCGATGTGGCTCTGCGGCCAGCTGGGAGGGCGTGGCCGGTGGGTGTGGTCAAATGCTTGCCCTCAGCCCAGCTGCTCTCTCCTCTTCACCCCTTTCACAACCCTGGACTATCTCAATTCTCTTGTAAATAATTTGGACACAGTTCTTGGACCTCTTTTCCCACTCCCATGATGATACTTCAGCCGTCCAACGCCTTCCTCAAAACTCTGTGAAGCCTTTTCCCTGAGGCAAACTCTGAAAGTCACAATTTGAAAGATCTCTTTCCCCTTTCAGGCTACCTGCATCTTTCCCCAATAGTGTTAAAGGCAGGTTTCTCAAGAAAGGTGCTCTACTCTGTTCTTTATAAAGAGAGTTCCCTGGTCACTAGTAAATGTTCCCAGTTTGCCCTGGGTGCAGTTGACTGGAAGTGATTTGGGGACATTTAATAAGTGAAGTTGAATTTCCCAAATCACTACCATGCTTTAGGGTTCTGGGAAAATCTAAATGCCATCTCGGAGGATGCAGGTTCTTGAATAAAGCACAGGTGGCTGGGAGCCAAAAGTCCTGGATCCTGCTGTCTCTGTCATTACTGTCTAGCCCACTCTGAGGTTTACCCTTTACTGCTGAGAACCTCTATCTCCTCATTGAGGTTCCTAAATGTGAGAAGAGGACTATAGAGGGTTCCTAAAGTTGATTTTAGGCATAAAGTCTTGTGACTCTTCATTCCCCTCAGCCTCCAAAGAATTCTGAAGATGAGGGTTCAAACCCAGCTTCTGACACTGTGGCATTGGGTTAATGTCCCTAGAGCCTTGCTAGTATGAAAACATAGCATGGGTTAGCCCAGCACAGTGGTTCATGCCTGTAATCTCAGTGGCTTGGGAGGCTGAGGCAGGAGGATTGCGAGTTCAAAGCCAGTCTCAGCAATAGTGAGGTTCTAAGCAACTCAGTGAGACCCTGTATCTAAATAAAACACAAAATAGGGCTGGGGATGTGACTCAGTGGTTGAGTGCCCCTGAGTTCAATCCCTGGCACCCCTCCCCCACCAAATAGCTTGGTTCTTCATGGTGATGCTTCAAAGTGGGCAAGGCAGCTGTATTATTGTTTACAATATTGTTTATGTTACTATTGCTGCTACTTCTACACTATTACTTTAATATCTGGACTTCTAATTATACTTTAGTCTTAGAATTAATTGTTTAGACTTTGCCATTCTACAGATTCTTGATGAATGCCTATTTGTAATCTAAGTAAATTAAGTGTAATTAAATTATACAAAGATTTTGTTTACCCTCTGCTTGCATTTTATACCAAGTGTATTATCAGAGAAGTCACAGTGGGAGGTGGAAAGTGTGTATATGTGAGTTGAGCACAAACATTCATGTGCAGGTTAATGCTTGAGGATGCTGAGTTCTAGGTGGTTGACACTCATCATCATAAGTAGGTGATTACATCTCCAGCGGAAACCCCCATGAGGGGCCAGAAGTTGTTACTCTTAATTTTTGTCCTAAAACTTATCATTAAAGGAAAATATCCTTCATTTATTTGCTTGTATCCCTTATTATATTATAAACTCTTTGAGGGCAGGGTCTTTGCCTTTTCTTCTGTCTTCCCATTTGTAGGTCTTTAAAAGTTATTTTCTGAATGACTATTAAGTAGTAGAACTCTGGAGATTGGAGGTCTGTATTCTTTCCCCTGATAGTTCCCCATAGTAATATTCCTCTTATTTTTCTGAAGTTGTCTTAACCAAAACACTGTGTGACATAAAAGGCTTTCCTTGTGTTTGAAATAGAGAGATGTATTCTATAGTTATTTGCTTTTGAAATACGTTCACCCACTTAGACTATTTTTTTTTCTTTCAAATTAGTTTCTTCTTACCCCAACTAGGCATTTCTAGATTTCTATCAATCACTCTTAGTCTGGCTAACTCTCCTAGAAGGTGTATGACAGGAGGATGGTGAGAGAGACCTAGGCAAAGATTCCTAGAGACCCTACCAGGCTACCAATGGCTCCCAGAAAAGCTGGGAGATAGCAGTCTTCTCATCTGGATAGAATTGCTCTACAAACAGGATCACTTGTCCCCGGCTGGCTGATATGAAAACAGAACATTTATCCAGTATTTGTAACACTGTTATCCAGTAGTCAGATTCTGTAGGTTTTCAGAAGTGTAAATTATGAGGCCTGTGTGATATTGAAGGGGTGTGGTGGGTCACATCCTTGGGTGGTGCTCAAGGGAGCTCAGTGAATAGGTGTTAAGGAATTTGAATTCTGGCTTTTTTGCTTTGTGGACAGTTCTAGGTGTTAACAAGGTAAGTCTCTGTGTGGTTTTATTTGAGCTACTTTGTGTGAAAGGCTGCTTTTAGTGTTGGTGCTGTGGTTCTGAGAGCAAATAAGATGTTTACAAATAAAACAGTTAAGATTGAAAGTGTTTCATTTTGTAAATATTTGAGGATGGTATAAAGAGCGCCTTAGGCTTGAGAATGTAGAGTCCTTGTGTAAAAACACTTTAAAAGTTACAACTGTTGGATCAGAGGAAACAAACTTTTCAAACAAAACTGGTACCATTGACAGCCTTAGGTGTTCGTTTCAGGAAATTATCAACAGTTTGTTACTGCTATGGGGCCCTCCCTGGCCTCCAGCCATGCTTTGGTATTTTCAAGTGTTAAGTCTATCCTTACACTGCAGAAAACAAAGCAACTTTGCGAATTTAGGTTAGCAAATTTGGTCTCTCCCTGATGGGGCCTCAGTCAAAATGAAAGTGATTTTTTGCTTTTTGGAAGAGTACTGTGGACTACTGTCGCCTATTTTGGTGATACAGTTTCTAACTTGGTAATGGAGGAAATCTTATAAGTGAATATCTATTAAATACAGCATCTGTTCTTAGTGGTTTCCCTAAGAGCTCAAAGTTTACAGGCAGCTGAATGCACAGGTACCATTTAAGAAACTGGTACTGAGGGCGTTTTTTTGCATGTGGCTCAGGAGTATGTCTGGTTGGCAGAGCAGGCTGGGGCAGGCTGAGGAGGAGGGTACTGCTTTTGAAGTTACATTAACTTAGCAGACGTACTGTCTTTAATGTAGATTGTGTTATTTACAGTGACTCAGGCTGCTGACAAGAGACTGGAATTGAAAGATGGATCTGAAGCATGGGGGGAGAGTGGGGAATCCCAGCCACCACCCCACTGAAGGAGGGACAGATGAAGATAAGATGCAAGTTGATTTTAGTGACCTACATTCCACTCTAGTAGACTCTTTATGCAGGAAAAGAAAAAAAAAAGTGTTTACCTTTTTATCTTCTGGGATCCTTTCTACTCTTCTAGGAGCAGAGAACATTTCAGAGAGAATTTAAATCTATAACGTCTAAAATGCAGTGAAATGTTGCAGCCCAGCAACAAGTGTACAGAGTCTTGTCCCCAAGCCCCATTAATGTGGAGTTAGCAAACACGCCCTCAGCTTTGGTGAGCCTGTTGACCTCATTGATATTTAAGCATTCCTAGTCTTGACCTCTTTGTGACTTTCTGTCTCCGCGGTTCTTCTTACCTGGAGAGTGCATCCCTCTAGCTTCTCAAATACTTCAGGTGCTTTCAGATTCAGCTCAGGTGCCCTAGCTTCCAGGATGCTTCCTACCTTACCCCTCAGTTTGGTTTTCAACCCCCTTCCTCCTTAGATCCCTCCCCCTGACCATAGCTCACTTAATAGCATATGTGTGGCATGTCACGCCCTTTCTGATACTTTATGTGGGCTATATCACGGACTTCTCACAATTGTACAAGGTCGGCACTCTTATTGCCATTTTATAGTCAAGGAAGTTAAGGAGTTTGCCCAGCTGCGGTCTGTAAGTGCCAGACCTGGTTGAGAATACAGTCTCGTTCTCTCCACACCACAGAATTGCCTGGGTTCAGACATACCTGTGTGTTATTCTTTTCTCTCCCCCTTGAGCTGGGGGACTCTCCCTACTTCCTTTGCATCTCTTAATACTGAGGTAGTGATTGGTCAACAAGTGCTATTGAAGAATAAAATTGATTCTTTTTTTATTTGGGTACCAAGGATTGAAACCAGGAGGGCTTAACCACTAAGCCACATACCCAGACTTTTAAAAAATATTTTATTTAGAGACAGGGTCTCCCTGAGTTGCTTAGGGCCTCACTAAATTGCTATTGCTGGCTTTGAACTCGCCATCCTCCTGCCTCAGCCTCCTGAGCAGCTGGGATTACAGGAGTGCACCACCACGCCAGGCTGTAAAATTGCTTCTTGATGATTGTTTGCAGTGTGCATTTCTGGAACAAAAAAATGTTCCATGGGAGTGTCTATGTTGCATTTGAGTATCGGAATGAATGAAACTTTTAAGGTTTCCTTGCTAAATGAAAGATGGCAGATTATTTCAAAGAAGAAATATTCTTATATTCCATCACTAAATCTACTTGGAGCCTATCCAGCTTCAAGACTGTATTTGTTAATTGAAATTACTTTTTACTAGGTGGAGTCCCTCTTTGATTATAAGATTTCTACCCAGAAAAGGGCTGCAGAAGCCTGTATTGAGAGTGAAGAGGGTCCTTGATTTCTTACCTTACCTCCCTTTTATGATCAGTTGTGAAGGTTCTTTGGAAAAGAAAATAATGAAAATTTGAACAGTTGTCAAATGTGTAACGTGATATTGGATATACTTGAGTATTGAAATAAGCTTTTTTTCTCTCCACCTCAGAAGACTTTTGTTTGTTATTACAATGTACAAATTTGGTACCAAATAAACCATTGTAACTCTTTTAAATCATAGCTACCATTGTAAATTAAATGTGGAAAACCAGGGAAGCAAGTTCAATGTTCAGTGTAGTTGGTGTGATTTCCTGGCTTACAATAGATCTTTTCCTTTTGGCTTAAAACTGAATATTATGCCACTTTGATGATATTTAATGAAGATAATTGACTAAAACAGAAACTGGGTAATTTAGGGAAATAGGAAAGCTATGCCCTAATAGCTATTGGCAGGAAGGGAGAATGAAAACAGAAACTTTAAATTAGTCATTAGGCTACTCAAAAATAATATTCATTCAGCAGACATTGATTTCAGGAACTTTTCTTTTCTTTTTTTTCATTCATCTTGTTACACTTCCTAAGTATGTCATTCACCTTCAGTAATAACGTGAGCTCATTCTCTTCTATAAATTGCGCCAGGATTGGAGTTGAAGGTCACCTGTATTTCTTCCAGGCAACAACTAGGGTCATCTATTAAAATGGTATTTTTCCTTTTCATTTCTGAAGAAAATATCTGCAGTACAATTGGCAAACATTGCCCATCTGATGAACTTTCTGAATTGAGAGAAGATAGCCTAGATCCTAGGTCTGGGAATAACATAGATGCCCATCTTTTATTTTTTTTGAGATGAGCTCTTTTTGGCTAAGCTTAGTTTGCTAGTGACATATAAACCAGGTCAAGGGCATGGGCTAACTTTACCTTGGTTTAGAGCCACAAACTGCACCTGTAACCCTACTCAGCTTTATTTTTTAAGTTTTATTTTTTTAAACTTATACTCTTGACCACAAGAGATTAGACAGTTCAGAGCACAATCATCATTCCTGGGGCAAAAGAGTGTATCATATTATAAAATGAACTGCTGATAGGGGTCTTTATTTCAGACCACATGCGCTAGAGGCAAGTCTTTGCCAATGGTTTGCCAAGGAAGTATATGCCTTGGACAGGTGTCCTTATGCAAAGATTGGGTCAGGACTAGGGCACCTTCCTAAAAGTTTGCCAAAGTCCATGGCTTTTGTCTCTTTCCTTTCATGGAGAAGTGAGAGATGTCATTAGTGTATCTTTTGGTGCCACTTTCTTTTGGTGGGGGGGAGGTACCAGGGATTGAACTCAGGGGCACCCGACCACTGAGCCACATCCCCAGCCCTGTTTTGTATTTTATTTAGAGACAGGGTTTCACTAAGTTGCTTAACACCTCGCTTTTGCTGAGGCTGGCTTGGAACTCGCAATCCTCCTGCCTCAGCCTCCCCAGCTACTGGGATTACAGGTGTGTGCCACCGTGCCCGGATTTTTGGTGCCACTTCTGATCTGGACTTTAGTCTTCCACAGAGCTCCTGTGGATTTGCACTTGGGAAGAGTGAAGAATGGAGGTCATTGTTTGTCAGATGAGATAGATTGTTCATTGGTGCATCTGCATTTGTTTTATAGAGATCAGGTAAAACCAACAGTGAAATGTCCAGACTCAAGTTAAGTTAGAACCTGCAATTCTGTAACAAGAGGGCTGGCTTAGGGGCCCTCCTAAGTCCTGAGAATTTATTGCAAAATTTATTGTAAGAAATTGAAGGAAATGAAATCGACAACTTAAGTCATTCGAAGGGGCTTGGCTTATTCTCCTCTCTTGAGAGTTGGTGAAATTGTGGACACAGAAAATGTCATCCAGTTCTGTTTAGAGCAACTATTTGATTTTTTTTTTTAAATATAGCAATAGTTAACCAGATATTAATGACTGTTATTTGATTTAGGATGATGGTGGCAAAAGAAACAACAATAACATTTTTGAGTTTTTCCCTCATCCCCTTTGACAGTCATGTTTGCATTATAGCCCTCTCTCTCCTCTCAGCACTCAATGGTAATTTGAACTAAAAGTCAGAGAGGGTGAAGAATAAATAAATGCTTGGGACTGAAGCCAATAGTGCAGTGTGTTTTCAGAAAGTTAAATGAACAGGCCTGCTTTTCTATTTGTTTATTTATTTTCCACATTTTTTTAATTGGCGTATTATGGTTGTACATAATGGTGGGACTTATTGTTACCTATTTATACATATTTGCACATCCACGCAATATAACAATACTTTTATATTTATGTTTTTGTAGTTTTGAAATCAAGAACAGAGATTAAATTAGATTAGAAAAACTCTGACCCATTTAGGGCTTGAGATTTTGTGGGTAGTAGATAATACTCCTAACTACAGAAGTTCTAGGAGCTGTGGCAAGAAACTACCTTACCTATAACATTTTCTGCTGAAGGATTGATTAAAAATTTAAAAAAGGAAACCACATATGTGTTGTTTTTAATTCGACCCCATTTCTTATCAGGCTGTGACTGAAGTTACCTTTCTTCCATACCCCACCTTTCCCTACTGTGTACTCTGTGCGTTGTAATTTGCCAGTTCAGCTCTCAGGGACTCCCTGGGGGTGGGGCAGGGTGACTGTCCCCAGCAGGCCAGGTTCCATATCAGGGGACCAGAGTCACTGACCTGACAAGGAAGCACATCTTCCCCTTAACTCTCTAACTTACCTTTTAATTCCCCTAAACGCAGGGTGTTTTTCTGATGGAACAAGTTGGAGGAAGTAGGTGGAAGCGGGGACAGAGGGAATTACTGGGTTTCATTTATCTTATCACTTGTTTCCCTCTGGATTGCTTTTGTTTATCCTGCCTCTTCAGGCCAGGAATTCCTCCATTAGAACGCATGTATCCTCACAGGGGGATGCATATCAGGGCTTCCTTCTTTTTCTATTTCCATTTGCTGATTTGGCTTTTCTGTCCACAGCCTGATCCGAAAGGAGCTAGAAGTATTTAGTCTGCTTTTAATCCTTCTGTTGTGTGGAAAAGACATCTTAAAATGGTCACTTGGGGCAAACATGTTAATAGTTTTTCTGGTGGAGAAAAAGAATAATGCCAAGTAGGTTTAAATGTGAAGTCTATGTCTAACATGTTTGGTAAATGGCTCAGGCATGCATAATACTTTGAGCAGAATCCCTTCTTTTTTTTTTTTGGTACTGGAGATTGAACTCAGGGGCACTCGACCACTGAGCCACATCCCCAGCCCTATTTTGTGTTTTACTTAGAGACAGGATCTCACTGAGTTGCTTAGCGCCTCACCATTGCTAAGGCTGGCTTTGAACTCGTGATTCTCCTGTCTTGGCTTCCCAAAGTGCTGGGATTATAGGCTTGCGCCACCATGCCTGGCTTCCCTTCATTTTTCAATTGATATTTTGCAGTTAATTGCACAGAAGAAAAAGAAATGCCAGTTGATTTAAGGTTCGGATTTGGGTTTTCTTTGTGATGCCTTTAAAGTTCCTGGGCTTCTGTTTCTTCAGCTGTGAAACTGAGTATTCACATAGAATAAACTGTCTCCTGGGTAAAAATTCTCAATGTCTAAGAGAATAGTATTATCTTAAAATAGTGACCTCACTAATGGGGCATTGTGTAATATTGATATAATGTCTACTGCCTTTCCCCAAAAGGATGGGTTACAGAGGAATCCTGTTTTTCCTATCACAGATTCCCCACCTTGGCCCCTGCCTGGTCCAATGTACATGAGATCCTATTCTTAGCTGGAGCTAAACCCCTAAAGTCTGATGCCTGATCTCTTCTTAATCTGACAGCTCAGGAAATTCCCTAGAATATAAGGGAGGAGGCTAGACAGTGTCTATGGTCATCATCCCACCTGTCTAAGTTGATAATCTCTTTAAACCAGAGTTTGACCACCAGTGATTCATGGGGGTGAAGGTAGTCAGCCATCATGTTTTGCTTGTCCAGCACAGTATTTTTAAAAATGAAATGATTATAGTGAACATTCATACTTTGATTTGTCACAGACCTCACCACATAGCCTTATGCCTCATTCAGAGCCAGTTAGTTTATGTGATATTTCTTACCTCTTTGGCCCTTAAAGATATTGAGTTTGTGATCCCTATTTTAAACCAAATTAAAGTGGGATGAGAGTCTCTTCAAAGGATTATCCAGCAGTGGGCTGGCAAATGACCCATTCTTCTACTTTAAATCATGGTTTTTCAACCTTAGCACTATTTAAATGTGGGGCTAGATGATTCTTTTCTTTTCTTTTTTTTTTGTACCGAGGATTAAACTCAGGAGTACTCTACCACTGAGCCACATCCCCAGCCCTATTTTGTGTTTTATGTAGAGATAGTGTCTCACTGAGTTGCTTAGCCCCTTGCCGGTGCTGAGGCTGGCTTTGAACTTGTGATTCTCCTTTCTCAGCCTCCCAAAGTGCTGGGATGACAGGTGTGTACCACTGCGCCCAGCTTAGATGATTCTTTGTTGTGGGGGTCTGTTCTCTGCACTGTAGGATATTTAGCAGGGTCCCTGGTCTGTATCCACTAGGTGCCAGTAGCACCCCCTTCTCCAATTGAAATAACCACAAGTGTCTACAGATATGGCTGTTGTCTGGGGGCAAAATCACCCACTGGAGAGCCAGCTAACAGATTTTAGATGGCCTGAGAACTTGTAGCTTCAAACCAGTCTTGCATATTTAGGGATAAATTGGATTTCATTTGGGAAACTGAGCTACCCTGCTGTTTTTATTTATTTGGGCAGTAGGTTAGAGCAGAGTAAAGGTCAGTGGATTAGACCCTTTAGGGTCACTTCTCCATTCTTCCATGACCACAGCCTGAGAGGTCAGCCACATTTTAAGGACATGTCCTTGGTCACAACAGGGGACTCTCTGAGACACTGATGCTGTGTCAGGGTAGGCCCACCAGAGCTAGTGAATAAACAACTTTGAAGCCCATCGCCTGGGTTGGTAGGTCAGTAATGTTATCTCTGGATAAGGCTGGTGAGGCTTTGAGGAAAGGAAAGGCCAGCTCTGTCATTGTTGCCAGTGGTCAAAATGCTTTAAAAAAAGAAAAAAAACAAAAAGCAAAAAAAGGATTTAGCCCTGAAAAATGTCAGTTTATCTCAAATCAGCAGTGACGGAAGAGCTCTGAAAAGGATTAACAGAATGATATTCCTTTTTTTTTTTCCTCCCCTAAACAAGAATGTCTTTTAAAATTGATTCTAAAATTTGGGCTTTGGCAGCTCTCGCATTTGCTTTTTTAGTGGACAAAGCAAACATGTTGTCAGGTTTTAATTAACCAACCCAAACTCCTTGTTTTGAGCAACTAATGCAAAGATGGTGCTTCAGGAAGCACACAGTTTCAGTTAAAATGTAAACTGAGTTCCTTCTCAGAGGGATAGATGAGACTTCTGAGAGATCCACACCCCACTTGAGGGCTGCTGGGCCTAATCTGTTTCTCCAGTCTGCGTGGGTATCAGGATTTTCCATGGTGGATTTAAGAAAGAGGAGCCTACGGGTGCTGATTGAGTAGATCTGGATTTGGGGCCTCATCTTCAGGATTCCCAAAGGCTCCCACATAGTTCCAACATTCAGCCAGGACTGAGAATTGGGGGTGAGGGACTGATTTTGGTTTGGGGAAACATGGGTACAATTGCAGAAGTGTCTTGGGGCTGGCTGCCTGGCTGATTCAATATGCAGCTTTCCTTTTAAAATTTTACATTCATTTAGTGTGAATATTTTTAAAAATTTTAGCGTTTTGAACTTGTACAAAGGAAAGGCCTTGTACATATGGTATAGTGTGCTCTATACAATATACCGGGCCCAATGCTTCCAATAAGCTTGAAGCTGTATTATATTTTGTCAAGTTTAACTGAAAAACTTTATCTATGGAAGTTATCCTTTCCTCTAGATGCCTTCCTGGGTGGAGTCAATGAGCATTTCAACCTACTGTTTGAACGAAAAGGAAACAGAAACTATCCAATCACAAATGGTCAATGCTGTGAGCTTCCTTGAAATCCAAAGAGGGTGGAGAATAGACATAAACGCTCTTTCTAGCCTCTATTCTCGAAAATGATCTAAAATAAAATAATCTAGAAAGGAGCTAGGTTATATGCAGCAAACCCTGTGAGCTTCCTGTTACTCTCTTTTCTGGCTTGGCACACGTGGGGTGGCCTGTTTGTTGCATTTCCTTCAGGGCCTGTGCCACGTGCCAGGACCACATCCCCACAGGGTTCTCTTGCCTTTGGTCCACAGTTAGAATGACCAAATTATGGAAATAGAATAGAATGGACTTTTTAAAAGACAGAATTACAAACCCAGATTTCTAGCAAAGTCTAGGCAATGACTTTTAGCAAAAATACACCGAGTAATTTTTTGGCGAATCCCATAAGCCATGGAAACAACACCTTAAAGCCTCATTGATGTGTTCATCTGCCATGTAAAAAAATGTCTGATGTTGGCCACAGGCACTTCACAGTGCTGTTGAATGTTTTTAGAGAAGTCCCCATTTTTTCCCTTTGGTATACAGAAATATTGTTCTATTTATTAAAAACTTAGATCCTCCTCTACCCTCAGTATCTGAAATAAACAGTTTACCTATGTAACAGGTCAAGAGCTTCCTCAGTGAAAGATTTTTTGCTCTCACTGCAAGTGGTTTCATGTTTTGCTTATTTAGAGCATCTTCATCTTTTCAAAGGAATGTTCACAGCGTCAGTTATAGGGAATAATAGTCTACAATCCAAACCTGTTTTTCCAATACTTGTTATCCCTATGGTTAAATCATCTACCCTCCATTCTTTTCTTTCCTGAATGCTGATTTTGAGCCTCAGATGGCCAAGGTTTTCTAGTATTAGAGAAATTTGTTAGCATGATATGATACTAAAAAACGACGATAGTTTTAAAAGACAACATGAGTAAGAATGTTAGAACCACCCTGCTGGTTATTATTTGTACTGTTATGTGAGTGAAAAATATAATTCCATGTTGTTGAATAACAACAACAGCGGAAGACAATATAAGGTTACTTTTGGGGGATGATTAAAATGTTCTGGAAGTAGTGGTAACAATTATAATGATTATACAATTTATGAATACACTAAAAATCACTGCACTGGGTGGGTGCTTTATATGGATGAATTTTATGACATGTAAATTGTCATAATTGAAGCTATTATTTTAAAAAGGTAATCTAAAAAGAATCAAACTAAGTGGAACCTTAACAGATATTTAGATCTCAAAGATATTATTTTTCTATTTGTTATGTTCAGGTGCATGTCATTTTTTCCTCTAAACAGATGTGTACCATGATCAAAGAATAGTTGTGGTAATTATTTAGTATTTATAGATCACCTGAAATATGGAAAATTTTGTTGTAAAGAAATTTTTGTTGTAGAGGAATCTGGCCTATATTTTTCTCATGCCTCTAGTCATGAGCTAGGGTAGTAGAGGACAAAAAGCTATATTTTGTTTTATACCTGCTGTGATGATGAGCTATAGTTTTGGCGATGTGTTTGGCTTAGTCACAATTTTCTTCAAACTTGTTCCATTCGATTATTTTACAGGATTTTTCTCCTTTAGAAAACTTCACACTATAAAAAGCATTCAAGTATGAACTATGTGTGTTCACATAGTGTGAGCTACGTGTGTTGGATAAGAACTGTTTCATTTATCAGGGATTATGTAGTTCAAGGTTTCTCAAATTTGGATTCATGATCTTCTGAGAAACACTGAGTTAGAGGTTAAATTGCTAAATATTTAGGTACTTGCTTGGTGCCAGAATTCTAAGCCCATATGCAAAGGTAGGCCTTGAGATACTGTAGTGCTATTCAGGTGTAAGATGCTATCCAGGCATATGTGTGTGTGTGTGTGTATGTGTGTTTTCCTGCATAATAACTTATCATAAACTTAGTGGCTTAAAACAACACCAGTCAGAAGCCTGGGCATGCTATGACTAGATTCTTTGCTAGGATCTCAACAGCAAGCTAAAATCCAGGTGTCAGCCAAGGCTGCTATTCTGATCTGGGGCTCAGGGGCTTCTTCTAAGCTTACTCCTAGTTGACAGAGTATATTTCCTTGTGAATACAGGACTGAAGATTGTTGGTAGCTGTGAGCCAAAGATTACCTTTAGCTGTCTTCCTTGCATGCCAGCAAGAGTAAAAAGTGTGCCTGATTAGTTCAGGCCCACCCAGAACAATCTCCCTTTGGTTTATAACACAACATAATCATAGGAGCGATAGCTCATTATGGTCACAGATAACACTTGCAAGAAATTACATACAGACAAGGTGATGGGCTTCATTCTCTCATACCAAGTAACACAAATATGCCAATAGACTTTTCTTTCCCCTTCCTCTTTCTCCTCCTTCTCCTCCCCCTTCTTTTTTGGCAGTACTGAGAAATGAACTCAGAGCCTATTATGTGCTAGGCAAGTGCTTTATCTCTGAGCTACATTCCCAGTCCTTTTCACTGTACTTTTTTTTTGAGACAGTCTTGCTAAATTGCTTAGGCTGACCTCAAACTTTGGATCCTCCTGTGTCAGCCTCATGGGTAGCTGGGATTGTAGGCTTGTACCACCACATCCATCTGCCAATATCCTTTTTAAAAAAATATTTTTTAGTTACACATGGACACAATATCTTTATTTTGTTTATTTATTTTTATAGGGTGCTGAGGATAGAACCCAGTACCTCAAGTGTGAGGCAGGCGCTCTGCCACTGAGCTACAGCCTCAGCCCCTGCCAATAAACTCTTGATGCTTATTAAAATTAAAACACAAAATTAAAAAATCATCAGAATGGATGGCACTTCATCAGTACACTTGTAGACCTGCCCTATCTCCCTATAATGCCTCCCCTAGGCTTAATTGCTATTTATCTTATTTCAAGTAGTATGAACATGAAGATTTAAAAAAAATTATTATTGAAATGTTCCTACACCCACATATGTAGAGAGACTAATATAACCAGTCTAAGAATTCTCCAGGTACCCACAGCTTGTCCAATTATCAATTCATGACCAATCTTTCATCTCTATCTTCAATAGTTTTCCCTTAACTCTGAGATTTTTAAAATACAAGTTCAGACGTTATATAATATCATCTATAAGTATTTTGCATTTTAGTATATATGTCCAAAAGCAAAAGACTCTAAAAACATAACTAAAGATCCATTAATCATATCTCAAATAATGTATATTAATTTTTAAAATCATCAAACATCTGGTCAGTTTTAAAATTTTCTTTCTTTTTTAAGTTTGTTCTACTCAGAATCCAATATAGTTTGTACATAGTGGTTTTTTAGGTGTCCCTTAAACCTCTCTAAATCTCATGCAGTTATTTTTCCTTGCAAATTACTTGTGAAAAGAACCAGGTTATTTGTTCTGCAGAATTCCCCACAGTGTTGAACTCATGGTACAACCTGTTTCTGTTTTTTCTATTTTCTATAAATTAGTTAAAATTATGTCTTGTACTGTCTGGTCACTAGAGGTAAAAAAGCTATTTGGTAAACAGTATGATGGGCACCCCTTTAGATTATGTGCAATTAGATATTAAGGGTATGTACATTTGGGAATAAAAAATATGTGTGAGGTTTTTCAGATTCCTATTTGGGGGAGCAGTCTAAGGGTTATATACTTATAGTGTATGAATTAGTTCAATTAAAACTCATATAGACAACATAGAATGTGTAGATATATTAGGTGATGTTTGTGTTAGTGCAAATCTTTTACCTAAATGGCTTTGTTGAATCAGGTTTTAGCTTTTTAAGATAAAAAAAAACTCAAATGAGAGAAGTATTTTAGTTTTGAGTTTTGGAAAATAAGCAGATTTTAAAAATTGAGGTCATGACATAATCACTTTTTTACAGTGGGACTTTGCTAGTTATTTTGTCTGTAGACTGTCCAAAGACATGTCCTTTGTCCTCAAAAAACATGACATATATATTTCAAAGCCTCACCATAGGAATATTCTACTTTTAAAAATGCAATATTTAGTTTTAGGAGAGTATTTTTATAGGATTGTCACTGAAAGAAAAGAAGTTATTAAATTCATTTTGGAGAAAAAAAGATAAAGTTGGATTGAGATAAGTAAGAACATGATCACTTAGAAGACAGGACAACAGACTTTTTCTGAAAAGGACCAGTTACTAAATAGTTGAGGCTTCACTGGCTATCCTTGCCAACTGTGCAACTCTGCCCTTGCAGTGCAGAAGCTCCTAGACAATGTGCAAATAAACACTTATGACAGTGTGTAAACAGGGGGCTGGATCTTGTTCCTGAAGAGCAGTTTGCAGAACCTTGCCTTAGAAAACATTGTTTCACTTTGGAAAATTACATTAATTGCTTTGTGACTTAAATGAAACTGTTTCATGTATATACAGTGGTTCATCTATAATTAGGAATATTTAAAACCACAGGCTTTAATGAAAGCATTGTAGACATTAGAAAATGTTTATTACCTTGTAAAACTATGACTAGTAATTCAAAAGTAAAATACTTTTTATATTCATCTAATTTGGCAGTGTGTCAGTTTGGAGAGTGCTTCCTAGAATGTGTACACCTATGTGTGTGTTTGCAAGGCCCGGCTTGAAGGAGAGGGAGACAGGGAGAGGGAGACTTGATTTTAACCAAAAATTGTTTTATGCTGTGTAAAAATGGAGAAGCAGAGGAGCTTCTTCCCATCCTTTCTGGATGCAAGTAAGATTGGATCAGTCACTTCATCTTTCAGTAGCTGGGGCATTTCTTCTGTAAAATGAGGTATTGACACCTGTTCCACTCTTATTCCAGTGTTTTTAAATAAATGGAAGAAAAGATTAAAGCTTGTCGATGCCACATGTTAACTGCAGAAACTCATTAGAATCAAACCACTTTGAGGAAACTGGTAAGAAACACCACGGTCCTGACTTAACAATGGTTTGACTTAATTTTTCAGCTCTGTGTTGGAGCAAAAGTGATATATGTTCAGTGGAAACTGTACTTTGAATTCTGAATCTTGACCTTTTCCCAGGTTAGTGATATGGGATCTGATGATCTCCTCCGACAGTGCTGGGTGGCAGCCTTGAACTGCAGTTCCCGTCAGCCACCATGCAGAACTCACATTCTCTGCTGTGCCTTGTTGCTGAAGTGTGGTGTTTGGAAGGTTAGGTGCATTAAATGAATTTCAGCTTACAGTATTTTCAACTTATGAAGGGCTTATTGGGACGTAACCGTATCCTAAGTCAAGGAGTGTCTGTATTAGAAACCAAGTCTCATTTCCTAAATAGTTGAAAATTCAATTTGTATTATTTTCAGCTATATTTAGCACAAAATAGTAACCTTAGGAATGAAAGTAGACTCTTGACAGAGTCTGTTTTGTTGAATTAGTAAAATTCATTTGTTACCGTTTTTACTTGTTTAAAAACCTAGTTTGATTAATTATTTAATTAGTCCCTCCCCTTTATTTTTATTAGTATTAAGGCCTGTTTATAGAATCTGATCTATTTGTAGTTAGCTGGTGTAAACTAATGAAAGAGTTGAAAAATAAGATTCTCAAAATTATAAAATAAACAAATGCCAAAAATTTAACTCATTGATTAATGAGGGAACCAGTAAGATGTTAGGACCAGCTCACAGGAGAATTTGAGTCTGCTTATTTGACTCTGTCTAAATATCTGTCTACCATCTCTTCACAATCAGAAATACTGAAATATATTTGCTGGTGTATACAAAATTGTGTAATATACCAAAGGGCCAATGATATATACATGTTAAGCACATAAAATGGTTGGATTGCTACCAGACAAAATTAATTTACTTTGCTGTGGACAGGAGTTGTTACATCCCTGGGTGACTTTTGCCAGTTAATTCTTATACTTCTAGAGCAGTGAAATAATCTGGTCCAGTAGGTTCTTAGACTTTTCAGTTTTAAGAATATTTGGCCGTATCAGAAATTGAAGACCTCAAAGAGATTTGTTTGTGTAATGTACTTATCATGTTAGAAATTGGAACTGACCAACTTTAAAACTATTCAGTTATTCATTTAAAAATATCAGTAGTGAAACTTAAGTTATCATCTGAGTGATGACTTCATCCAAGCTTCTGGAAAATTCTCTATTTGTTGGGAGAATGAAAGTGAAAATGTCAAATAACATCCTGCTGTGAAATTTTGAACTTACATACACACTGAAAATATCTGTGACTCCCCAAGATGCCTGTAGAACACACTTTGAGAACATTGGCCTAATTAAAAGTTTAGAAAGCCAAAGTCAGCCTCTGCAGGGCCTGTTACGCCATACACAACACTGCCCCGAGAGGGTAACTGCTAGTCCCTTTTGCCCACTTCTAAATCTTGGGTTTTTTCCTGCCAGAAGTCCCTTCTCTGAGAAGTGTTGCTTTGCCCAGCGTGGGGAATTTTCAAGGTCATTCTGAAACTACGTCAGTAACTTTTTTTTTTTTTTTTAATTTTGGCTACAAAATTAATATGCACTCACATGGGAAAAAGTGAAAACATACGAATGTATATAGAAACAGAGACAAATCTTAAGTTTAATAATATTTTTGATTGTATATTATCTATATTCTTTTGTGTCCTTCCCCCAACTAAATGTTGTCTTAAGCATGTTTCATATTATTGAAACTCTTAATAAAACTTCTTAGATGACTACATTCATTTCCTTTTTATGCATGGTATAGGGTCATCATTTTCTTGTTTTTCTTTTAAAATTATTATGAGCAGCTTTGTAAATTTTAGATTATTCTTTCAGGATAAATTCTTAAAAACGAAATAAAAGAGATAATAGGTATGAAATTTTGAAGTTGTGTGTAGGTTTTTGTTTATTTGTTTGTTTGTTGTTGTTTTAAATGTAAGTACTGCCAAATTGTCCTCCAGGATGGCTTTTCCAGTTAACATCACTGATAGCAACAGCATGTGAAAGCATCTTTCACTTTACTTCTTAAAGTTATCTGAGATTGAGTAACTGGCCAAAGGCAGCACATTGTATTTACAAAATTTGTTATATAGAACTTTCCTCCCCAGGTCCTTTATATTTTTTTCTTGCTTAAATGGCCTTTTTGCCCTTTTATCTAATTTAAATCTCAATATTTTAAAACTGATCATAAAATATTATTTAGCAATGCAAATATGAAGTTTCCAGAACTTTTCATAAGTAAACAATCATGAAAACCATTAAAAGGAAACTTTGATGAGATCTGTAGACACACATAAAATGATCTAAAATATTTCCCTGTGATTAAGGGTCTCTGGCTACAGTTTTGCATAATTAATTATCTTAACAGGCTCTTTCCTCATTATCTGGAGGGAAACTTCAGGCCAGCTCCTATTCCTTTATCACTAATTTGCATTTCCTGGAGTTTGCTGTAGTGGTTTTCTATTCTTTGTGGTTTTCTGCTGATGGGGAGACACAAAGAAGACTCTTCTGCAGGCATAGAACCTGAGAGATGATATGTGGTTTTTCCATTGGATTAAACTTGTTTGAAAGAAGGAGGTAGAACAATGAAATAATCTAAATATTATGAAGACAGAGGGAGAAGTTTATATTACAATGGTTTATGTGATAAAAAGAAATGTTATCATTAATTCATTTTGTTTATAAATGATGTTGTAAACCAGATACTCAAATGCTTAGTGAAAATATCTGCAGCATTACTTCTACAGCACCTTGTTTTATAAATGCTGTAATCATCACAGTATGATCACCTTCATGTCAATATGTCATAAATCAGTGTTGTGGGGGAAAAGGGTTTTCTCTTACTGTAAGTGCTTTAGGTTTGTTTTAATTTTAAACAGAGAAATTTAGAAGCATTTAGAAACTAATTTTAGATGGTTGTGGTAATGCAGTAATAAGATGTACAATAATGTTCTCCAGGAACCTTAGACAAGACAACCTACCCAGTATTATGACTCTGTTCAGATTTTATTTTCTGGGACACTATTTTGAAGTCCTGCACCTATTTCAGTTTAAAAAATAACAAACACTACACCATACACAGACACATTTCCTGTGTGGCATTCTCTGGAAAGGCAGATGTTGGCAGGTAGGTCCCTGGGTACTTGCTGGGCGATGTGGTTTGGCCCAACGGCACAGTGGTTGATACAAGAGGATTATCTGGAGGAAGGACTGAGATGCCGAGGTGTTCATGTTTGCATACTGCTCATGAGACCTTAATTCATGTTCTTCCTAGGCTGGGAAAATGGAAATTTCTTCCTAGCTGATTTGTTAGTTCCTGGGTACCATTCAAATCCCAGGTGACTAGGTTCTATAAAACTGACCCAAGTAGCAGAGTTTCCAAGAGTGCCAAATACCTTTCGGAGTAAAAAATGAGATGCTTTCTTACATCATGAGAATAAGCAACACTGCCGATGTAAAACGGACCTCGAAATATTTCACCTTAGGTGTCTACATTTTTTGACCTGCAGTGGCAGAATCTTTAATATGAGATAGAATAGTGATTGTGAACAGTCCTTTTCTCTGTGGCTGGTAAAATTCTAGACTAAAAGTATTCAAACAACTTTTGTTGTTGTTGTATGTTATGGTAAGCATACATACCATAACATCACTGATATTTAATAACATATTTAATAACATATTAATAACATCACTGATATTTAAGAGATCAAGTTATATTGTTTAATTCAAGTGGTAGTAGTTTTCCATTGTACTAAACTTGTTTGAAGAATAAGGAGGCAGAACAATGAAATAATCCAAATGTTATGAGAGGAGAAATTTATATTACAATAGTAATGTAAACTTACTATTATATGAACTTATCAATTTAAGTTCACTTGCTAATTCAGTCATTTCCTGTTAAGTCTTATTATAACAGTTTTAGGTGGAAGATATGATGAACGGGTTCATGTTTTATAACTTTCTTGATGTAGGTTTCCATTTTTAAAAGGACCAGTCTTAAATGGGTCAATCTTTGACACATAGTTTCTAAGATATAACATTATAAGTTTTCTGAAGTTGGTAGCTATTACTGGTTTTGTATTTACTGAGGTTCTCAAATGTCCAATTTGTCTTGTTTTATTGAAGAAATATTTTTAATATTCAGGCTCAAAAATTACAAGTGACATGTACGATAGAATAAGAAAACCCCATGCATTTGGTACAATCATCTGGTTGGTGGGCAGAAATTCTTTTGAAGTGAGAATTTTTTCTAAAAAGTATAGCTTTGAACACAAAGAAAGCCCTTATGTTATCAATTGCCACCAGGAAAACCCATGCAAGTAACTAAGTCAGAGTTTCAAGCCACATATTATGGCTCATGTTGTAGAAAATTCTGTTTTAGTATAATGACAGAATGAGAGTTGGCATTCAGGTATTCACTGATTGCCGCCATGTCTTAGATGATTGTCTGACAACCTGGCATATCTAACTTTAAAGACACGTGGCCCTCCCCCACTTCCTGCCGCTTGCAGAGCCATGCCAAGCAACGCTCATCAGATGTGCCACTCTTTCCTACCCTGCCTGGACATGGCCTCAGACTCCTCAAAACAGCATTGTGAGCCTCAATTAGTAGTCCAAGGATCTAACTCATTTGTCATTGGAGGTGGCGGCATCACTGATATTTAAGAGATCAAGTTATATTGTTTAATTCAAGTGGAATCTTGTTTCTTTCTCTCTTTTGTGGTTCCTAGTCTTTTCGAGTGTGGTGATTCTTTTTAATTTAAAAAAACATCACAGAGTCCTACATGACCATGAAGTCAGTAACACTTCAAATGAATTTTAGTTTTACTAATCACAGCATATACATTTATTTCAAAAAATAAGTATGCATTTGTGTGTCAGAGACTTACATACTTATGAACGAGGGATCCTTCCTAATATTTCTACCATGACCTCCCACCCCCTTCCCCTGCGTAGGCATTAGGAATCTTTTTTTCTCCTTGGTTTCAGTTAAACTTCTAAAAAGTATTCTACTAAAAGTAGAGTCAAGTTTTTTATGTTATTTTTAAAAGTTTTTAATTTTTTTTAGCTGTAGATGGACACAATACCTTTATTTTATTTATTTATTTTTATGTGGTGCTGAGGATCAAACCCAGTGCCTTACACGAGTGAGGCAAGTGCTCTACCATGAGCCACAACTGCAACCCAGAGTTAGGGTTTTGATTTCAGGGAACTCCTCGGTGTTTTCATGCTCTCCTGTGGCGTTCCAAGATTCTGGGAGTGGTGTCTGCAGGAGATCCTACCTTTCCTCCTACTTATTTCAGCTTTAAGTATTGCAGTTCTCTATGAGATATCATTTCTATGAAGGATTTCACAACAACAACAAAAAAACACAAACCAAAAATTGAAACAAAACCCAAATATAACCAAACCCCAAAACAACAAAACTCCCGATGATCTCATTTTGTTGTCATCTTATATATGATTTAATGCAGTGCCAAGTGTTTGGAAGTTACCCTGGTAGTTAATGCTGAAGCCACGGTGAGGACTGATCATCTGACTTACAGGCTACCTTTTGTCCCTCTACCTGCTTATATTCATAAGCCTGAAGGAGGATGCAAACTGATACCACCTCTAGCTGTGAGTACAGCATATACTTAAAGAAAAATTGCTTACATTGTAGTACTAGGGGACTTGAATCTATTTCCATCTCTGAATAAAGGATGTACACATGTATAAATGCTTGTCTCACTTTAGAGTGGTCTCCTTCCACTATTTAGAGTAAGTGGAAGAATGGTGAAGCTTATTATCATTAATTTTCATTATATTTCCTTCAGAATGGTGAAGAGCTCATATCATGGTCAGAAGACAGTTCCTTTTTCTTCTTTTTTTCTCCCAGGGCTCTGTGCCTCCCCCGTTGTGTTTGTGGTATACTTGTTCTTGTCTCATTTTCAGCGTTGTCCAAGCAGCATCTCTCATCTCTTTCCTGAATTTTGCCATCTATAAAAGAATATGTTCAAGCCTCATTTCTTATCAGAGGTTACCTTTTGCCATTATGAAATCAACATGTCATCAAGATATCAGCCACCTTTGGTACTTTGAGCTACCTTTTCTGCCTGGGATGTTAGCCCAAAGCCAAATGTCCCTGCAAAGTCCACTATGATTCCTAGGATTGCCTACCTCAGTTTACCTTGGAAGACTGAGGCTGCAGGTGATCCGAGGTAACAGATGCAGGGGTTTGGGGACTATTTGCAGAGAATGCTGTGTTAGACCTCAGCTCTGTACCTGGTGTGGGAAGGCTCGTCCTTTCTCCTGAGTCCATTGGTTCAAGTTCATTTGAATTAGTGTGGGGTGCTCAATGATTTCCATTCAGATTCTTTCAAGTTAGAGGGTCCAGGCAGAGCTGGCTGCTACTGCAGACCCCTCACATCACAGGCTTCTTTCTTCCTTAGTACTTAGGAAGGTCATCTCCCTGATAGAGATGCTTTTCTGTTAACTGTGGCAAAGTGGAATGTTTACTTCAGGCAGTACTTTTAGCCTCTTTCCTTGCCATGTGGTTTAACAAATTTGCCCTGGCCTCATCTCAGGCAACCACTGATCAGCTTTCTATATGTATGGATTGACCAATTCTGGATATTTAATATAAAGGATGGCATAAAATATGTGATCTTTTGTGACCACCTTTTTTATTTAGTATAATGTTTCCACAGGTTCATCCATATTGTAGCACATATCAGTACTTTATTCTTTTTTATTACCAACTAATATTCCATTTAATATATATACCACGTTTTGTTTATTCATGGACATTTGGGTTTTTTCTACTCTTTGGCTCTCATGAATATAACATTTGTGTGTAAGCTTTTGTGTGAACATATGTTTTTCGTTCTCTTGGATAAATACCCAAATATGGAATGGCCAGATCACAGGGACTCTATATTTAACATTTTGAGGAATTGCCAAACTGTTTTCTGCAGTTTGCTGCACTATTTTTTATTTCCACCAGCAATGAATGAAGAGTCCAGTTTCTCCACATCTCAGGTGTTTCTTAAGCACTATTTTTGTTGTGTTTATGAAATGTTTCCTCTTGTTTTGGTGGGAAAGGGAGCATGACAATGATAATTTTGGAGGAAATGAAACAAATGAAAATCAAATAAATTATTTTCCGATTGGCTCAGTTGCAGCTCTGGAAACCTTTCAGCCCTGAACTTACATGCAAGCCTTCCTGTTTGACTGGATATGACATTACCAGAAATTTCACTTTCCTGCATTTTCCTCCCTGGAGAGAAAAAGAAATATGCCTTTTCCTCAGCTAGACATGGAAGGTCCAAACAACATGAAGGAACCCTGAGTTATTAACAATTCCATTGGAACACGGACTTGGTCTCTGCCCAGGATCATTTCTCTAAAATCACTCTCTTGGTACTTCCCCTATGCTGTTCTCCATCCGAGCGTAACATAAGAACTGAATCAAGGTCTGTTCCGTCGGTGTTTGGAAAAGAAACGGTGGCTGGATGCTGGTCAGCTGGCTTGTACTATTGGCAGGGCAGCCGCAGAGCATGCTTTTCACAGGCAGAAGCCACTGCAGGCTCATAAAGTTCTGCACTAGGCCGAGGGATTTGCATTTGCCCTGCCTGAGCTCAGGATAACAAGGCCTTTAATGATCCACCATGGTAGTAAGCAGGCAACTCCATGGTCCTGGAAATGTCCCAGTAACCCAGCCTGAGGCAAAAATCCCCACTCCTTTTCGTTGTATAGCAGACATGGGGGTTGGGGTCAGTTAAGATGGGAAACACTAGTAAGTATGGTTTCTGATACAGAAGTGTGACAACTCCTGCTGTCTTCTGGGCACAACTGATGACTTTTGGTCATATAGGGGCAGTAAGCAATGTGATTATTTTGCCTGATGAAGTGATACTGTAATAGAGAACGCTGGCCTCTTGTGACAGTCTCTCTCACATTGCTTTCCTTTTTTTTTTTTTCCTTACAGAGCAGGGCTTCATGAATGATGGGTTTGTTTGCAAGGATAGATTCCCTCCAGATTTCCATTCATGCACCCTCACTCTTGTGGGTGGGGTTCACTACCCATAGGTAGGGTCTGGAAGGTGAGTGTCGTTCCCTAGCCTGTTTCAGCTGTGCCCTTGAGCACTGTCTTGTCATACCTCTACTGACTTCCCAGGCCCCCTCCTCATAATTCCATACTCAAATCCAGAAAAGAACCCATGGTCCTATCTCCTCTCCATTAAAAGCTGCCCACCCTAGGCACATTCTATCAAATGAATATCTTGTTCCATTAAAATGAGGTTTGGTGTGTGTATGTGAGAGCGTGATAATTTTGGATAGCTATCTATTGATTACACCCATATAATTTGTCTGCTCCTTTTATTAAATCTTTTATTTCATAGTGTAGGCAAAAGAACA
Source organism: Xerus rutilus (assembly GCA_028644305.1). Taxonomy (NCBI): domain Eukaryota; kingdom Metazoa; phylum Chordata; class Mammalia; order Rodentia; family Sciuridae; genus Xerus; species Xerus rutilus. The sequence goes on along the minus strand of CM053401.1, from coordinate 37,670,007 downwards.
ATTTTAATACATCAGTTTCAAGGGTCAATTTCAATATCACAATAAAGTATTAGGGCACTATTAAGAGTAGCAGTGGATATATTTTCTGTTGACTAACCCATTGTATGATTTCTGAAATACTTAATGTATTTTACTGACTTCAATTGTAACTAGAAGTAATTGCATTTTAAAGATTTATCCAGTGCACATATATTTCTTTTGTGTGTGGCCCAGTCATGCTTGGATTTGATTGAAAGTTGATTGTACTTTCGCAAACTCCCCAAGATAGGAGACAAGCAGCTTTTAATTTTTGGAACTGATATTTGAAACACATTTGTTCATCTTGCATCATGTTTCACCTGGTCTTGGGAGAAAAAACTGTCTGAAGAGGGCTGCTTCTTATGGAAGTGAGCAGGATAGTGGCTCTTCCCAATCTGACTCTGGGCCTATTTTTATTTACTGACCACAGTCAGTTCAGAGAGGCAGCCTGACTTCCTGCCAAGCTCAGGTCCCTCTCCCTGAGTGACTGGGACTGACTTCTCAGGCAGTGCAGATTTAGAGCGTGTCAAGTGCCAGCCACCGTGGCATTTCATGCAGTTACCTTTAGCTCGCACACTGAGTGGATTATGTGCATTACAGTTGCACCACAGAAAATCTTCCTTTTATGTCTTTTGACAGTTTCATTTTTGATGAACTTCTGATGTTATCAGTGTGGTTTGTAACAAGATGTTTTAGTTAGCGTTTTTGCCACTGTGATCAAAAGACCCTACAAGAACAATTTTAAAGGAGGAAAAATTTATTTAGCATTCTCCATTTCAGAGGTCTTAGTTCATAAATGGCGGATTCCATTGCTCTGGGCCCAAAGTGAGGCATAACATTATGGGAGAAGGGCGTAGAGGAAGAAAGTGGCTCAAGACTTGGCAGTTAAGAAACCAGAGAGGGCTCCACCCACCAGAACAATATAAACCCCAAAGATACACCTCCAGTGACCCACCTCCTCCAGCTACACCCAACCTGCCTACAGTTACCACTCAGTTAATCCATATGAGCCAATTAATGCACTGATTAGGTTAAGGCTCATAACACGATCATTTCACCTCTAAACTATCTTATGTTGTCTTATACACATGAGCTTTTGGAGGACACCTCATAGCTAAACTGTAACATAGTATTGGTAGAAGTCTGAGATTTCATTCTTTTATTAAATAAAACATGACCTATGCTATCTAGTTTGGTAGCCATTTGCAATTTGTGATTATTTAAATTATAATTAATTTAAATCACATCTAAAAAGAAGGCTCCCAAGTCACACTAGCTCACTTAGTCACATGTGGGCTAGTGGCTGTTTACTGTAGAGGATGATGTGGAGATAGAACATTTCCATCATCACAAAGAATTCTGTTGGTCAATGCTGAGTGTAGACTTTTATCTGCCTCAAAAGGAAAAAGAAAGGAACATTAATCACAGGAAATCAAGCACTTTGCTTAGGTGAGTTCAGAGAAATTGCTGCTGCCTGTTTCTAGCCTAGTACGAGAATAGTCAACGGATGCGCCAGTTAGCTCCTGTTTTCTTTAGTAATGTTTTCTTGCTGTACTTTCATTTATTTCTTAAGGGCTGTGAATATCCAGTAATGAGTCTTGCTCATATATTCAAATGCAAGTTAAATATTCTGAAATAGTACGCAGATGGTCCTCAATTTATGATGAGTCAACTTGTGATTCTTTTACTTTATTATTGGGTATATCATTAAATGCATTTTTGACTTAGATATTTTTAGCTTAAGCCTGGTTTATTGGAATACAACCCATTGTGAGTTGAGGAGCATTTGTATACATAAGTTATTATCTACGATTAGATACTTTTCCTTTAGAACCTTTAATTCTAAGTCCAATGAGATGAGAATAAATTAAAAGTATGCTAAACTTGGGTATCACTATTGGCCTGTTTTCCAGCAGTACACGTACAAATTTCAGCTTATGTAGACTTTGTTTAAGGACTTATATTTCATTTTGGTTTTCATGTCTGTCTGTTGGCTTCTAGTTCTTTAGAGATATTTTTTAAGTCTGGATAGATTTCTACCTTGAAATTTGAATTTATAAATTATAAACTTATAAACTGAATTGGGCAAAAATCAGCTCTTCCCCCAACCCTTCACACATTGCTTCCAAGTTGTGCATGCTTTTATGTGTCTGATATCCAAGGGTTGAGACTGTGTGCAAGCCATATAATAGGCACAAAACCTTGTGCTCAAGGATGATTCTCGTAAAGGGTCAGAGGAGTGACAATTACTAGACATATTCCTTCTTTTATTTCCATTAACTTCAGTGGTTTGGGACATATATCTGTGTTCTTTCTAATGCTGGTGTTTGGTGGTGATGGTTTCTATGCTGAAACTTTACTAAATTCTAAACGTGGGCCTATTCCAAAGCCAAGTGTGTGGTTCTAAAGAGGAGTTTAATACTCCCGCCCTTGTCACCAGCCTATCTTCAGAAACATTGTAGGTGAGCTTGTTTTTTTTTCTTCTTCCTTCCTTCCTTCATAGTTTTTTCCTGAGGGCTGGAAAAAATTAGTCCATAGCAATTAGCCAGTGCTTGGACCAACCTTCTGGTGAGACCATTGGCATGTTTGAGTATCTCAGTACTTGTTCTTTGCTGTCTTTGTGCTGATTAACTCTAGAGCAAACATGCTAAGTGTACTTTTTTTGTTCGTTTTTATTTTTGTTAAATATTAAAAGGTGCTAGAAGTCAAATATTCTATATTAAATAACCTCTGCTGGTTTTGAACCATGAGCTGGCTTATGACATACCTTCCTCATTTACCAAAGTCTTTGTTGCCTACAACAATACATTGTTAGTCAGGTTTTCCAGAGAAACAGAACCAGTAGGAAATATGTAGATATTAAGGGGGAATTATGCCACCTGCAAGCTGAATTCAGCCTGGCAGTAATTCAAACTGAGTCTGCAAGTAGGCCGGAGAACTGAGGGAGCAGTGTTTGTGGTAATAGTAGGTCAATAGGGGTGACTTAAGAAGGCTTATAACTTCTTACCAGGGGTGGTAAAGAGTCTTATTAACTTCCTTGGGCTTTCAGGGCCTACTCAGGCTGGTCACGTGTACATCAATTCCATTTGATGATGGGGTGCTGCTGTGCACACTCAACTTTATGGCTTGGTGGGCCAGATAACACCAGTTTATGATGGGTAGTCAGGTTGCATGATAACTTGTTAGTCCATGGTCAGATATTCAGTTTCTACCTAGGCCTGGCAGTAGGCCAAAAGCTCTCTCTCAAAAGAAGAGTTGTTATCTGTGGATGATGTAGGGCCTTGTTCCAGGTGATTCACCTATGGATTTTGCTGAAGGCTCCAAATAGCATCCTTGTCTACCACTGACACTTCTGGCACTTTTATGTCTATTGGTTCATATGGACAAGGTAGAACAGCTTTGCATAGTAGCCTAGACCTGTTGCAGAACCTTCTTTTGTTCTGGGTCCCATCCACCTAGCAGTTTTTGAGTTCACTTGCTTAACGGACTATAGTAAAACACCCAAATGGGATATGTGTTGCCTCCAAAACCCTAGTAGGCCCACTAGGCATTGTATCACCTTGGTTGTAGGAGGGGATAGATCCAACAACTTGTCTTTCATCTTAGGAAGAGTATCCTGACATGCCTTATAATATTGGACCCAAGAAATTTCACTGAGGTAGAAGACCCTGAAATATTAGTTATTTCCTACCTCTGACTTGCTAATATTTTACCAATAAATATAGAGCAGTTACCACTTCTTGCTTATTGGGTCCAAGCAGCATAATGTCATCAGTGTAATTGTCTAATAAGATATCTTGAGAAAGAGAAAGATGATGAAGGTCTGTGAGTTAAATTATAACATGGTACTAGAGTCAATGTACCTCTAAGGTGGTAAAGGTGGACTGCTAGCCTCGGCAGCTGAATGCATACTGCTTCTGCTGTGCCTTATGACCAAGTATGGAGAAAAAGTCACTTACCAGATCCAGAGTTGAATACCAAGTATTAGGGAATGTGTTAATGTTCCTAAGTAATGAAACTGCATCTGGTACAAGTGGCCGCTGTTAGAGTCACCACTTGGTTAAGGATGTGGAAATGTGCTATAATTTTCCAAGATCCATCTGTCTTCTACACAGGCAAAATAAGAGTTCAATGGGGATGAGGTACAAATTATCATCTGTCCATCTATGTTATAGTTTAGATATGAAGTGTCCCCAAAAGCCCATATTTGAGAGAATGCAAGAAAGTTTAGAGGTGAAATGATTGGGTTGTGAGGGCCTTAACCTAATCAGCATATTAATCCCCTGATAGGGATTATCTGAGTTGTGACTGTAGGCAGGTAGGGTGTAGCTGGAGGAGGTGGGTCATTGGGGGTGTGCCTTTGGGATATGTATTTTGAGCTGAGCTCAGATGCTCTCAGTGCTTCCTGGTGTGATGTCCTGACCTTCTTTCCTACACCACACTCTTTTGTAATGATGTTCTGCCTCTCCTCAGACCCAGAGGAATGGAGTCGGCCATCTATGAACTAAGACCTCTGAAACCTTGAGCCCCCACATAAACTTTTCTTCCTTAAAATTATTCTTGTCAGGTCTTTTGGTCACAGCAGTGAAAAAGCTGACTAAAACAATCCTTCAGGTCCTTGATGGTGATATAATCTTGGCATTCCCTCCAAGTATGCACTGTTGCTTTGATTTACTATTTTCCCAAGTAGAAGTGGTTCTGTTGGCTTCCGTTTGGCCTTTCCCACCATAATATTTTGGAAACAGGTAACTGGTTTGCTTTCATAGGCCCATAGCTAGAGGCAAATTAGCTCAGAATGAATCATACCTGTATTTCTACCCACATCTGATTCAGATGATATTTAGATGAGACTGGACTTCAGACTTTTAAGTTGATGTTGAACCAAGTTAAGACTTTTGAGGCTTTTGAGAATGAATGCATGTATTTTGCATATGAGAAGATGAATTTTGGGAGTCCGGAGACAGAATGTTATCGTCTGGATGCAGCACCCAAAAATTTTAATATGGAACCCTAGGAGATAATGTTAGAAGACAGGGTCTTTGGGAGCCTTCATGAGTGGGATTAGTGCTCTGACCTTTGGCCCCAGTCCAGTACCTTGTCCCTTCCACTGTGTGAGGACTCAGGGAGAAGTCACCATTCTATGAACTGGAAAGTTGGCCCTTACTGGGCACGAAATGTGCTGGCACTTCTACCCTGCTCAATCTTGGACTTCTCAACTTCTAGAACTGTAAGAAATTTCTGTTCAATTTTTAATTTTTTTTTTCAGTGGTGGTGCTGGGGATCATACTCAAGGCCTTGAGCGTGCTAGGAAGCACTCTACCACTGAGCTGTATCCGTGCCCTAAATTTTGTTTTACAAGCCAAATAGTGTGAGGGAATTTGTTGTAGCAGCCAAAACAGACTAAGACACTTACTATGAATCTATTGATGATAATTAGTAGCCCTCACACTGAAGCCAAAACTGAATGTAGTTCATGAGATAATACTGATGAAGTAGTTTTTTTCCCCTCTAGTGAAGATGAGACTTGGGCCTCCTCCTTTCCCTTTGCCTTGGCTTTGGCCTCCCAGTCCAGCTCTACAGATTTGTTTAGCCCCATTTCTTCCATTAGTTGGGAAGGACTCTTGAGAGTTCATGGATTCTGGATTTTCCTGGGGGGTACAGGGAGTGCTGCGTTTGGCAGCAGAGATACTGATTTTAGCCTGTCCTTGGGCCAGTTTTGTCTATGCTAGTTCTCATTCTGGGCAAGTTCTGATCTAGTTTCCTCCCTTGTAAAATGAGTATTTTGATGCCTCTCTTCCCTGAGTACCCAGATAGGACTTGTGAAGATCAAAGAAGAATAGTACATGGAATCATTTTGCACAGCACTATAAAATGTAAGATCCTTGCTATTAGAAATAGTAATGTTACTCATGCATATCTACAAATTACATTTATATTCATTGAATCCTTTTACTGATGTTTTATAAAACCCAATCCTCATGGCATTGGGGGCAACTAAGAACAACTAATAGAACATGCTTAAAATGTATTTTAGTTGCCTGATGATATCTCTATATCTATATATACATAGCTATCTATCTATCCTTCTATTTATGTACATATTTGCATTTGAATGGTTACCTTTGTACTTCCTATTGTTTCAAATAGTTTGAAAATGGAAGTCAGAACATTTTTTCACTGGAGTACTTTGGTGGAGTGTCCCCGCACTTTCACTGTGGTTGAGGGCTGTTCAATTGATACCCAAGTCTTTGATATGTTCTTATCTGTTCCCTTGCTTTGTGCCTCTATAAAAGACAGAGAAGGAAAAAAAAATCCCTTTGAGCTGCTTTTACTTTTAGCTAATATGTCAGAATTATTTTGGTTGCAAGTAAGAGATAACAAATTTAATTTAAGCAAAATGAACAAATAAAAAACCCAGGAGAATATGGGATAGCCCTTATATCTGTAAGGAGAGCTGGAAAGCACAGACTCTGGGGATTTAGGTTCCAGGGGGAAAGTCTACTTGGCTTGTCTCAGATCTGTGCTCAGCATGAGCACATTTTTGGTAGCATTGGAGCAAGGCTGGGCATAGCACCAAGACTGAAAGGAAAGGGTCATTCCCTGTAAAATCAGAATGCCAGGCAGGCAGGATTCTCACCTCTCTGAATCTAGAGAAGCAATTTAATTTGCTTATCCACAGCATGGGTTAAGCCTCCTTTCCCCTTTTGCTAATAGAGGAGCAATAGAAGTTGAGAAAGACTGAAGAGGGATGGATCATCATTGGAGCAGGAGGCGTTTGTCCTGAAAGTACAATATGAAACCCTTTCCTTACAATCTGGAAGTAGGCTGTATATTCAGTAGTATCTCTATCATTTTAAAGGAAAGTGGGTGGCTCTGTAAGCTGGTGCTGCTGAACTCCAGTCGCATAGGTACAGCATGAATGGTGTCTCTGGGGTTGTACAAAGTCACAGCTTCTACCTCACCGTATTGCTATGTTTGTGTCATCTTCTTTCCCTGCTGCTTTAATATGTCTAGCGTAGGTTTGTAGAATTCCCAATAAAACAGCTAATCCACTGTTTTGAATTAAAATGTTGACTTCCCCAGAAACAAACATTTATGGTATATATTTAAAAAATTGTCTTGTGTTCTAATTTTAGTTTCTGATTATGTGTATAGATCACCTTATAAATACTGTTGGTGGTTTCATAAAGTGACTTGCTGTACAGAAGTGGTTCATATGTGAGCAAGGAGGGTGTAATGTACTTTTTCGTTTCCTTCCCTCTGTCCCTTACCCCTGACAGTGTGCTATCAGAAAAAAAGTCTCTGGCTCTCCATCACAGATCAACTAAGTGGGTCACCTTCTTGTCCTCTTATACTGTTTAACTGAGACAGCTGGCCATGAAACTGCAAGACCTGTTTATGTGGAGTTCCTGAAAGACCTGTTTGGGGTGGCCAGGTATTAGGAGTGGGATTTGCAGATGTTATTTGCCCTAATACCTAACATTCCTGTAGAATTTATCCAATGCTGTGTAAAGTATGCAGAAAAATGGGAGACCTCTCATCTAGGCCTGGATTTTCTCCCGTCTCATCTCGATTATCTGGAACCTCATGTTTATTTTGCTTTTCCCAGTGTCCCAGGCCAGCTCTGGTGCTTGTGAATATGATCAGGAGAAACTGCAAGCTCTTCCAAACTTCTCCTCTTGGCTCTTTTTGAGGGGTTGTGTTTACATCAGGGCTGGGCATACATGGGACATATAGTCAGTGTGTGTTGGGTTGGGTAGAGCACCCACATGCACACTCAGGTCTGATGACTAGATGGTCCTCTCTGTTACAAAGGCAGGCTGTCACAGTGGCACTGTGACTTCTTACCCCCAGTCATTACTATCTCTATCTCTGCTCATACTGACTCTTGACCTAAGGACATGCCTCCTTTCTTCTCTTACATATTGAGCAAAATGGGATCCTTCACACCACATTTTTTTTAACATTACCATTGTAACTGTATGATTTTGAATTGTGTGGAACACACACAAAAAACTATCTCGTTCTACCTGCTATTGAGGAAAATATTCACCTGAGGATGGAGACTGTCAGAACATCGAACTTAGTTACTAGTAGATACCATTTAATTTCTTTTGGAAGAAATGCTGTATTTATAATGTGTTTCAAACCCACAAGCTGTTATTTTTTTCTCCTGACTTAAAAAAAAATCTTAACGGAACAGGAAAAACAAACCTAGGCAGTAATAATGAAATCTTCTAAATTTGTAGCATAATAGGAAAATGCAATCACAGTTTCAACGTTCTGTCATCCTCTATTCATCTTTCTTTATGGGGAGAAAAATAATTGTGGTTGTTTTCACTGACAAAATTCCAAGGATCTAATGCTTTCCCATAACATAAGTTAGATATCAAGATGTTTTACTGAGAGATAATATCATCTTCTCATAAAATTTAGAAATGATAGTCTTGCCCGTTTTTATGCCCCTCCCTCCAAACATACAAGAAAAAAACTAAAGGAAAAATTGTGTTTTCACTAGTGGTTGAAAATGGTTTAGAGCATCACTTAACTTTTAATGAAATCTGGAAACTCACTTAACTCAGTTTTGTCTTCCCACACATGTCCAATGAATGCTAAAAGGAAAATACCTCTGTAGAAGTAGAGGGCCTATTTTTAGATTCATTCCTATTTTGGGTTTCATTACTCAGAATTTTTTTCCCCCTAGGACCAGGGTCATATTTGTGTTCTGTGCTTGATGGCTTTTCCTTATTCTTCTCTTTACCAGAACCACCTGGAGGTCAGCACACACTGTACACATGTCGGTTCAAAATCTGAATGAATCCTCTCTTCCTTGCCTACTTCTTCTCTTTGCCTTTCCCCTCAAGTATTGGAGATCAAGAGGTTACTTTGTTTTGGACTTAACCTCTGGTTTTAGTCATTTATTTCTCCTGGTTATTAGTGGCAGGGCATTGGTAGAATAAATACTTTGTCTCCATTCCCTGCCCCCTCCTCGAGTTCTATAACCCTCAATTTTCCAGTGATTTTTTTTTAAAGTTAGGTTTAGAAAATGTTAGAGAAGTAATATAAATTCCTTTATTTATGAGGATTTAATTATGAATATTTGTGCCTTGGATTAGCCATCAAGTATTGAAACTATGAAGTGTCAATATGAAATCACAATAAATGTAATTATAGATGGCTAGTATAGATCTAATTGGCACTTCTTTATAATTTGTGAGTGGGGCAGTCCCCATTCTGTGCAATACAGTGAGGCTCCCAGTTGAGCATTAGCAAAACAGAGGGTTGAGGAAGTCAGGAATGAGGAAATAGCAATGGAAAACAGACGGATATCAGATTTTTTTAGGTTACTTTTTTGTAAGGATTAAAGCAGAGACTGTTCTGCTGACTCAGGTAAACTCCTGTTTTCAGGAAAAACTGGTCTGTTTGGGGATCTGTCTGCTTCCTGAAAACTTCATTTTGATGGCATGGTAGTTAGGAGTGACTCCATTCTGGTTTGGTCTGGTCTGTTGGAACCCTGTACAGGAGCTCATTTCAAACAGTGTCCTCCAGTAGTTTTAACAGAAATACTTACTGGGCTGATTCTGAAAATTCCTCCCAGGGTGCTTCTTGAGTGTGTGTTGTTTTGCCCAACTGGACACATCAGCCAATGCAAGTTATTGATTTTTTGTGTTTGCTAAAGACACTCCTAATCTACTGAGCAGATAGGCTTTTTGCAGTTTGTTTTCCATTACGTCTGGAGATCTTCCTGAGGCCAGTGTGTTGTTTAGCTTTTGATTTTGGTGAGTTGTATCTCCTTAGTCCTAAACCATACCTTCATCCTGAAGCTTTAACCCTGAGCATCACCCTATATGATGTCACATTGCATGTCAGCTACTTGGTCATTTTGTCTTCATGGCATATTGCTCTCCTTAAAGGCCTATGAAACCCATGATTTGGAAACTCACTTCATGAGGCTTTTAAAGGGAGAAAAGAGGTAAAACCAAGAATAAAAACCAGGAAAACAAGATTAAAAGGAAGGCTTACATTTACTTGTAATCTGCCCTGGCCCTTGGTATATTCATTCTCCTCTCATTTTTGGAGTCAGTCCGGTGGAAAGATTTCTCTGTTCATTTATCCACTAATGGTGTAGTCCTAACTTTTGAAAACTTGAGTAAATGAGGTTGTGTTAGATCTTCTCAGTTATATGTGTTAGTTGAAATTAAACAGGGTAAGGCTTGCCCTCCCCCTGTGGGCCAGCTTCTGTTCTTAGCAAGGCCTCAGAGCCCCTTCAGTGAGGTGTGGCCTCCATCCTGACAGGCTATTTTTCTGCCTATAATTAGCAGTGGGTTGAAATGAATGCAAAACAAGTTTCTCTCCACCACCACCCATATTAATAGTAGAATGTCTGAGATAATGGAACAGTGATAAGGGCAAATAAATTTAGCACCGTGTCTACCATCCAGTATAAACCCTTTTTTAAAAATTTAAGGCCCACCCTTAACTCTTTTACCCTTGCAAATGGAATTTCAGCTCTGGTGCAGGTGAAGCAAACCACATGATGAATCCATCATTTCACAATCCCTTTGTGAAGGAGCAGGTGGGCCTCTTACCACATCCCCCCCCCCACAGAAAACCTAGACTCCTGGTAGCCTTCAACTGGAGGTCGACTGGGGGTAGCACCAGGACTAATGTAATTGGAGGCAAACACACACTGCAGTTTAAAGGCCCTTTTGTAAGTTAGGGTTCCCTAAGCCAGGAGGCAGTGGTGAGCTAGTTCTAATTAGAGCCTCTTCTAGGCCTTGAGTTTCTTTCTATCCAGGCAATTAAGTATTTAAAAAATCAAACAGGTATCAATTAAATTCACTTCAGACTTCTAAATCAGTTTGCATTATTCTGTGGCATGTGGGATTCCTTCCATCTTCCTCGTCAGGATGAAATTTTCTTGGTTGAACAATTGTACCTTTGCGGTCGAGTATCTTTTGAGGCCTGAAATAATACAGAGGTTAAGATGGATCAAGTTCAAATGTTTCTAAATGGCAGGTGATGCACCTGAGCATGTGAAGAAAAACATTCATTCACTTTGCCTGGGAAAATACAAGGATATTCACCTGCACATGTCTCTCATTTTTCTTCAAATGTGGCACTGTCTTATATTTTACTCTTAACAATGAACATATTAAATTGATGTCATAATTATATACATATATAGGGTACAATGTGATGTTTTGTACCCTATATATGTATATAATATGGGATGATTAAATCAAGCTATTAACATGTGGCACACCATTTTATATTTTACCACTTTTTTTTTGCTATTTTCAATGCTGGGGATTGAACCCAGGGTCTTGCATATGTTAAGCATGCACTCTACCATTGAGCTGCACTCACAGGCTCCCACATTTGATATAAATTCAAGCCCAAGAAATATTTTACTTTCCTTCTAATTCTTCTATATGGAAAGAAAAGTACAAGTAATAATGATGAAAAAAGACCCTTTGCCTTTGATGTTGAGATAGAATAGGGAAAGGTAGGGACCCTGGAAACCCAAGCATCAAATTGTTGCTATAGATAATGAAAGTCCTGTGTTACTAGAATGGCTAGCTATTTGATGATTAATAAAACTGTCTTTAAAAACAAGTTTATTATTATTTTCTAAGGAGATTGGTCTAGTGGTTAAGTGTTTGGCTCTGGAGTCAGCCAGCGAGGGTTCAAACTCAGTTGTACCATTGGGTAGCCTTGAGTGGAATACTTAATCTTTGAGCCTCAGATTCTTGCTATAAAACAATGCTAATAATGAAAACCACACCATAGGCTTATAGTTAGGTAATTCATTAGCAGAACTCAGTATCTGGCATACAGTACATGCTTGACAAACTTTGGCTGCTACTGTAGTATTTGTCAACACTGAGTAAGTCTCAGAAATGCGGTAGCACATCAGTGGGCCACCACAATGGAATGCACATTTGTGTCCCCTGCAAATTCATATATTAGAACCCTAATCCCGGTGAGCCAGTATTTGAAGGTGGGTCCTTTGGGATATAATTTAATGAGGATTCAGTGAAATAAGGCACAGGAATTGGGGGACACATTTGATAAAGATACTATGTATTGAGCACTCAGCAAAGTATCCTCCAGCCTGGGAGTTAGTACTGTTTTATACCCACTTTACAGATGAGGAAACTGATAGCAAGTTAACTTTTGAGAAGCTGTGCATTGGATTTCCCCAGCAGTGCCATTGCTTAACATTTTTTCAGTATATTTTTTCCACTTTGTTTCTCTATAGCCTATTCGAGCCTGGTTATAAACACCCATACCTGTCACCACATGGTGTACTCCATCAGAAGAGCTTTTCCCACAGACCCAGGATTGTCACGTCCTGTTGTAGTGAAGGCCAGCAAGATGTCTTACCTCCAGAATATCTTGTGACCACTGATTCTTCCTAAATTTACACTGTTGAGTGAAAGAGCACCTCTCTCTTGGCCTTTCTTCAGAATGCCCTTGACTTGCTTTATTCTTATATCTAAGAATGGAAAGTTGTCTCTTCAGAATCATAAATTCCCTACAAAAGAGGGAAAGGGAACTAACAAAAGAGATTGATTTGGTGGTTAGTCATGAACATGTTGAAATTCTCTGCCCGGAAACAATTTTCCATTCAGTTTAGAGATGGCCAACTGAGCCATACGGTTTATCTATTAAGACAAATACTGCCTTTCATCCAGACCAAAAACTGCTTTGAAAGAGTTCGAGTGGAACACTAATGCAGCTGGTACAGAGGTGGAGTGGAGACAAGCCTCTCTTCATCAAATGAATGGCCTAGCAGACTTAGGAAAACAGGCTTCATTATGCTTAATAATGGGAAATTCCCTTTCTTAAAAAAATACCATTTTAAAGGGTCACTTTATGTCTTTGCAATGAAACAGGTACTGAGTTGTTTTGGAGGGAAGTTACTCCTTCTTTAGCAAAAACTGTCTCTAATAGAGTATTCTTTTCTTGATCTACAGGGTAATTGAATCTTCAGGTAATTTTTAGCAGATCAAAAGGAAGAAGTTGTGGCAGAACGGTTAATTTTATATCTCGTGGTGCTTTTATTTATTTTTTAACAACTAAGAATCTGAGCTCACTCCCCAGTCATGGCCTGGCTCTTGCTAACAACTCCTTTGACCTTACCTTGTGCCTCCTTCTCTTGTCTACCATGTTTCGGGGACATCTTCCGCCTTTTGTTTTTGAGTATACCTAGCTTTTCCTCCCCTCCAGCCTTGGCTCTCTGGCTAGAATAGTCTTTTCTTAGGTTTCTGCATGGCTGTCCCCTTATCATTCACGCAGCACTTGAAATGGCACCTTCCCCGATGCAGTCTTTATTTTGACTTTGTATCTTCTAAGAAATCACTCTCTCTTCTGGCCCCTCTCTCTATCAATATCTTGCTTTGTGTATCTGAAATCAGAGTAGTTTTGAGTCTCTCCCACATAGAATAGTGCCTGAAGGAAATCACTATATGCTTGTTAAATGCATGGATTTTTTTTTTTTTGGTAGTATAAGTTGTTTTTGAAAACTACCCCAAATTCTCTTCTTTCATGTACTTAACATAGAGCAGGGGTCAGCAAACTTTTTCTGCAAGTTGCTAAATAGTAAATGTTTTAAGTTTGGGGGCCAAAAGAAATAAAACTTTATTGACAAAACACTGTTGTTGGAGGAAGGCTGCCAAATTTAGCTCATGGGCTCTAGTTTGCCAGCCCCCAATGCAGAGTGAATCATTTTATCATGTACATTCTGGAGTGTGAAATTCCAGGGGCATGGGATTTGAAGAGTTGCAATTGGAATTTGAGGCTCAGTTCACTTGGTTTGGAGCTAGGGTATGTGAGTTATCTATTCCTGTTCTGCTAGAAAGGAATGTGTAGTGAAAACTATTTGTAGCATGATAGAAACATTCCAGAAGAGAGCCATCCCACAGGTGGTGGAACACAGAGACCGTTGTAGAAAGAAAATTCAGTGTCTAGTAGGCATTGCAAGATATAGAAACAGCAAGAGAAATACTTCTAAGAATTGTAACTTGAAAACTTTATTTTGACCATCCCCTGGTCAAACTAAGCCAATAGAGGATTTAGTTATAGGCTAATGTGAAATAATTTACGTAGGCAGAATATTTAGAAAATGGAATGATTAGAGATTATAGAGCTCTTTATATTCTTTTTCCTCTAAAGGAAGAATAAACTGGAGGTTACCCATATGCCATTGGGGACACTTTTGAAAACTTGAGTTTGTAAAGGTGTTGTACCAGGGTCACCAGGGGCCTTATTGTCTGCGTGCAGTAAGACACTAGCTTATGTCTGGGCTTTCCTTCTCCCATCTTCCCACACCATTCCTCAAAGCAGGAACCTGCCAATCAGTGAGAAGAGTCCCTAGCTTTTTCAGATTTTCGAAGTAGTTTATCTCTGCAGTTGGGTTTCTGTGTTTCTTCTTCAGTTGTGAAAAGTTTAAAGAAAATACAAAGTTGATCAGTTCTGAGCAGTTAGAATTGGATTGTGAAAATCTTTGTAAAATTCCAAACAATGTATTTAAAACATCATCATCTCAAGTCAAAAACATAGGGTTTCTTTTTTTTTTTTTCCCCTCTCTCACCTACCAATCATTTTTTAAAATTGTGATTAAAAAACACATTTATTTAGGGTTTTGGATTTCATTAGCTAAATGAGGCTTCTCAGTTATCAAGAATCTATTTAGAATCACTCCTTGAGTCTTATTAGTGTGATGCTGTGAACTCATTTTATCTTTCCTAGCATCTGCATTGATAAAATGAAAGTGACCTGGGGGATTCCTTTTATACAGCATGATGATTTCTAGTGAAGCTAGCTAGGTTCAATTTGGTTGAAAATGGGAAAATTAGTGAAGCCTACATATTCTTTTGGAGCTATTTGCATGCTTTTAGATGATATATTTACAACTTGCTTCTCCTTCAAAATTAAATGGTATCTTAGAATGGCTCATAAGGATACAAATGACAATTTTGAAAAGTAGGATATTTGTTTTGGGGGATCTTTTCATCTGAGCCTGTACAGGCCATTTAGAGAGAAATGGAGGCACAAATGGTCCATTTTTCAGGCCCTGGTAAGGTGAATGTCTCAGATGGGTTTCATCAGTATTTTGTTTGTTTCTTCTTTTTTTTTTAAATGAGATGTTTTCATAACCTCATGAATGAAAGAAACTTCAAGGGGTCTCCTGAAGTAGAGATACTGTCATAGACCCACATGGAGTCAGAGTTCTCAGGACCAAGTTCCCACAGGGAAGTAACAGTTGGCTTTTCTGTCTTTCTTTCTTTTTTTTTTTTTGGTACCAGGGATTGAACTTAGGGGCACTTGACCACTGAGCCACATCCTCAGCCCTATTTTTGTGTTTTATGTAGAGACAGGGTCTCACTGAGTTGCTTAGCGCCTCGCCGTTGCTGAGGCTGGCTTTGAACTCGTGATTCTCCTGCCTCACCCTCCCAAAGTGCTGGGATTATAGGTTTGCACCACTGCACCTGGCTAAATCTTCCTAGTTCTTAATACCCCTTTGTGGCATTTATATCTGCCATTCTACACTGCCACGGCGTTCACCTATCTCCCCTCTGCTGGGCCATCAGGTCCGTAATGATCTCAGCCCAGTGTGACTTCTTTCACTGTTGTCCACCTCCTTCAAGACAGTCTGGGCTGCCTTGGGTTCCGGCAGCTTTCTCTTCCTCTGTGTTCCCTGGCACTGTGCTTATTGTGATCCTGCAGGCCAGCCGCCTCCCTTTTCTCTCTGTGATTTGGGGAGGCATGGAGTGTGGCTCATTCAGTTTGTTTCCCTAACCCTTCCCCTCTAACCCCTGCTTACTGAGTGTTTGGATGAACCCAAGATTGAAAAAGCCATGTTTCCCTAATAACACACTGGAATTCTTTTGAATGATTTTTTTTTTCTTGCTGTGGACACCTCCTAGAAGTATGGCAGGTTGCTCTCCAAAACACTGGATGTGCTGATGACACATAAGAATCATCTTTTTCAGACACAATTTAAATGATGTTTCTTCCATCAGAGCTTTTGAGAGAAGGGGCCTTGGGCTACCTTTTGTTGGACAGTCCTAGGTTTGGTTGACTGGCTGTGCAGAATATTTGGGAAGGGGTACGTGAATTTAAGTCCTCACTTTGTTAGTCAGGAGTGGGTGGCCCTATGCAGGCCACTTAACTGCTCAAAGGTAGTTGCTCATCTGTAAAGTGGAAATGAAAACACTTTCTAATTGCCCATGCCTCTTGCTCTCTTAGGGGCATTAGGAAAATCACATGATACCGTGCATACAAAAGTACTTAGCAATCTGTAAATTACCTAGGAAGAGTGTATGCTACTGCAGGGTTATGAAAGAGGGTGATACCCTAAGGTTTAATACTTCATATTTTTTTGTGTGGTTATATAAAATAAGCGATCCAACCTATAATTAGGACAATTGGCTATTACCCACATGGGGACTTCTAGTGCCACCTGTCATACTCAGATCCTGCATAAAAGAACAAGAGTGCCAAGTTAAACATAGTTTTCTTATTGCTTAATTCTTTTCTGGATGGGAAGAGAGTCATGATGAATGAATTTTATGCCCAGAGCAGAACACTGAGTTTTATTCACTGTATCCTTAATCTATTTCAGTTTCTCACCTCCTTCTACAGCTCTTTTGATATCTTACTGGTGTCACTTTCTTTTGCAGGTTTGATGGTAGCATTTCCAAATGCCTGACACTTTTCCCAGGTTTTACCTTGCTGTACCCCTGCCACCACCTCTTATATCCTTTCTGTCAGATGGTCTGTCTCCCTCAAACTCCATTGCTGAAGACAGAGATGAATTGCTGAAATTTCAGATTGTGGCCTGTCTTGATAGAGTAGCTGGGTGGAATTATCTCTAAAATCTCCTTAATTTGCAATGATGATTTTTATATCTTATTGATGATTTTTACATTCTAGTAACTTTATCTTTTCCAGCACTGTATACATCAAACCTTGTTTTACTTCCAAGCTTCAAGGAACACATCCCCGATAGGCTTAAGACTCCTGTTAAGTCAATCTGGCAAAACTTGTTTCCAAAATAGGAACCCTTTGAGTAAAGTGGTGTTACATTATTCATGTCAATATGTGACTAGCAAAGGTTCATCTTAAAACTTTTTCTAAAATGAGACATTTGTGTTTAAGTTTATAGTTTGATCATTAGGCTGACTTGACTGTTAGGTTGTTTCTTAGAAAATAATAATGCTAGAGCCTGAAAGATGTGTTTGGGGTTTGAGGGGATATGGTAGGTAGAGAAAGAATGGGCTTTGGAATGAGACAGGCAGAGTTTAAATCCTTGCTGATACCTTATAGTTCTATGGGTTTTGATTATTATTTCATTTCTTGGGACCTTTTTTTATTATAAAGCTATGATATCTGTTTCCCAGCATGACTACAAAAATGAACTCAGATGACAACGCATGTTGAATGTCCCATGTGGGCTCTAGTATTTGGAGATACTCATTTAATATTAGTTTCCATTTCATTTGTTCAAATTGAGCACAAATGTCGTTGTTCGTTTTTTGTATTTCACATCTTTAGGTGACAGAAACTCCTAAACCCATGAGTTGGCCTAAGGGAGAAAAAAGTTCATTGAATCACATAATGGGAAATTCAAGGATTATTTGACTTGAGGCTCAGTTAGGTCTTGTACTTAAATGATGTCATGAAAACCTCTTCATATCCTCCTATCCCTTGTCCTGTCTCTCAGTTCTACTTTTCTTTTTGGCTTCATTTTTGGGCAGTTTCTAGCACATGGTAGAAAAGGCAGCTGTTGTAAATTTCAGGTGTATGTGGTCCTTATTCATCATGATTCCAAGAAAAATAGCACAACCCTCTCAACTACAGCATCATTCCACATTAAGACCTCTAGTCTTAGCCAGGCGTGGTGGCACACACCTGTAATTCCAGCGACTAGGGATGCTGAAGCACGAGGATCGTAAGTTTGAGGCCAGCCCCAGCAACTTAGCGAGGCCCTGTCTCAAAAGCCGGGGGTAGGGGGTAGAGGGAGCTGGGCACGGTGGCACACAACTGTAAGCCCAGTACTTTGGGAGGCTGAGACATAAGAATTGTGAGTTCAAAGCCAGCCTCAGCAACAGCAGGACGCTAAGCAACTCAGTGAGACCCTGTCTCTACATAAAACACAAAATAGGGCTGGGGTGGTTGAGTGCCCCTGAGTTTAATTCCCAGTACCAAAAAAGAAAAAAGAGAAAAACAAGGAGCAGGCCAGGAGTGTTGGGGATGTAGCTCAGTAGTTGAGTACTCCCTGGCTTCAATCTCTGGTACCAAAAACAAACAGAGAAAAAGATCTCTAGTTTTCCTGCTGTTGTGTGCCATCCCTAGATCAGTCACTTGGTCCAGGGGTAAAGTGCCTTGATTGGCAAAGCCAATGCCATGTGCCTCTATGGACAAAGAGGCAGGGGCCATCTGGTTGACCTCTCCATTAGATCATGTGGATAAGGAGATGGAGTAATTCCCATAGGTATGTGAGGTCAATAAATATGGGAGCCATGTCCATCAGAGCTTGTGATCAGAGTTCCAGAGACAGAGTTTGCTCTCAAATTTTACTGTGTGTGTGCATACACGTGTGTGCATGTGTATGCATACATGCAGTTCAAGAATGCCTTGAATACATTCTGGTTGTATATACTTTAAACTAGAAGTGCTTGTGCAGAGGCCCATCATATACAGAGGGGGACTGAGAACTTCCTGGAATCACATATGGCATTATGTATAAACACACACACACACACACATACACAGAGAGAAGTATTTTTTCTGGTTTAATGTTGCATGGCATGTTCTCTTCAACAAAATTAGAAGGGGCTTTTTACTTTATAACATTCTGCAAAGCCAAGGCTTTGGCATGTCCTCTGCAAAATATTGGGAAAACTTTGGAAAAGTTTCTTTCGAAACTATTTCTGGAACATCAATCACAGATTGTCTTAAGGTTCAAATATTTCCTCTGTCTTATAGTGGGACATTTTTCTTGAATGAAGTTTGGCAGAAAGAAAAACGTTGGTTTTGGAGACTTGGCTAAACTTATCTATGTTTTGTAACCAATTAATTTTGTGGGAGTTTTTGTGTTTGTAGTTGATAGATTACCAGTTGTGGTGCATACTAATATAAACAATGGGTTAAAGAAACTAGCTGTTTACATATTTTTTCATGTTTCTCTTGCCTAAGGAACTTTTGTAGTATACTACCATTTTTTCCTCTCCATTATTTAATTGTAGACAAGAAAGACAGTTCTGTTTCATTGGGGCCAATTCAGACATTGGAACCAGAAGGAGAAACTTCCCTGCTTCTTCTAATTATGTTATTTAGCCCTTCAAAAATCAAAATGATGGTTTACCCAGCAATGAGTAGAAACAACTAGGCTGTGTACTCCTCACTTTAGAGGGATAACTTGGGGAGCCTTGGTTCTAGATTTGGATACAATGCAAAGACTTATCTTTACTAATCCTAGATCTAGAGCTTATTTCTTCTGGATTTCTTAGATCACAGACTATCTTTTCCCCTTCCTCCTTTCTCAGAATTAGTCGTTCCCCATATGGCAAGTTGATACTATAAGGATTAAGTTGCTTAAATAAAGGCAGAAACAAGGTACTTGTAAAATGGATCCTGTCTGACTTGATCAGATTTTAGAACTGAAAGGGACCTTGAAGGTCGTCCTGCCTTTCTGAGGATAAACCAAGGCTCAAACAGGCTAAAAAACTTAACCAGTGTCACAGAGCTGCTTAAGAGCCCAGTAGGCATTAAAGCCTAGGTTTCTCTTTAGACTAGTAATTCCTTTTTGCCCCCTAGCTAAACCACATTTTCTCCACAAAATTTTATCATTTTTACCCCAAAGCTTTGTTTTCCTTGTCACATATCTCAAATGTAAATTCTCTGAGGACAAGAATCAAATTGGCCTTTTGCATTGATGTGTGCCTAGTAGTAGTAGTGGGAGAAGCAGCAAAGCAGTGCTGGGAGTAGTAGTAGTAGTAGTAATAATAATAATGATAATAAAAACAACAATGATAATAATAACTACTATATTACTATATAATAGTAATTATTATATTATTAATATTAATAGTTATTATAAATGCTCATATAAGAATTTATGACAAATACATAGTTATTATCTATACTTTACATATATTATTTAATCTGAACAGCAATCCTATAGGCTGAGTACTATGAATGTTTTTGTTTTACAGATGAGGAAACTGATGTCCAGACCTATAGGGCTTATAAATACACACAGAAAGTACTCAGTGAAAATTGTTAGATGATTGGGTTAATCCCTGAAGTTTCCAAAGCATTTTGATATTCATTTAGGATGTGATGACAGTTCAAGGGATGATATTATTCTGAGGACACCATGGCTCAGAGAGCTTAAAGAGACTGACTGAGGTTAGTTGGGTAGGAGAATCGGGGACTACTTTGATCCTGACCTTCAGACCCTCTTAGTATCATTGTGTCCTAAAGGTCAATGGCTGGGGAAGCTCTGACGCAGTGCCTGATTACATATTTACCTACAAATTGGCCATTCTAGCGTTCTTCACTGCTGCTTTGTATAGATAGATTGAGAGTTCTGTCTGCTATCAATTAATTTCTACCTGAAGAACTTACTTTAAAGAGTGATGGACTTGGTTCTGGCAGTTAAGCTCCACAGTTAAGTTACTTGAGATCACTGAGGTACTTTTGAAACTGCTTTACTTGGAGCAGTTTGAGTCTCAGATCCTTTGAGGGATGGTTCCTGATGTATATGGATTATAAGACCTTTCTACCCAGGCTGCAGAGGGCCTGAGTGAGCCCCAGGTCCGTGTGCAGGTTGGTAGGTAGCCTGTGATTTGAGGTCCTCCTTTGCAGATTTCCAGAGCTATCCACTCCCTTATTTCCACTGAACTTTTATCTTTGACTCTTCAACTCAGAAAGAACCCTGACTTGGTTGGGGTTTCCTCTTCCAGTAGAACCTCTGGGAGCAAGTATGGGCTGAACTCAAAGGATCTTTTTCTGAACTTCACTGCCTGGCACTGCATTTGTTCAGTGACCAAGTAGAGTCGTTTCATAGATTTTGTCGATTTCTCCAATCATTTGTAGTTAGAGGTCAAATCCAACAGCAGTTAGTCCATTATGGGTGGAAGTCTAGTGTCTCATTTGAAATTCCAAACATTAGCATCCCAGGGATACCTCTGTGCCCCTGTTTTTCAAGAACGCAGACACCATTGCCTCCCTCCTTCCACCTTCTACTTCCTCTCCTCAGTGCTCCATGTTCAGGGTTGCCTGGACATTACTGGCAAGCTGAATTGAGATTTGAGGCAAGCAGAATATCTGCTCTGGCCTGTCAAAGTTGAGGAGAAAGCCTGACCACCCCTCTGTACACATGCACTCACACACCATCTCATTTTTTGCAAAGCCAGGCAGCATGTAGGATGTTGAGATGACTGGAGAAGCCAGGGGCTCATGTGGCTGAGAACTGTTGGTTCTATGAGCGCAAAGTCCACATTTGTTTTGTTTCTCCTTATCTACCAAGACTGAACAGGGGAGCGAGTGTCCACCAGGGCCTTAAGTTAATGAATGAATAAAAAATGAACAAATTATTATACATACACTGAATTGCAAAGTTGAGATTTATATGTGTGTGTGGGCAAGGAGTAATTCTTGACTGTCCATGAATTGTACCTGAGGAAAAAACCAGTTTGACCTGTGTATGTGTGTGTATTTGTGTGTCTCTGGGCATCCCGGTTCTGGTTGCTTTTCCAGCATGAGCAAGTGTGATTGTTAACCAGCATATTTTTCACAAAGGGACTGGTTTTTATTTGACACTACCCAATGAGGTGGGGCAGTGTTTATATACCTGGCAGCCAGGTAAGCAAGAGCATTTGTCATGGCTCTCTTGACTGCTGACAATAGAAGGGAGACCTAATGAAAACAGACTATCCTGGGTGATTAGTTTTCTGGAATGGAAGCTGGCACCTGTAAGGTAACTGATGATTAAGGTAAATTTACAGGTAAATTCTGTAGAAATCTTGAAATAATGAATGAATAAGTTAAGCATTATTTTTTCTATCATGTCTTCAAGTGAGTTGAATGCTTCCTTGAATTGCAAAGGAAGCCTAATCTTCATTTTGTTATTTTGAGGTCTCTTCGTGTTATATACCCTTTTATTTTTGCATCAGTTTTCTAAGAAATACTTAGCAGTGTTTACTTATGTCTTTTGTGATCAGCTGTTGTATTTCCATTTGGTGTCCTTTTGTAATTTATACTTTCCATTATTGTTTTTGCTTACTTATTTAAGATTTGGTCAGAAGTCCTGAATGGAACAGGATACAGTGTATTGCTATTTCAATAGCTTTAGAATCAGGCTTTAGGAAGGAGGATTTTGAGATTATGAAGTGAATTCATTCCTGTTGGGTCAAACCTTCTAATAAATGCCTAACAAAAAATTCTTTAATTAGATATTTCTAGTCTTTCATATAATGTTCCTAGGTCTGCTACCTGGAAAGTGAGTGCTCTGAAGATAAAGATAGTAATATATACTTCTGTAGCAAATAACAACAACAACAACAACAACAGAATGACTTAAGGGGCTTTTTAATTATAATATTTCGGTGGAAGTGAACAGCTGTGTGTTGTGTGGTCATAGTGATAAGTTACGGTGACACTGATACACAGAATTGTCTTTGTGAAAGGTTTAGTGGCCTCTCACCTCTCCCTGCTCTAAGTTGATTATAAGTTTAAGAGAAGAAATTCATTGCTCATATTAGTGTTTTGCAGCTGAGCAGACTGTTTTCATTTTAAGGACTAATAATTGTGGAGTTGAATGTAGTGTTACAGAAAATTGCAGAAACGAAGGCATTCTATGAACCAAGGTCAGAGCATAGTTATTTATGACAGTGGAAAGATGGAATGAGACACTTAAAGATTCATTGTGTATCTCTTTGATTAATCAAGATAGTGGATGGATATAAAGCATATTAAACGTGCCCAGCATGTTGAAGAGGGTTGATGAATGAAAGTTATTTATTTTTTAAAACCTACCATATTATCATTTTTATGTGTATGGTTTAGTATTAACTATATTCACATCATTGTGAAACAGCTCTCCAAAACTCCGATTTTGCAAAACTGAAAATTTTTGCCCATTAAACAAAACCAAAAAATCCCCGTTTCCTTTCTCCCTCTAGCCCCTGGTAACTACCGCTGTGCTTTCTGTTTCTGTGAACCTGACTTCTTCAGATATCTCTTATCATACAGTGTTTATCTATTTTGTGAATGGCTTATTTCACTCAGCATAATATTCTCAAAGTTTATACACGTTGTAGCATGTATCAGGGTTTTCTTTTCTTTTTTTTAAGGATAAATAATATTCCCTTGTATGTATATCCTACATTTTGTTTATCTATTCATATGTTGATGATTTGCTTCTACCTCTTGGCTATTGTGAAAATAATGTGCTATGAACATGGGTATGTAAATGCCTTTGAGACCCTGCTTTTAATTTCTGGGATGTATTCCTAGAGATAGGATGCTAGATCCTATCATAGTTCTATCTTTAGCTTTCTAAAGAACCACCATACCGACTTCCACAGTAGTTGTATCATTTTACAATTCCACCAATTACACAAGGGTTCTAATTTATCCACAGCCTTGCCAGTACTTGTTGTTTTTTGTTTTGTTTTGTTAGTTAGTAGCCATCTTAATGGATACGGAGTGATATCTTACTATGATTTTGATTTTCATTGCTCTAATAATCAGTGATGTTGAGCATCTTTTTATATGTTGGCCATTTATATGCTCTCTTTGGTGAAGTATCTATTCAAGTCCTTTACCTATTTATTCTCTAATTGGTCTGTGAGAGTTCTGGATGTCGGTCTCTTACCAGTTTTTTTTTTTTCTTTTTCTTTTTTAGCACCAGGGATTGAACTCAGGGGTATTTGACCACTAAGCCACATCTCCAGCCCTATTTTGTGTTTTATATAGAGATAGGGTCTCACTGAGTTGCTTAGCGCCTCGCCGTTGCTGAGGCTGGCTTTGAACTCGTGATTCTCCTGTCTCAGCCTCCCAAAGTGCTGGAATTACAGGTGTGCACCATTGTGCCCAGTTTACCAGACATATTTTGCAGGTGTTTTCTGCTGCTCCACAGGTTACCTTTTCACTGTCAATCGATGCACAAAAGGTTTGAAGTTTGATGTATCCCAGTGGTCTATGTTTGCTTTTGTTGTGAGTACTTTGGTGTCATAGCCAAAAAAATTATTGTCTGATCCACTCTCATGAAGCTTCCCTCTATGTTTTTTTCAATGATTTCTATAGTTGTAGGTCTTTAGTCCATTTTGAATTTATTTTATACCTGAGGTAAGATAATGGTCCAACATCATTCTTTTGCACACGGATATCCTGGGTTGCTAGTACTATTTGTTAGAGGGACTTGTCTTTCTCCATTAAGTGGCCTTGACTTCCTTGTCAATGATCATTTGACCATATATGTGGACATTTATTTCAGGGATATCTATTTTATTCCATTGGTCTCTATGTCTCTCTTTATGCCTAGACCATATTTTTTGAATTATTTTATCTTTGTTTTTTTTTTGGTACTAGAGATTGAACTCAGGGGCACTCAACCACTGAGCCACATCCCAAGGCCTATTTTGTGTTGTACTTAGAGACAGTGTCTCACTGAGTTCTTTAGCGCCTCCCCGTTGCTGAGGCTGGCTTTTGAACTCGAGATTCTCCTGTCTCACCCTCCCTAAGTGCTGGGATTACAGGCTTGCACTACCGCACCTGGCTTATTTTATCTTTAATACTATGTTTTCAGATCAGGAAGTATAGGATCTCCAACTTTGTTCTTCCTTTTTCCTGATTGTTTTGTCTATTAAGAGTCCTTTCAGAGTTCATGTAACTTTTAGGATGGATTTCTCTACTTTTGCAAAAAAAGTCATTGGGATTTTAATAGGGATTGCACTGAATCTATACATTGCTTTGAGTGGTATTGACATACGAACAATATTAAGTCTTCCAATTCATGACTTAATCCATGTGTGTTTAAAAATTATTTTCAGAAATGTTTTGTAGTCACTAATATACAAATCTTTCACCTCTGTGGTTGAATGTTATTTAATTTTTTAAAGAATTGACCATATACTGCTAAATCATTCTAAACTACTGATTGATAATTGAGGAGAAAAGAATGCAATCCAAGCCCATGTTGAACAAAACACAAACCAACCAAACAAAAAACTAGAACAGAGGGGACTAACATGAAATAAAGTTTTCTTCTTTTTCTAAGTTTCATTTTACTCTCTAAAAGGAGCCACTCTTAAATGGGTTTTGGTGTCTAATTTGGTATCCAATTTTATTACACACTAGCTAACTTCTTTATTAGCTTGAACAAGTGTATCTATTTTGTATTTGTAATATGCCATGTTTATTATGTAACTTGGACTTTTGAGTTAGACTTCTTAAATTGGAAAGTTTCATTTTTAAAATTAAAGTATCATTGACAAATAAAAATTTATATATTTACAGTGAGTATCTGTCATTATTTCATGTTGTGAAGATTCCCTAAATCACTTCACCAGCCCCGTGTGGAGGTTTCCACATTTAGCCCTGGATAGCTTTTGGCTGTTTAACAACATTCCTCAGAAATCTGAAGTCCAAACATTGACCTCAGTCCAAATACTCCAGGCTTGGTAAAGGAATAGGAGTAACAATTTAAAAACAGCTTTTCATGTTATTTCATTTAGAACACATTTTGCAAGAGAGACAGACTCTTTAGTTTGCAGTGTTCTTCAATTACCCAATAGAGCAGTGAGTGTTCACACCTAAGTATTTAGAAGATTACAGAGTTGGGTGGAGAGGACACAATGACTAGTGAGTGGCAGCTTCCTTCTGATGATGGTAGAAGGACTTCTTATTCTGTTTTGTTTTTGACCCAGGCTTGGATCAAGAGTGTAGTAACCCACTTAAAGAAATTAAAATCCATGACCCATCTTTCTTCACTTGTTGTTTGGCTCCTGCAGTTTTAGAAGAGTTTGTTGAGCTATGTGAGTAACTTCCCAGGGACATTTAGCACATGAAAAGGAGTCACCAATGAGAAATCAAGCTTTCTGGTGACTGCTGGTTATTTCTCTTCCTCATTAGCTTTGTTTGATGAAAAAAGATGATGTATGTTCACCAGTTCAGCCATTCAGCACGCGTGGGCTTGTGCTGTGGGAGCATGCCCAGAAGTTCCAGTAGCTGCCTCCTGCCTTTTCCCCACTCTCAGGGTCTGTGCGTTATTTCTGTTTTGCATAGGTAGGGTAGGCAGTGTTGAAGTACATATTAAAAGGAAAGCACCCTTTGTTTTCCTGAGAGCTCATCCTTCACGTTTGTACTTCCTCAAGACTCTACCTTTGGTCTTCTTCCTATCTGGATCTGGCAGATAGGATTCTTCCTAGCTCATCTGGATTTCTGGAATTCACTTGGAATGCAGTTGACAAAGGAGCCTATCAATGCAATAGGTATCAGAATAAATTCCTAGTACCTTAGGTATTTTCCCAAAGCTTGATAGGCACACCCACTGAGTGAAGCTGTGCCATTTGGACCTGATCTCCATCCTCTGAGCCATGTGTCTACAGTTTATCACAATTTCAGAAAAATCCATTTTTTTTCAATCGACATTTGCTTTTAAAATAATGGTAACTTGGGGCTGGGGTATGGCTCAGTGGTAGAGCGCCTGCCTATCATGCATGAGGCACTGGGTTCGATTCTCAGCACCACATATAAATAAATAAATAAATAAATAAATATCCATTGACAACAAGAAATATTTAAAAAAAAAATAATGGTAACTTGATTTCACTGGAACTGATATTAGTATACTGCTAATCATTTTGCAGTTCTCGAAACCATTGATTTCCTTTCCAACTATCTTCAATGAATATTTGAATCAGGCATAAAAACTTGGGAGGAGTAGCCAGAAGTACTTAGAGTCTTATCTCATTGGTCTATTATCAGCATTCAGATCTCAGTTTCATAAAATTCCTTGATAAAATCTGAACTTCATTCTGCATGACCATCCTTTTCCACTTGTAAATTCACATGATCAACATTTTTCATTTCATTCTGTAAGTAGTGTGGTGATTTTTATCAATTAATGAAGAGGACTTCAAACATTCTACCTTTTTAAGATATAACCTCAGAAACACGTATTTAAGAACATTGCTGGAAACCAATTTTAAAGTGTCCATGGCCAAAACATTGAGCATACAAGTTAGTAGGGTTAATTAAACATTATGTATACTTTTAAAAAAGCATATGAAAGTAGAAGAAAGTTTTGTAACATGAATTGAATTCACTTCTAAATTTTTATTATATTTGATTGCACCTTAGTAAAGTAATATGTTTCATTTAGGAACATCCCGCAGCCTTCTATCCTGGAGTATATACGTGATACTCAGGGTTTCAAATAGCACTATAATTGAAATAGAGCCAAATAAAAGAAAACAGTAACAGAACCTGTTGTGGTCTCTTCTAACTGGCTCTGGCATCATTTGAAAAACTTGTGATATAATGGCTTATGTGAGCCAGAGCTTCACCGTAAATTGCCACTCGGGACCTGCTGATTTTAATACAAAACAAAGCATTGTTTAAACATTTGTTACATGGTTATCCCTGTAACTGCTGCCTACAACTTTGGGGACATTCTCCCTCTGTGTTTCTTCAAGGTTGCATCTTGCATTATACTGAAGTTTTAGATTTGTTGGCTGACAGAAAAACTTTTAAATGGGCCACTATAATGGCTATACTAACCAATATAATATTGACAGTGAAGCTGTCTTCATTATGGGTATGAGTTTCAAGTATGCACAAGAAGGAAGCTGTGAAAGGGCCAATATAACAGCTAATGATTTTTTTAGGTATATACTTAATTTTAATGAGGTTACGAGAAGGCTTACAAACATTCTAGTTTTAATAGTATGCTGACACCCGGATATACTTGTAAGAATTCATTTTCCATTTAAAACTCTTCCTGTAGGTTCCACAGAGACAAACTTAGATGACATGGAAATGATAGTCACTGCTTATTGAGCATCTTCTATGTGCCAAGCACTTGGCTAAATAGTTACGCTACAGCTAATACTTAAAGTGATTCTGGGAAGATCTCTATGCATTTACATATATAGGGTTTGGGGAGGGTTTTATATCTAAAAAATATGCATATTGCTACAAATTTTTTTCAGTTTTTAACAAAAACAGCTATATACATGCTTTGTTGTGTTACTTGACTTGTATCAGTCTTTTTTTCTGATAATGTTAGATCTTTCTGTGTCAGTTCCCACGGACCTAGCATGTTGTTTGTAACCCCAGGCCTAGAGTTCTCAAGCACTTTTTCTCAAAGTTGGCTGCCCACCAGAATCACCGTTGAACATGGAAAAATAACCATGCTGGGCCCCAATGCCAAAGATTCTGATTTTCTTAGTGTGGGGTACAGCCTTGGCATTGGTATGTGAGCCTCCAGCATTTATTAAAACATTTATCTATGGAAGAAAATGGATGATTCTCTATTACAAATCATGAATCCTGTTTGCTTCTTATTATAAAAAGGCCATAGTGAACCTGTCAGTACATCTCTGTGCCCATGTGTATCTGTAGGTTAAATTCCTAGTTATAGAATCTAAGGCTGCTTCTTAGATGTGGATCAAAGGCAGTACATTACAACAGATTGCCAGATCATCCTCCTCTGGGGTAGTACAGTTCATTTTCTCATCCACAGGTTATTAGACTGTGCATTGGGGGCTGAAGTCATCTCCCTGCATCCTAGTGGTTTTTTTTTTTTTAATTTGTTTATTTTCAAAGTGTTGTTTATTTAAGTAATTATGGAAGTTCCCAACATGAAGAGAGGTTGGGGAAGTCCCATGTCAGAGCTTTGTTTCTCTAAGTCTTTTTAAAGCTGTATAATGCCTTCAGTTGTGAACATCAGGGGACATGTGTGTCTCCCTAGGGGCTCAGGGAGTTCTGGTTGCATGGTGAGTCAGCACTTGCTGGACCCACACACACCTGAGGCCAGGTATCCTCTTTACTGCTTGTTTTTCTACTCTTAAAACTTGCATGCAATGGAAGCTTTTATTATGATCTTTCCATAAGCCTCTTTTGAAGCTTTACTATGTAAAGTTTGTAAGTAGGATTTTTATGAAGGGCAAGGTGCTTCTTTCGAAGGGAGTTCCAGTTTTCATAGTGTGACTCCATCTCCTAGCCTTATGGTTTCTGGGTGGCTTCTCCCTGCCTCATCATGAACAGGACTCATTGGGGAAAGCCTGAGCATAGGTGAGGTGCTGGCCTCAATGCAACGCTCAGTTTTCCAAAATGAGTGCCTCTGAGCAGCAGGCCTTGGGGAGAGAATGGGGAATCTAGGAAATAATTCACCACACTGTAATTTGAAACCCAGGAAACACCATATACTTAGCTTTCTGTAAACATTTTTTACATTTGTAGTGGCAGATGGTGGTCCTGTCCACATGTGTCCAGAATGATTTTTCTGAGGCAAAAGTGTGAAAGCCAGTGACCCTGACGGCTTATATGTTAAGGGTTTGTGGTAGGTTTTCACTCTTGATGACCAATTCATTGTTACTTTTCTGGCCAAAGAAGATGCCTTCAGAATTAGAAAATAGAATAATAAGTAGATGAGATCAGTGACTGAGGAAACCATGGAGGAGAATCAGATCAGCATTGCCAATGCTAGTGTCCTTGCAGTGACTAAATTGGGTATGCTGCATGGTATTTTTTGTGCAAGTTATTGGAATCTTAAAACTTTTACATTCTTTAAAATATGCAGAAAAGCTTTATTTTAAATACTCTTTTGCACAGTGCCCCCAAAACCCTCAGAGAATTTCCCACAATTTGCAGATAAGCTGACCAACTTACAGAGCTCTTGATTTAGTGATGACAACTGCCTATAGAGATTAAGCCAGCCTCATTCCAGGAATTTGCTCTGCTGATACACTCAGGAATGTCAGAGAAAGGAATCTGGTTAGCATATTTCCACCAAACAGTAGTTAACAAGTACAAATCCTCCTTCTAACTTTTTAATGTAGTTCTTACTTTGTGTTATAGTGTCTACTTGAAAGCTATCAGGTACTTACTGAGTACTTGGGGTATTAGGGTGAGAAAAAAGCACACACTAGCTCACTTAGCCCTCAGATCATGCCTGTGAGCAGTTTCTCCTAGAGCTGAGAAGGAATCTTCTGTCGGGGACAAGCTGGTATGCTTCTTTTAATTAGTGAGGGAGAGTTGCAAGATGCATCCATTTTCCTTTTTGCCGGGGCTGTTTGGAAGCTCACACTGAAGTTTGTGGTCTAGCTTTCCTAGACTTTTGATGTTTCTTCATCTACTGTCTCCTGAGCTCCTCCTGTTTCCATGTTTGTTTTTCATTCTGTATTGAAGCTTTGATCTCACTGGCTTCTTAATATTAAGCTATCTCAATGTACTTTCTTACAAAATAGAGGCAAAATTAGACCCAACTCTTCTGCATTTCTATAGATGATAAAACTAAGCATCAAGAAATTCAAGCTGGGCATGGTGGCTCACGCCCGTAATCCCAGCACTTTGGGAGTCTGAGACAGGAGAATCGCAAGTTCAAAGCCAGCCTCAGCAATGGTGAGGCGCTAAGCAATTCAGTGAGACCCTGTCTCTAATAAAACACAAAAAATAGGGATGGGGATATGGCTCAGTGGTTGAGTGCCCCTGAGTTCTATCCCTGGTACCAAAAAAAAAAATTTTTAAAAAAGATTCAAGTGTGCTTCCTAGAAACCTTTGATGAAAGAAGTGGCTGAGTCCGTATTTGAACCCTGGTGGCAATTCCACAGCTGCCAGTATCGCACTGTGTGTCTGGTCATCAGCTTCCCCGACTGGGTAGCACAGACATCTGCCCCAAGGGAAGGGGGGTTCTTTGTTGTTCCCAGAAAGTGGGGCTAATTTTAACTGAGATTCTTTGTTCTACATGGTGTTTCATTTTCTCCTCTTGCTATTGTATTAAAGTCATTTGGCATAAAAATAGTAGGAAGAACATAAAAGAAGAAGGTAATTAGTGAGCTTTAAAATTTGCTTTCAGTAACCATGAAGATAAAAAAGCCCCCTGGGCAAATCTTTCTTTATTTTCAGTCCAGGGAACTGAATTGAACCAAGTGTTCCTGTGACCCCGTGTTCACAGAAGCCTGTGTAGAAATAAAGATTACACCCACCTGACGATGAAATGT
The DNA here is from genome assembly GCA_028644305.1 of Xerus rutilus. Classification (NCBI taxonomy): domain Eukaryota; kingdom Metazoa; phylum Chordata; class Mammalia; order Rodentia; family Sciuridae; genus Xerus; species Xerus rutilus. The sequence continues at coordinate 37,638,742 of CM053401.1, read as the reverse complement.
CTTGATAACCTATAGTTTACAGTGAAATGTCTTGATAAGCTATAGTTAAAATTGGGAAAGAATAAGATTGAACAGCATCTGATTTGGGGCCTGTGAGGGCAGGCAGCTGTCACCTCTCCCAGGGGCCATGTCTTTTGTCCTCACTGGGGAGAGGGACTCCATGTTACTGTGAGGATGGTGGCAGGAGTCCTCAGCTCAGAGGATCTGCAGTCGTCCCTCTCTAATTCATAGTATACTTTGAAGATCTAGAAAACAGTTGTTGAAACTAAATATATATCTATGCAAATTCTTTTCTCTCAAAATGCCTGAATAAATTTAGTTGTGAGGAAGTTGAAAGAATGCCTGAAAAAGTCTTTCTTTTTTAGCCAATGTCTTTGCATATCATTTGCATTTCCTATGTGGATGCATCAAAGGCTGATATGCTTGTGTGGGAAGGTCTTAAACTTCAAGTACCTGAAGTGTGGACATTGTGGTGGGGGATATTTTAAGAAGCATCTATATTCACAGGTATTTGCGAAGACCAACTTCAGGAGGTCACTCCATTTGGTTCAGCTGAGGACCAGTGCATGTAGAGTACAGGTGATTGCTGGTATCTTGCAACACACCAGTGGTTTTTTAATGGTCTTATGCTCAGATCTTTTTTTTTTTTTTTTTTTTGTACTAAGGATTGAACCCCAAGGGTGTTTACTGAGCCACATCCCCATCCCTTTTTAATTTATTTTTTTTTACTTTTGATAGGGTCTCCCTGAGTTGCTCAGAGGCTTGCTAAATTTCTGAGGCTGGCTTTAAACTTGTGATCCTCCTGCTCCAGCCTTCTGAGCTGCTGGGATTACAGGCATGCACCACAGTGCTTGGCTCTCCCATATCCTTTCACATATTAAAGAACAGAATTCAGCCTCTTGGACAAATGAGAGCTCTGATGTGACAAAGCCAGCCATCAAGTGGTAGCTTCTTATGTTTTTGTAACCCCACATTTGTGTTTGTCTTTGTGCAATCTTTTTTTTTGTACTGGGGATTGAACTCAGGGGCACTCGACCACTAAGTTACATCCCAGCCCTATTTTGTGTTTTATTTAGAGACAGGGTCTTACTGAGTTGCTTAGCATCTCGCGGTTGCAGAGGCTGGCTTTGAATTCGTGATTCTCTTGTCTCAGCCTCCCAAAGTGCAGGGATTACAGGCATGCACCACCGTGCCCGACTTTTGTGCAATCTTTGAGTGGATCCCTTAGAGCAGTGAAGACAAGAGCCCAAAGGGGAGAATGATTTGCATTTCTTTTGCTTTTAGCTTAAATGTGTTTGTTGATTTAACTCTAAAATTGCGACAGGTCAGCAGCTGAGGGGCAGTGGCGTGGTTGTGATTTCTTCTTTGGTGGGATGCTCCAGTGACACTTTTGGTTTGGCTCTTTTCCTGATGATTGAGAAGAGATGTCCTGGCTTCCAGACTCTGGTTTCTGTCATGTGAGCAGCACAAACTTCCTAACTGGAAAACCGTGTTAGATCGGCTTTAGGGATTTATATCCTAAACCTATGGTTAAAATATCGAGTCATGAGACTCAACAGTTGCTGCCAGTTTTTTAGGGTGAATATCTGGAGATGCCCTCATTTGCTCTTTACATGAGGGGTGGGGGCAGGGTTTCTGGCAATAGTTTGTGGCTTGGGCTTGGAGACAGACCTTAATTATGTGCTGGTTGAAGCCTGGTCTGGCTGAGAGTGTTTATGAAGCGCTCTTGGGCTTCTTTCTTCCTGACCTAGCTAGGAAGTAGGAGAGGCAGGGACCTTTTGGGCTTTGAATTTGTGCATGTGCTTACCCTAATGCCCAGCAGACAGAGAAGTAGTCAGTGTTTTCAGGGTGCTGGTGGCTTTTTTTTCAGTGTTTACAGTTTGGTTTCTTGCATCAGAAAAGTTACTGGTTTGAGAAAACTGCTGAGTAAATTTCCAGGAGCCCCTCCAAGAGGTGCCCTATGGGAACATCCTTCGGGGACCAAGCATATGGGAAGGGCTGTCCCTCCATTGGACACACTTGTCGGGAGACGCCTTTTCCGTTTCCTGATGGAGAGGATGTTGAAACTTGTGGAGAAAACACAATTCCCCTTCAGACATTACTCCTGCAACCTTTAGACTCTATCCCATGATTTTTTTTTTTTTAAACTTTAAATAGTATTTGGCATCTGGTGGACTTGGGAAATGAAACCAGACATGAGGAATGTGAGAGAGGAGAGAGATAGCCAAGGAAAGAAGCAAAGCAATTTTTTCCTTTCACATTTTTCTTGATAAGAGAATTTGGGTTAATACGGTTGTGTTGTTGTATCCCAAATTATATGTTGGGGCCTTCTGGAAAACTGCAAAATGGGAGGCTCACTGTATCTCTGAAAGCAATAAGTATGGCAGCTAAAATGGAGGGTCCCCAACCTTTCTCTTTGACGTTGCTCTTACAGGATACATTATTTCCCCTGTTCTCCTTTTTTGTGTCTGTGACACGGATTCCATTGTTTTAGAAATTCCAGAGATGATGTATAGTACTGAACCAATGCCTGTTTTAGGGCTGAGATTTTAACTGGAGAATTCAATGTGAAGTGCTGTCTATCGTGATTAAAGTAATAGAAGTGAGGAACAAGTAAGGTCTCCACTGTACTGTGCAAGTACATGCAAGCACTCTCAGGGACTCACTGTCTCTTGCTCCCTCCTTCCCTCTCCCTAGCATATCGTGGCTTCTGTTTCCCCTGTAGCAACTCTGGTCAGGGGAAACATTGGTAACTTCACTAGAAATCAGTTCCCTCCATGTGGACAGCCATCTCATAAATGTGTGACAGAAGTCCCTGAAGAAACAATTAAAATGGTATATCTATCAGTGCAAATCTATTTTGTCATCTCCAACCTTCAAATTTTCCCCATATGTTAGATGTTGATTGTATCTTGTTTTGTGAAAAACAAACTTTACTCTATCACATGTATTGTGACCTGGCATTACCAAAGGAAAAGTGTTAGGAAGGGTTTTCTTGTGGACTGTAGACTGTATTACCATGTTTTTATCATCCGAATCATCATCTACTTTCCCTAAAATTTGCCCTTATTTTTTGGCTGTTGCTACATTGAAAGTTTTGTTTGTTTTATTAAAGAGCAGTACAAATGACTCTGACTTTGATTTAGGCCACAGATGGATTGAATTTCTTATTCTTTGCTAAGCAAAATGCACCTGCTCCAGAATCTTAAGTAGCTTTTTAATTGCTTCCTTGTGCACAACATAGCAATAGTCATCTGTAATGTTATAGATGGATTGCATTTTGGATGTCCCAGAGGTGACTTCTTCCTCTGCAAGAGTGCCAGAAGCTGAGATTAGAAGAGTGTTCTGGTTGAGGGCCCAGCCGTCATGGTGGAATTAGTCCTTTCCTTCAGGCTGATCTGATTAAAAAGGGGCCAAGAACCTAGGCCCCTGGTTTCAGGAACTGTGCATTCCCTCTTCATCAGACTAGAGAAGGGCCAGCTTCCCTGTTTCCTCATCAATGAGTCCCCACTAGTCTGTGATCTCCAAGTGCTGATTCTTCTGTGTCTCTGTCTCCTAACAATGTCTGGTATATTGAGGAGGCTCGGGTAACAATAGCTGAGTAAGTGAATTCTTTCTTGAGCTAAGCATCCACTTAATGTAAGGAATTGAGGAAATATCTAAAAGATTATATCAGTGGGTCTATTTCCAATGGAGCTTACTTAGGAATGAATTGAGAGAACAAGCCCTAGCTCTTTCAGCGCAGAAACTCCTTGCTCTAGGGAAGCTGCAGATACCCTGAGGATGAAATCCATCTGTGAAGCTACTGACAGCGTCAAAAAACTTGACAAGTGGCAAAGGAGTATTTGGTGATCCAACTGGCTTCAAATTTTTGGGTTGTTGTGAAAAACAGATCCAAAGACAACTGTGGAAAGAACACCCCGTCACACATGCCTGAAATTCAGAGGTGGGACCATCTGCTCATTTAGGCATTCAGGCCTTTGCATACAGCAAACATTTATTGAGAATATACTGTGTGTCAGAGACTGAACAAAACTTAGTCCTTGCTTTCAGGATCTCATAGGCTAATGAGGCAAACAGACTTAAAAAAAATTTTTGCTCAACTATGTATATGGTACAAGAGGTGTGGGAAGAAATGTATGCCCATCCCTGAGGAACTTATGGCCCATAAAAGTAGCATTATTGGAGTGGAGTCTTGAATGACAAGCGAAAGATGGTCAGGTAAAGAAGGAAAACACCCTGGGCTGATTGGTGAGCTCAGGGGTGCGCCTAGTGTCAAGGTCTGATGCTGGCAAGCTCATGTGGGCACGAGGCCTTGGTTTGGGCAACGTTCAGGATGTTTGAAGATGAGGGCTAGAAAAGCAAGTATGCCAGGCCTGGCATTCAGTGTACAGCTCTTCCAGTTTGAGCCCCTCTCCTCTCCAGCCTCCCATTACCATCTTTGTCTTCCCTCCATGACTCAAATTTGCCAGTTCTTTACCTACTCAGGTCCAATGCACACACTCCTCCTATCTGAAATCCTTTTCCCTGACCCTTTACAGTGCTGGTCCCTTTTTATCCATCCAGTCTCAGCTAAGTGTCATCTATCTGTTAGGCCATCCCTGATCACACTGTCTACTGTTGCTTAAAAGATTAAGTGGACAAATATGAAGTAACAGGACAATCATTGGTGACCTGCAAACAAAAGGCACATGAGCCTGCCACCTTCTTTTGTGATCAATGGTTTAAGAATGGTTTGTATATGTTTGATGGTTGAAAATAAATTTTAAGACATACTGTTTAATGAAGTGAGAAATTTATATGAAATTCAGAGTCTACAGCCAAGCTTTATTGGAACTGAATACATATCCCTGTTTACAGATGTCTGCAGCTGCTTTCATGGCAAAATGGCAGGGTTGAGTACTTGCAATGCAGGCCTAATGGCTTACAAAGCCTAGAGTATTTACCGTCAGGCCCTTTGTAGAAAAGGCCTGCCAATCCTTAGACTAGGGAATCAAGGGACATGAGAGAGAAACTTGTAGTCACTGTGATGGAAGGTGAGAGGAGGCTGAGCTCCTGGCCTTGAGGTTGGAGAGGTGGAGACTGGATTCCAGCCTTGCTGAGCCTGCAGGTTCCCTACCTCTGCCAAGCTCCCTCCCAACCAGTAAGGCTTCTCCACCTGAGCATCTCTACCTTCCCCAGCAAACCAAGTCTCCCCTGTGATGGAATGAAGTGATGAGTGTGAATGGGCATGTGACCCGCATGTACCGGGTAGTTGTTGGGATCACTCCTCATCGTGAAGTGCTGGAGCAGGTAGGAGGGCTGGCTGTATGTGGCTACTACCTCTGAGGGTGCGAGTGGGATGATTGTTTTGCTTTCTGTTTTGGTCTAAATTTGAGAGACGAGGATCAGTGGATTTCCATATCTGAACATAAAATCATTGCTGGTTGGGAATCTCAAAGACGTGCCATCATCTATAGTCTAAGGATGGGTTTAATCAGGGATCTTATATTTGTGGTTCCATGCAGAAGCCAGCATAGAAACTTGGCCTTTGGGCTTTACCAAGTCTTTTAAACACAAATTGCCTGTCAGTCAAAATTTGCGTCCTTATTAAAATGAGTTCAGTTAGATTCTTGACTATAATAGGCTCTATATCTTATTACCGACTTTAGAAACTAGCCAACACTTTCATATTCTTTTCTTTATAGAACTGTTGGCATTTTCTTTTTAAGACTTGAAGAATGTTTTGGATTTATTTTTAGATAATTTCCCTGGCCCTCCTCAATACAACCAGGATGTAATGTAATTTGGGTTTATATGAAACGACTTGCAAAATGCAAAGGTAAAACTATTTCTCTCTTTATTTATTTTCCAAATACTTTGTTTGTACTCCTATGTATGAGGCACTAAGCAACATATACCATGGGCATTTTTCCTTATGGAGTTGACTTTTCAAGGAGAGAAAGACCCAGATCTCAAATTGCTGTGACTGTTGGCTCTGCATCATGGGGGTCACAAAATGCTAAGAGAGCCCAGACCATGTCTAGTTGGGTAGGTTAGCAAGACTGCCTGGAAGAGGTGACTGAAAATGAAATGAAGGCTAAGTTTGGACCATAGCCTGCTTACACATGTTAACCTACTTGATTTTTGTGCCTTCATCTTCATGCAGTGTGAACTCTGCCCCCCTACCCTGTGACACTCACACATGTAGTGATGCAGACCTTGTCCTAAGCAATCTCTCTTTAGTTAATTGACAACAGGACATGCAGGGCACTGGCCTGGCTTCTGAGTGGTATGTGGTTCCTGCCCTGAGGACTCATACTGGAGACAAACATTAGCAGTTATATTTTAATGAGTCTCAACTCTCATGACCGAGTGTACATCAGTGCTTGCTGCCAGCCTGTACTGGGTACAAGAATTGAGAACAAGCATTTAGAGAAACCCTTATAACAATTTATCATTGTTGAGGTATTTGTTGAGGTATTTTATAAACATATCCCTTTATAACAGATTAGAGGGGAAAGAACTAGTCCTTCACCACAGATAGTTTGAGAAGCTGGTTGTATAGATCACTATAACCTTGGATTTTTTTTTTTTTTTTTTTTTTTTGGTGGTGGCATGCAGGGCCTCATGCATGCTAGGCGCGTGCTCTACCACTGAGCACTAATGGAAAAAAATTTCTTTTAAATCTTATCTAATTTATTAATTGTGAAAGTAGTATGCCTTCATTGTGATAACTTGGAAAGAAAAGAGAAGAGTTTTTTTTTTCTTTTTCATAATAAGCAAAATAATTAATGCATGCATTTTTCACAGAAGTACCTGCTTCTCATATTTTGTTAAATTTTTCTCATCCTTTTTTCCTGGTTATATATGTGAATTTTTTTCATGCAAAAATGGGCTGCTATATACCTACTTTGGATTTTTTATGTTGTAATTATTTGTATGTCCTTAAATATTCTTTTACAAAGGGCTGTTTGGTAGTCTATCATCTAGTTGTACCATAATTTATTTATCTACCTTTTTGTAGAGTTCTCTATTACTAGCACTTATTTTATGACCTTATTTGCTATTTTAGATAATGCCTTGAAAACTTTCATGTAGACATTTTCAATAGTCTAAACAAAAACAAAATATATTTCCACAAGTAGAAATACTAGGTCAAAATGTGGACTATTTTTAAGGCTTTGAGAAATTGCCTTTCAGCAATGTTGAACCAAATTTCAGCTACTGCGGGCAATAGATGTGTCTCACTGCACCAAGTATTCTTGGGATTCATCCTTTTAGGGTGAGAGGATATTGACAGACAAAGACAGGCAGGAAAGAATGAGGGAAGCGCTTAGGTAGAAGATGTGAGGAGCACAAGATGTTATGGGGCGTGGAAAATGGCATATTGAATAAAGTGTAGGATATTTTTAAGGAAATAGAAAAGATGAAAAAGTTGAGCTAAAATCCAATTCACTGGGACACTGAAAGCCAGTTTAGAATGGTACTGGGCATACATTTGGATTTTGAGTAGGAGAAGAGAGCCCAGGGCTCTGCTGTGGGAAGATGGTGTCATACAGCACAGTCTACATCATACCTCTCAATCCTTGTTCACACCATGTTCCACCCATCCAACCTTTTGTATGGTTCACTCTGCCTAAGCGCCCTGCTTTCCATGTTCTACCAAAACTCTACTCATCCAACAGGGACTATTTCCTGATTCTCACTTAGGTGCTTCCTGCTTGTTTACCTAGCACTTACAGGTAGGACATGCCCTGTTACCTTTGTTACAATGACTTGGTGTACTAGCATCTCCACCAGGTTATAAGCTCCTAGTGATTCATTTCTGTACCCTTCAGTGCCTACTGTCATGTCTGGTAAATAGTAGGCATTTTATAAACATTTGCCAAAGGAATCCCAAGTACTTCATGTATCTTGTATAATCTCGTAAACGTATGTGCACCCCAGGCTAAGAGATGTGTATGTTCCAAAAGAGGGGGACAGTGGATGTCTCTGCTCAGTCTTTATTTCAGAGCCAGTGAAAACGTCATGCAGGACTGCATGATGGAAGTCCTGCTTTTAGCCTTCTCATCCCAGAGACTTGCAGTTGCCAACTTTCAGTGAGCAGAAGGCTTGACTCTAGCAGTGTTTAAAAGTTGTAGTTGTTTATGAGAACTTTTATGCATAATTTTAATTATGAAATCAAGAAATTAGTAACAGATTTTAGACTTGGGGTTTGGAAGATGCCATATGTTGATGGGTCCAGTTTTACTTTGAAAACTTAAGAACAAAAAACTCTTCTCAATTCACCATTATTAAATGTTGACACACTTGTTTCTAGTCTGTCTTTTGTTTCTACTTTCATTTTTAAGTATGAATACATTATTCATTAAAAGCTCAAAATCTTATAGGTTAAACTTAAGACTCCTTTGACTTTCATTCCATACTCCATAGTTTTAAAATGTTTTGAAATAGAACTGTTTTAAAAATGAGATGATATATTTAAGTCCAATATTCATTCATTAGCATATGTAAGTATCTGTATCCCATGTGCTGGCGACAAGCAGTGAGCAATATATTAAAGGCCCCTGCCTGCATGAAATAATCAAAAAAGATAACTTCAAATAGTGCAACTGCCACTCTTTAACACACAGGACAAAAGAATAATGAATAGGGTGTGGAAAGATTACTACTACTTTGGGGTGGTTGAGGATGACCTCTCAGAGAAAATGCGGAGGGCTTAGTGATGAGAAGAATCAGCCATGCACGGATGTGGGCCCGGACATACCAGTCACGGACACTGTTGGTACAAAGACTGTGAGGCAGGAGCCATCATGGCCAGTGTGGTTAAGGTACAGTGACTCATAAAGAGTGCTGCATGTTAGAAAGGCAGGCAGGCGACAGATTGTGGTGGCGCTGGGGCTGTTGCATGGCTTTTATATACTGTTCTAATGGTAATGAGTAGTAAGAGGAGGTTTTTATAAAATAGTTGATATGTAATATTTCAATACCCAGAGTAGATGAAAGCAGAGCTGCTGGGATTAAAGCTGTAGTGAAAAGCCCAAATCTGCATCTGCTGGATAGGAGGTGCTTGGGGTGCCTTATGCCTAATAGTTTGGGTACCTTATACCTTGGACATTTCTAACAGGTAAATTGGTCTGAAGACAACATAGCCAGGGACTCTCTATCCCCATTTATCCCCATCCCAGACCCTGGAGAGTCTTCCTTTATCTACCCGTAGCTTCTTCCCATTGGCTTCCTCCTTGGAGGTGCCACAGCTCTGATCCTGTGTAGCATCTCTGAAATCAATTCCAGGATAGATGTGGACCTCTACTTCCCCAATGGATCTTTCTTTCCTTGCCTTCCAGGAAATGTCCACAGTAGAGTTCTGCTTGTCTGTGAGGACACGCTCTGGTGTATCAGTATTGTCAGCATGGTGACATTAACTACATCTCTGGCAGGCAGTGCTGTGCTCTGGGGAGTGCTCAGCATTCTTAGTAGCTTCTCCAGCTAGGTAACCTGTCCAAAACTGTGAAAAATGAGTGCAATCAAGACCCAACTACATCTGCCTTCTTTGTGTCTTTTCAAAAGAAGAGTAGGGGAGGCCCGTTGCTGACTGACTATGACTCCTGTTGCTTATGGGATGATTAGACTCATCAGCCCCACTGTTTAGTCTGACTCCCTGCTGTTCCTCAGGGCAACTTCTGCCTTAGCTCTGCCAGCTTCTCTGCCAGAGGTGTGTTTCTCCTTCTCTACTCTTTCCAGCCCTTAAAGGGACAATTCTCCTTCAACTTTTTTTTTTCTTTTAATCCTGTTTCTTTTTGAAAATTAAAAATCTACAAACAATTAAACACAAATAATGCTCATTTTTAAAACTATAGCATGAAAAGAATGTTCCCTTTCTTGCCTTTTTCCAGTTCTATTCCTCTTTGAGAGTTGGAATTTGATGTATACCTTTCCAAACTATTTGCTATGCATTTACATATAAATGTTAGGCTTTATTTTTTATGAGATTGTTTTCAAAAGATTCACTGGCATCATGCTGAGGACATTATTCTTCTTTGACTTGCTTTTTCATTTGATGGTATCATCTGGAAATTTTTTTAAGGTAATACATGTAGTAGTAACTTACAAAACTTTGTAGTCATTAAAAACATTTTTTGTGGTGAAAATTCAAAAGACTGTAAAGTGAAAGAAATATTTCTGCAACCTCCTTCCATTTTCCTTTTAATTTGGGGGGTTACTGTTATTAATATGGTGTTGTATATATTTATGAATACATACACACTTTCTTTAGAACATGTAATCCTATAGTATATAGTATGTATACTATATGGTATCTTGAACATTTTTCCTTATCTACATATATGGATGCTTTATTCTTTTTGGTGAATGAGTAGTATTCTTTTTTTTTCTTTTAAACACAATACCCTTATTTTTATTTTTATGTGATGCTGAGGATCAAACCCAGTGCCTCACCTACACTAGGCGAGTGCTCTACCACTGAGCCACAACACCAGCCCCATGAGTAGTATTCTTTTGTGTGAATATATTATTTAACCATTTTATTATTGGTGAGCTCATTCTATCTTTTCTATTTAAAAAATTCTGACACTTCTGTCTCATGTTAAGTCCCTTTGGTTTTATCATGAATTGAAATTATTCAACATGATAAACACGCCTCCTTTTTTCCTGGCGCTGGGCAGGGCATTAGAGCCACAGGAGTACTTTAATGCACAGCACCTCCTGGCCTCTTTAGGTTATCATGGTCTAACAGGATCTTCACATGCTTGAAGAATGAGACTGTGACACATGCTGGACCAGCTTCCTCCATATTCCTTAGCATATCTATGGCATTATTAGTTCCACTTAGGGAAGGGAAGGTGAAGGAAAAATTGGAATTGGACTACAAAGGATAAATGAGATCTCCTAGGAGGCAAGGAAGAAAAGGTCATTCTTACAGGGAGAATAATAAGAACAAAATAGATTGTCAGGAAAAAGCACGTGATGTACAAAGAATGGTCAGTAGCTTGATGTGGTTAGAGCATGTTGTGGGGTGGAGAGGGTGAAGTTGCCCTGTTTGCTCAGCAGTTGGTCACAGAAAACGTTTGGCAAGTGAATAGAAGGATATGGGCTCTCTGCCCAGCCAGACTTCAGGCCCTCTTGGGACTATCCTCTGTTTCCTGTAGGGTTCACACATTGCCACCAACACAGGGGGCTCTTTTTTGAATTGGTCTAATTTCTTCAAAAAGTTCTTTGTCTCATGCACTCTTAACCATGTCATGCCCTCTCTTCACAGAGTTTAGTCATATCAAGAAAGAGGACAGAATTCAGCCATGGCTCCCAGGAAGAGAGGTGGACGGGGGATTTCATTCATCTTTTGCTGTTTCCGAAATAATGACCACCCAGAAATCACATATCGACTGCGAAATGATAGCAATTTTGCACTTCAGACCATGGAGCCAGCATTGCCCATGCCCCCTGTGGAGGAGCTGGATGTCATGTTCAGTGAACTTGTGGTGAGTCCCAGATTTCTATGGCATTGGAGGGAACCAGGGAGAGGGAAGAGGAGGGGATGTGCATGGGTTCTTTTGGTTTGCCAGGCACTTCCTTTTCCACCGAAATGGCCCTTGTCCTCACTTTATGCCTGCACCGTCACCTCAGGAATGAGCTGTGGAGTCACCTCAGGAATGAGCTGTGGAGAAGGAGGAGATAAAGAGGGTGGCATTACTACATCTAAGTACTTGCCCTTCCTAATTTGCTGTCATCCCACCCTGAGTATATAACCTGTGTGCATAAATAATCTCTTCATGTACTTCACACCTTCTGGGATTCCCTGCTGCTCCCACACCTCCACCCCCAATGCATAGTATTAATGTCTTGTTAAAAACGAGTTGTACTTCCCAGCCTGATGATAGGATTGGAATAATAACTATTGTGGGAAACTTTTTATAGATGCTATCATAGTTAGAACACACTATCCTCAAATGAGATGATGTGTCAAGTGTAGGACCCATTTATCCAGAAGTAAGAGTGGACTCTTTACCTTCACTTTTCAGGCATTGCAGAAGGGCCTTTCCTTTCCATTTTGTGTCTCAGAGGACATTATGGCATAGTTTAAGGGGTGCTGGTATAGGGATTAGGAAGACCCTGCCTCTAACTTTATCTGCATAGGTGTAGAAAAATCATGTTATTTTTCTAAGGCCATTTCATGGAAAGTAGAGAAAATAGTCCTTCCTCCTAGGTTTGATGTAATGTTTAAATAAAAACTATCCACAGTGGGAGAGTAGCCCAGTGTCTGGCTCTGGAAAGTGCTTAGTAAAATGTTATAAGTGTACCAAGTCCTCCCTGATCACTGCTGACAATTTGTAATGGAGCCAGTCCTAAGCATACTTAGATTGTTCAACAGTCCTAGAGAGTGCAAGCATCTTGCATGACTCTTAGGTTAAGAAAGTGGGCTGTGCCCCTGCCTTCTACAGGTAATATGGGAACTGACCATATGTCGCTCTAGCTCTTACAGACCAGAATTCACTTATGAAACAAAAAGAGAGTCTGTGAAGCTGATGGCTGAGTTCTGGTCTCCTGACCAGAGTAATGGGTCTGTTTCCAACCAGAATTGTTTGGGATAAAGAAGAGATGACCTGTGACACATGTTTGTACTTCATGATGTTGAATATTTTCAGTGTTTGAGGAATCTGTCCCCTCTCCCTTCCTGATCCATGCAGAACTTTATTCTAGCTATTAACAAGGAGGTCAAAATAGAAAGTTAGAATCTGCCCCCACAGATCTGACAGTTTCAGTAGCAGAAGGAGATCAATAATGAAGAAGGTGTAGTGCTACCAAAGAAGTAAGCACAACAGTCCTGCATAGATTGTGTGCATGTGTGTTGTGGACTGTAGGAAAGGCAATGAGCAGGGACACACACAACGACTATGTGGAGGAGGTGAGCTGTCAGCAGGAGTGAAAGATGAGAAGTACAGGGGATCCATGTTACTGTCTCCATCATCTTAAGCTAGTTTCTGTGTTGGTAGCAAAACCTCTGTGGTTGCAATAGCAAAGTCTCTTGCTAATGCTGCAAATCCTCCTTGTGCCAGCTATGGTTCTGTTCCTTGCCATCTTCTATCCAAGAGGAAAGACAGATATGGCAACCTAGACCTAGTAGTAGGCTCTAAGCTTATGCTTAAAAGTAACACGTTCCTTGTGGACTCATTTCATTGCCATTGTGGCTCACGTGGCCACACTTGACAACACTGGTGTCTTCCTGCAGGGACTGGCACCACAGGTCACATGGCTAAGCCTGAGGTCATTGGGGTGGGTGGAGGACACGTAGTCCTCTCCCAGGGAGGGGCAGTGAATCATCTACCATGATGGCAGTCCAGGAGGACATAAGAATGCATTTATAGGCTTATTTTATTTAAAATTGAAAGTCAACCTAAGGAGATGGGTGTTGCTCATAGCTGAAGACATCCTCAGTGGTACTGAAGCCAGTGGGCATCGCATTCCATTTCAGTCACATTCTGTTAGCTCCCCAAATGAGACCAAAGCAGGAGCCCATGTGGTGGCAGATCCCTGTACTTCTTAAGGACGTCTCATTGTTTTGCATTTATAAGGGAGAAAAGACCATTCTCTCTTCCGTACTGATGTCTCTATTCTGTGTGAAAATTGCCTACAGCTGTTAGTTGTTAAAAACCCAATGCCAAACCAGAACTGTGAGCCAAAACCATTGCAAAACAAATTATCTTGAGGTTTGTATCTGTCCTGGTGAGTGACAATGGATTTTTGTCTAGTCCTGACTTCAGGGACCTAGACCACAAATCCTTCCAACTGTCAAGGGAGGCTTGGGGGCAAGAGAGGTGAGCTCAAAACCATTGGACACTCCTGCTCTGGGTTCTACTGAGCGGTTGCAGAAGTAAGTCTGCCTCTACCCATGTACAGGAGAGGGAGTGGTGGCAGAGAGTGCCAGGGCTCTGGAGTCTGACAGCTCTTCTTGCTGTCAGCTCTATAGCCGAGGGAGATTTGCTTCAAGATGGGCTCTGTTTGAATTTGAGCTTGTTTCTTTGCCTACACAATGAGGGTAATACCACCTCTGATAGGATTGGTGTGAAGATTAAAGAAGGTAACTTCTTTAGAAAGGCTGGCACCTAACAGATACATTATTCCCTACATCCCAGTGCAGCAGGAGGTACGAGAGATATGTTGTTGTTTGTTTTTCTGGGCACAACACTCTAAGCAAATACCCCATGTTTTTCCTTTTCTTTAAAGCAAATCTGCTTGCTGTGAGTGGGCCACTGTGGGTCCTGGCTTGCAGACTGCTTCACCTTGGCTTTTGTTGGAAAACCTCTCATCAGAGCCAGCTATTGTAAGCTAGTTTCCTTTTCCCCCACTGATGAGTCACTCATGACATTTGTAAAAAGTGGTAGCAAAGGGATTTCTTTCAGAAGTGCTTACTGCAATCTTATCATCTCATTAAAAGAGCAAGCCTGGTTAGGAGATCAGCCATGTGAGAATCTTTTTAAAAAGGTGACCAGTTCTCTAGCAGGCTCCCTGCCACAGCCAGGGGAACCAGAATTCCCAGTCGCAGGATGCAGTGGTTTCTGGGGATCCTATTTCTACAACCTGCCTGTCTTTTAAACTAACAGCTTTATTGAGACCTGATTCATGTGCATGTAATCTACCTATTTAAACTGCACAATTCAGTGGCTTTTAATGTATCCACATAATTGTGCAGCCACCCCCCAAAATCAATTTTAAGACATTTTAATCACCTTAAAAAACAATCATCATGTCCATTAACCATCACTCCCCATTGATTTCCCACCATCCTCTGGCAACTACCAATCTCCTTTCTGTCTCTGAGAATTTGCCTACTCTGGACAATTTATATAAATGGAATTATGCAATAGATGATTCTTTGTGACTGGCTTCTTTACTTAGCAGCATGTTTTCAAAGTTCATTCATTGTAACATGTAGCAGTACTTCATTTTTTCTTATTGCCAAATAGCATTTCATTGTAGGGATATATCACATTTTTACAATCCTCTAATCATTGATGGACATTTGGGATCTTGTCAGTTTTGGGTTTTTATGAATAATTCTGCTACATTCACATAAAAGTTTTTGCATGGAAATATGTTTTTAGATCTTGTGGTCATGTACCTCGGAGTGGAATTGCTGGTCCTTAAAAAATTCTATGTTTAATTGTTGAGAACTGTCAGACTGTCCCAAAGTAGCTGTAGCATCTTACATTTCCACCAGCAGCATGGAGATTTAACCCAGTGAGCCACATCTCCAGCCCTTTTTCTTTTTTTTTTTTTATTTTGAGATAAGATCTCACTAAGTTGCTTAGGGCCTCGCCAAGTTGCTGAGGCTGGTCTTGAATTTGCAATCCTCCTGTCTCAGCCTCTTGAGCTACTGGGATTACAAGTGGGCACCACTGTGCCTAGTAGCACTTGATCTTATTCATTCCTTTTTGATTGATTAAACAGCCACATTTCAAGTTGCTTAACAGCTCCTAAAGGACTGAGGACATATAATGTGGGGATTGCTTTTTTTATTAGTTGTCAGGTGGAAATAAAGTATCCTGCCAAGAATTACTAAATGATTTGGGCTATTTACAAATAAAACATTAAATTGATTATCTGTTTAATCTCTGCTGACCATACATTTTATGCCTTTTGATCATTAATTCTTTTCTTTCTGTGTTCTCTATCCTGCCTCCTCCTCCCCCTCCACTTCTTCCTCTTCACTCTGCGCCTTAGTCCAAATAAAGAACAAGATCAATCTGGGACTAGTTCCTTAAAATAAAATTCAGTTATATTCTTTTCTTTACTACAAGCATTTAAAGCCAACATATTTGAAGAGTCCTAGGCTTGACTGACAAGTCTAAATTTTCCTTGTTAAATAACTTTTTCCATCTCAATATTAGCAGTAGCAGATTTCCTTGGGGTGAACAGAAGAATATGTCCTTCGTTGACTGACTGTTTTGATGTGAATGCATGTTAAGTGCCTGCCTGTGCCAGATCCTGAGCAAACCAGACACAGTCCTTGATGACATTGTGGAGTTGAAGGTCTGGCAGAGAAGACAGGCACCTATATGTGCAGTCTCATCAGCTGTGATCAAGTGCTATGAGTGGGGCCACTCCAGTAGGACATTTTGTTAGGGAAGAGTCTTTATTCCCCTTTTTTCACCAAGAGGGATTTTTACTGGAATAACATTCCTGGTCTCTCTTCCAGCTCCTACTTTTCTTTGCACTATGTGGAACTCAGTTCCTCCCTGTTTCTGTTTTGCTGCAAGTCCATCTGATTTCAGAAAACACACAGTCTGTGACCCTTAATGTTATCCATTCCACAGTAATGATCCTCCTCAAAAAGTTCTGCAGTCGCCTGGCCATCCCTATGACTAGTGGGTTAAATGTTTAATTCAGTATTGGAATCTTCAGTTGTCTGCAGGTGAAAGTTGGGTTCTCCAATGCAGCTTTCATGAATAAAAGGAAGGTATTTTGATTTCCATTTGCTTGATTCCTTAGCTTAGCTCTCAGTCAATTCCAGAGGTGCTAGGGAAGGAGGGTGCTGTTCCCTGACACCCACTCCTACTGTTACTTATCTAGTGTGAAGGCTCTTGGAAGGCTTCCTGGGGGAAGTGACATTTAATGTGAGACATGAAAAATACGAAGTAATTATCTCAGTAAAGAGGAGAGAAAAGAGTGTTACAGACAGTGAGAACAGCATGTATAAATGCTGCGAGGTGAGAGAGAAAGTGTGGAAGGCTCAAGGAACTGAAAGACGTTCAGTTTAGATGGAGCATAAAAATAGGAGGCAGGGGAAATTGAGGATCCTGAGAGGCAAGCCTGGAAAAGGCGGGTTGGGCCTGGTTGGATTATATGTCTAATTCGTCCTTGAACCAGAGGAGAGTGCCTCTGCTTTCTTACAGGTTTTCCCAGTGAACTGGATAAAGCATAGTACATCAAAACATTTTGCTGCTTGCTTACATTTATAAAAACAGCCATTGCTCTCTACAGCCTCTGTGAGATGTGGGTAAGGTTAACCATGGTGTCAGGTCTCACTGAGTAGATTCTGAGCATGTTTCCCTTTAAGTCCAGTTGTTGGGATGAGATGCCTTCTTCTGACCACACGAACCTCCTCTGGCTATTTTAATTTTGAAATAGAAAGGAGAGAGAAATACTAGGAGCCCCCTACTGCTCTCCTCTGGAGTATATCCCCGGGGCTGAGGGGTTCCTGAAGAAGCTGCAGCAGAAGCTGGGATGTGGGAACTGGTATCCTCCTTCAGGTTTCTGCTTCTGTCACCCTCAGCTCTTCTGCCCTGTGAAACGACCCAAGTGTCCAACTGCATTTTCTGTGTGAGATTCCAGGGGAGAAATTCAGATTTAAAACAAAGTCTGGTTATTATTTTTGAAGTGTATGATAGTAAATCTCACCTCTTATAGCTCACATGTTGTATATTTAGAACCCGTTTCATGGACTTTTTAAAGGAAAGCTTTCATTTATAATACCGCACTGTGAATTTATAGCTAGTTGAAAATATACGTGGCATGAGCCCATGCTTCTCTAATCCTGAAATGTTACCAATTCCATTTTTTTATCTTTTACTTTTTTCTGGTTAATCTGTCTTCTTTCAAGTCCAATTTTTATTCTTCCATTTATTTGGTCAACGGTTCAAATGATTTGAGATGATATCCATTATTGTGCTTTCTAGGAAGTGTAAAATATTTTAAAGAAATATGTTGAGAAATCCATTACAGGTCACAAAACCACCCTTTGTGCTCCTGAGGGTTGTCAAAGTTAAAATATAAATGAAAAGGTAGTGATGGTAAGAAAATATGTCTTCAAAATATAATCATACATAAATATAATTGGTATTGGTCAATTTTATTAAGTTCTGAGGACATTCTCAACATTAGTAACCAGCATAGAATTTGAGAAACCAAGATAGTAAGAATGAGAGAATTTAGTTGATAGATCAGATTTAGATGAGTTCACTGTCACTGTGCCAAATATGTTCACTTGGGAACCTACATCAGTAATCTCTTCATTTTTCAATATGTTCTGAAGTCACTTTGGTATGAAAGGAGCTATAGGAATCCAACTCAGACTTAAGAATAACAGTGTACAAATTTTGTCCTACCAGCCATGAGAATTGTTACCTCTTTTCTCAGAAGGATGACATAATTTCTTTTCCATTACTAGAGATATTTTAAGCTTGTTTTCATAATAAAATTCTTTCATTGTCACTAGAATCAATGAAGTTTCATCATATTGTATCTCTTTATTTTTAAAACTTGCCTTCTACACTAAGACCAGGACTAAGAATAGAATTTCTCACAGGCACTGTTCAGCTCCCTGTCTCCAAGAAAGACAAAAAAATTGGATAGTAGGAACGTTTAATTTTAAACTGATAGAAGAAAAAATACACTGATAGGGAGACACAGTTTTAATTTATTGTTTCTTAATTAGAGTGTAAAGGATTGCTTGGTAATTAAGCAGAGGAAACCAGACTGTATAAAGACTTCAAAGACATATCTAGAATAATTTCAGATTACCCTGTTGTCTGGAAGCCAAAAATCAGACTCTATTGAAGGAATTGATATTAAAATGATTCTGTTTCCATGAGGTTTGTTTACATTTAATAAACTCATAAAGGTCAAAAGAGAAAATTCTGTTTGGCTAATGGACACAACTAGTTGACAGAGAAGAAAAAAGTATTGAGCAGATTTTCTTTCAACACTACAGCATGTATAGATAAACCAACTTGATGAATTCATAGAAAAATGCTTAGAACGGTGTGAAAATACGCAGTATATCACAAAGGGAAGTGGGAATGTAGATATAGGCTTGCATGGGTGCAGTGCTAAAATTCCTACGTAGTAAATGTAAACTTCTGCCAAAATACAATCAATTTAAAGGTGACAAAAAATGATCTTAAATCCAGAACTTGATAAATAAATTATTTTGGCTCTGAGAATAGCAGAAGGTTTGTGATACCGGCTGATGTTGATGTAAGTGGTTTTGGTTGCCACTATCAGTTGTACTTTTGAATAGAACATTACATTGCTTCTAAGAATCAAAGTAGGATTAGCAGCAGATTTTCATCTCGGGACATTACACATTTCTTTGTACTGGTTAAGGCCCTTACTCTCTGCTTAAAGACAGTAAAATGGTTGAGATGGCTTGGAAGTTTCTAGACTTCTGATTCACTAAATGTAGCCACTAAAGCCTAAGGTAAAACTCTTCTTTGTAGTCTCAAATTTGTATTTTATCTCACAAAGATCATTAGAAGTTCTTTCCTACAGGCTGTTAAGTTTGGATTTTGACTTCATATTAGGTACATTGTTATCTATCTAATTATCACTTATTTCTGGATTTTTCTTAGTATTAGATCAAAGGAACTTGAAGTAGGGGAGCATGAAGAGATAGAGGAAAGAAGCAGGAAAATATTCTTTTTAAATAGCAGTAGTGCAAAACCACATCTGAATTTATAATGCTGAGGGTTATGAATCCCCTTGGACCTGCTATTTTCCATTTATATGAATCCTAAAGAGACCCGACTGGTATGGACCTACTTAGCTTTAGGTACAATTTAAAACCTGATTATTTAACTGAGTCCCAGGTGTAAATTACACAAAGTCAAATATATTCTACTTACTTGCTCACTCCCTTCAAGTCCCATATATAAGCCATATAATGTGGGTATCCAAAGATGAGGAGAATGATTTGATTGCTAAAAGTGGTGTGGTTTAGGTAGGCTTTCAAGTGTAATTTTGGAAATGTGTTTTAGTAATGGCTAGAAGGATCTGGTAGTTTTTTGGTTTTTGTTTTTTTTTTTAAACAAATTACTGTACATAAGATTATATCTTGATGGTCTGAGAATCACCAAAGTGCAATCATTTGCTCTTACAAAACATATGCAACATAACCTTTGGAAGGTAAATGTCTAATACATGGATGGTATGAGTTCTAAATTGTCTTTGAAAAGTTCTACCTGTTGTGTTTGGAACCTCCCCACCACCACCCTCAATTTCCAGAATTCCTCTGGAATTTCAAACTGTTTCTGAATGCCTATTATGAGAGGTCCTTGACTAATTACATCTTTTAGTTATAATTTTCTGGCTCATGGATAAAGAGCTAGAATTTGGGGGGAGGGGAACCAGATCTCTTAAAAAGTCAAAAATTTTTTTTCTTTTGCCTAGGTGTAGGTGAAGTTATTGGAAACATCCAAAACTTGCTAGCTATTTATTTCATTACACATTATAGTATTTATGAACCAAATTTAATCAAATGATTGCAAACTCACTTAGAATATACGTATGGATTGTTTTTAGGAAAGGTGGACATATAGTGGATTTGGAAGGAGTCAGAAAAACCTTTGCCATCTTTTCAGTTTGAGTTTATTCCCCTATAAATAACATGTGAAATCCACTATAAATATGCTCCTTTGCACTGCAGAGCAGAATGGCTCAAGGGTTATGCCTGGCATTTTCAGTCTCAGGATCTCCAAGAACCCAGAATAATACCTGGCCCAGAGTAGGTGCTCAATAAAGGCTTGTGGTCTGAATGGATGGATAGATGGATGGATGGATAACTAGTTACAGAAGCATAACACAGCAGGTGCTCAGTAAGCATTTGAATGAATGCGTACATGTGTGTATGGATTAATGACTGCTGAATGCATCAGCAGCTGGGTTTGTGTTTTGAATACTTCTTGAAGTAGTGGTTATAGGTTTGGGCCTATCTTTGCACCCTGCCTATACCCTACTCACCTGTCATCCTTGTAGACATCTTCCTCGTTGGGCTGTTAGTTACTATGGAAACATGAAAGTGGTCCCCATGAAGGGTAGCAGATTAAAGGATAAGGGTAATTGATGATGCTTAAGTAAAATTTTCTACTCTTACAACTCTTTACCATTTATTGCATGGTAAAGTAAGTACATAGCTGCGCTGTGGGAAGAGACTCATTGTACTAGATTGTCATTTGACCCAGTTAAAGCTTAAATGTGTCAGATGAGCTGCCAGCAGATCTCCTGAGGGTATGGGTGGGAGGGGCCTGGCTGAGCTGGTGTGTAGAAGCGGGCTGTGTGAGCTGGGCCTCAGAGTTTCCCATTGAGTCTCAGGGTGTCTTACTCAGCTGCCACTGTACAGCTGGTTCTGTGTCACAGTAGACAAAGTCCCTCCATTCAGTTAGGAAAACACTGCTTAAATATTCTGTTAAGCTTTGTCAATTGAAGTTGCCTTAGGTGACAGACTAAAAACTGAAAATTTGGGTGGATGGATGGATGTTGGGAGATGATGTAGATATTGAGAACAGAGTTGTTTATTTTAGATGACTGGGAAACTCTGCTGGTGTTTCAGATTAATTACAAGAAAGTCACTCTGATAAGTTTCTAGTTGAATAACAAAAGCCGAACAAGAAGTCTGTAGATTAAGTGGCAGACTTTGTCTAGCAAATGGAATATAGTTTGCCTTGCCTATGATAAGAGAAAGAAGGGGAATAGTATAAGACACTAAACCATCGGTAGTAAGAAAATAATAACTACTTCTACTGGTCAGCCTCTGCTTGTGGGATTTCTTCTTATTTTTGTATCCAATGAAAACATGCCTGCCAGAGGCAATTGGTGTGTAGGTGGTGGTGAGTCAGGTTGTGGCATTCTGCATAATGACTAAGAATGTTGGCAGAGATCTTAGAGGCTGGAAACCTTCCAGGTTTGTTCTGTGTGTACACATCCCTTTGGGGGTTTGAACCTCTCTGTTGTTTTCCATTTCTGGCCTTCCTGCCTGGTTAGAAGTAAGTAATAATTCACCGAATACACACACCTTTATTTAAACTGACAAAAAGTCTTATCTAACTCTCAGATTTCTAACTACCACCATGGAAATAAGGTGCTGATCTCAGGGTCATTGCAGTTAAAATTTAAGACCTGCGTTGACAATTCATGATGCCGGATGTGATGGTGGTTTGCTTTGATGGGGCTGGATGTTTGTAAGTTTAGTGAGTTATCACAGTCTAACAGTACATTTTTTCCATACATTTATAAAAGTCTAATATTTCAATTTTAATTTTGCTGCCAAAGTGTTACCCTCCAACCCTCCATCTGCTTTGTCTAGCCTTTTCCGTTCAGTGTTGTTATTTGTCCCCATGACTGCTGACTTAAGGTCTGGTCGCTGGCCTCTCCAGGGTTTGACCTATTTCTGGTACTGTGGAGTGGCAAGGGAGGGTTCAATTTGGAGAGGGCACTGCTAATGGTGGTGTATCCCTGAGGTAAACTAGAGGAGTGCAGCCTGCTGGGCCTGCGGGAAACTCCCGACTGGGGTTAGGCTAGGTGACTTGGGCCTGTTGGCTGTGGCAAATACCAGAAGTATCTAATTTGAGGGAGAAAAGTCAGACTTGTCTGAGTAATGATAGGGTTGGAAATTCTGCAAGCTCTTGACATTAAGTCAGATGGACAGTTAGCTTGTCAAGGACCATTAAAAAGCAAAACAAAACAAAACAAAAAGATGAAACCCAAGACACAAGCATACACACAAAACAGTGAGTAGATGAGCAGGGTAATATCACAGGACTGTGCATTTCTCTTCCATTTCTTCATTCTCCATCGTGCCCCAGATTGTTTAGTGTCTGCCTAACCTCTGTCTGTATGTGTATTTGTATGTTTGTAAAGTGTTAGCTTCACTCTTTGGAAATGGAAATCCTGAATTGCTTGGAGATGTCTTACTACCCAGAAACTTACCTGCCAGCTCATTGGAATTTATCGATTTGGTCGATTTTCAAAGAATAAATGCTTTAAATATTGCTTTGGAGATTTTAAAAATAATGTCACATTTCAATTAGCTAAAATCCCTGAAAAGAGGTTTTTGTTACAAGGTGTTAATCTTTCTACTCATTCAAGACCCTTATTGTATATTATTTCAAAATTCCTTCCCTTGCTTTATCTACCAAATCAATCCATTTCCTTAGATTGATTTGTGCTGTGCCGATTGTGTTCTGATTTATGTAGGTTTCTTTCTAGAGCTGCCTGCTTACTCCAGAGTGGAGGACGGGTGGGATTTGTTTGTGCAGAAGCTTTTTGCAGTGGGGCTTAATAATGTGCTTTGTTAGGGGTGCAGCCTAGACTGTAGTTCCCACAGCTGGGTTTTCCTCAGAGGTACTGTCTTCTTGTAATAGTAATAATGTCTTTACTCCAAGATATCTTAGATGTATAAAGTACACGTTTTATAAATATATAAAAGTATAATTAATGTCTTCTCCAAGAGGAGCCCGTAGGGTTCTGTCTGTTGGTTCCAGTTTTCATGAAACCTGAGCTTTCTGTGGCAGGAATGAGGCTTGGTGCACGGTTTCTCCTCTCATCACTTGCTAAATCATGTCCTTTAATTGACTTTTAAAACTCGAGCCAGAAGGAATAATATGGCAAAGAAGAAAGATTCCGTGAGCAGTGTTCTTCTGTGTGCTTCCTGGGTCTCAGCTGATGACCTTTGCTTGTTGATTTTGGTGGAAAACTTGGCTGTTGACACGGAGAAGCCAGTGCTCTTCTGCAGTGCCTCCTCCTTCATCCACTTCTTTCCAGCTTCTTCTCTAAACCGACTCCTTGATTTACCTACATTTTCAACCAGAATTTGATTTTCTTACTATGAATACAAGACTATTTTCTCTGCCAGGTCTGCCTAGGAATTGTTTGTTTGCCTGGAGCACCATCAAGCTGACTTGGAGGGGGCGGGGCGGGGAAGACCTGGTACATGCCAGGCAAGCACTCTAAGCACTGAGCCCCACCCCTAACAAAGCACCCCAGCCTTGACTTGCTTTATTCAAGTGTACTTTATGTGTCATAGAATCCAGTTATTATAAATAGAAGTCTGAGTTTAATAAGTTTTCACAGTTGTGACACTGTCACCACTAGGGCATTTCCAGACCCACCTCCCCCACCATGTCCATTTGATCATCTCTGTTTCTGCCTCTGGCTGTATGCAAACATTGATCATTCTGCCTCTATACCCTTTACTTTATCGAAAAAATTCACATGCAGAGGTGCTGTTTGAGGTACAATGATCCTAATTGCTTTGTTTGCCATAATTGCCTCTTTCAGTATTTTAATTATCAGAATGAAAAATCTCCTATAACATTACTTTGAAGTAACTTTAGAGATGAAATAAACAAATCTACCAGAGTGATTCTGAAATTAGTTTGTATCCCATTGTTTTTTCCTTCCTCCATCACCTGTATTTTATTTCTCTGTGCCCAGCAATGCGAGCAAATAACTGGAAAGGAGAGAAGGCAAAACCAGTCCGCCCATTTGATAATTAGAGCAGCGCTTTATGTTATCCAGGAGTAGGGTCTGTGGGATGGATGATAGATTCAAGCATGGAAGCCAAAAGTAAAACTATATACAGCTTCCAGAAGAAACCATGGAATGTATTTTTTGGCCCACAAGTTACAAAAATTTAAGACTTAACATCATTAATTATAAAAGAAAAATCCTGATAAACTAGATTTCATAAAAAATATAAACACCTGGTGATCAAAATATACCCTGAACAAAATGAAAAGGCAAGCCTGGCTAGAAGTATTCTCAGTACATGTCTCTGACAAAGGTGATGTTTCATAATCTGTAAAGAGTTCCTTTAAGTCAATAAAAATAAGATAGGCAATTTAATAAAAAATGGACAAAAGATTTGAATAGATACTTCACAAAAAGAAACATATGAATAGCCAATAAACATGTGGAAAGTTATATTCAGCATCAGTTGTCTTCAGGAAAATGCAAAATAAAACTCCACTGAGGTTACACTTCACATAAACTGGTATTGCTAAAATTAAAAAGACATAGCAACAAATGTTGATGAGAATGAGGAGTAACTGGAAATGCCATATTTTGCTGATGGGAATTCAAAATGATACCATCAGTTTCTAAAGTGTTAAATGCTACAACCACTTCAGTGTATGCTTTTGCCAAACTCAAAAAATGGTGTCCTTAAGATCTGTACATTTCACTATAAGTACATTTTGCTGGGGGAAAAAAAAAAGGAAAGAATAGGTTTTAATCTTTAAAATACAATGATTATCGCTGTATCTTACAGCATCCCTTCCCATTCTCCCTCCTTGCCAGCCTCCCTACCTTTCTCACTTTCTTCCCACCTTACTGGTTTTTGTTTTGTGCTGTTGGTGGTGGGTTTTTTGTTTGTTTGTTCTTTGTTTTTGCATTCCTGCTGTGTTGGAAAGTTGTTTTAGGGACTAACAATTAGTGCAAAGATGAATAGAACAAATTGAGTTCCTGTTCCACTGGAACAAGTCCATAATGGGAGTCAGACTTGCCACTAACATAATGATAGCCATGTGGTAAATACCATAAAGCACAGAGTTGCTACCTGTCCCGGGAGAGGCAGCATGGGCTACCTGGAGGGAATAGCAATGCTCTGGAAAAGCTTGAATGAGTAGGAGTGCTCCTTAGACTCGTTGGGAAGGGACTTCTGGGAAAAGCTGACAGCAGGTGCAAAGGTTTCACAGGTTGTAGATTTGTAATCCCAAGTGCTGGAGGGTGCTGCCCTTGCAGGAGGTGAGGTGGGGCATGGCAGCAGAGGCCTAGTCATGAAGGCCCTTACCTGCTATGAAATTTGGAATTTATCCTGAAAAGAAAGGAACTGTTAAAGCTGTGTGTCATCTTGATTTCCTAACTAGAGGATAAATTCCTTGAAGGCAGGGTGTGTAGTTCATTTTTGTATTCTTTATAATGCCTGGCCCTGGTCCTGGAATGGGCAGGACAGCCAGGAAGTGTTAATGGATCTCTTAAGGCTGTGATAGTGTCTTAGAGTCTTACATGCTCGTTTCAGCCATATGATTAAAAGAGAATGAGTCATAGCTGACATGTTTTGGAATGGAGGGGCGAGAGTCTTATTACATCCTGGACATTGTGCCTAGGCACTCCCTAGATTAAATTATTGCCTAATTTGATCTATCATTCTTTTTTTTTTTTTTTTAAATTTTTTTTAGTTGAAGATGGACACAATATCTTTATTTATTTATTTATTTATTTTTATGTGGTGCTGAGGATCGAACCCAGTGCCTCATGCATGAGAGGCAGATGCTCTACCACTGAGCTATAATCCCAGCCCCTGATCTGTCATTCTTGCTCAGAATTTACCAGTGACTTTTGATTATTGCTCTTAGGAGAAAGACCAAAGTTCAGAGTGGCTTTCACAGCCTCCATTCACTGTCTCCAGTGCTTTTTACCTTCTAATTCCTGTTCATCTATAAACTGTCACTTTACCTTGCTGGGAGGGCCTGCACTGTCCATCTTTTCCACAACAAGCAGGCTCTCAAAAGCTTAGCATGTGACCATTCTGTGACAGTGTGATTATGTGATTTCCCTTCTGCCTTCATGAGAAGAAGATAGTTTTTTGTCTGTCCTGTGCCTATATAACAATGCCTGGCATTTAGTTAGATACTCAACAAACAAGTAAGTACAACAACAAAATTTTGGTTGCAGGAATAAATCATTGAGAAATCTAACAGGAATATATTACTGTTTTGTCTTCAGATGAAGAAACTGAAGTTCAGAGGTTAAATCACTTGTCCAAGGTTGCGTAAACAATAAGGGCAAGGCTTAGAACCCAGGGATGTCTGCCAAAAAAACCTCCTTCTTTTGCTCACACACAAAGCACATGGAGACTTTTCATGTCTGCATCAGTGACATGATCCAGCCTACCTGCTGGTTGGTTGACAGAATGAACAGTGTGGTGATTAAGAACATGGGCTTTGTAACCAGAAAACCTGAACTCCTGTACCTTTTCTACTATCTGCTGGCTTTGGTCCCTTGCATAAACTGCGTAATTGGTGAAAAAATGGATAATATTACCTATCCACTTTAGGACCAAAATATATTAATCCCCACTATTATTAAACAAATAGAAACTGCTTGAATATCATTAGCTCTACTATATTATAGGTATTATCAGTGTGCATTTATTCCTTTTTTAAAATTTTTTCTGGTGCTGCTGGGGATCAAGATAAGGGCCTTGCACATACTAGGCAAGCACTCGATGGCTGAGCCATACCTCCAGCCCTTTATTCCTTACAATTTCCTTACTGTAACCCAAAATTATATCCAGAGACGCTACACCAATTTTTAAAATTTTTTTCACTTTTTGAAAATTTTCTTTTTGCCTGAAGCCATGTGCCCTTAAATTGTATTTTGTCTGTGTTCAATTTAAAATTGATAATTTCTGCATCTCAGCAGAAGTTGTCTACCTCTAACAGCAATGTCAAGTACTATTAATACCCTTT
Organism: Xerus rutilus; assembly: GCA_028644305.1. NCBI lineage: Eukaryota > Metazoa > Chordata > Mammalia > Rodentia > Sciuridae > Xerus > Xerus rutilus. Next base: position 37,611,497 of record CM053401.1, on the reverse strand, counting down.
GCTGTGGATTTCTAGGCTTTAGGGTTCACACTTTTCTTCACACGTCTGCTCAGTTAGCAAAAACTGCTATCGTGTAATAAAGGATGCACTATTAATTGTACTGTTCTCTTCTCACGAATCAAACACCTTTTCCCCAGACTAAGCAATATGTAATTGAGAGGTTTGATTAACTGACCTGATTGTTGGGAAGTGATTTGTTACTCTTATTTCCCCTGTTCTTCAATAGATGAGAGCAGGTGTGACTTACAGGAAATTTAAAAAGGAAGAAAGGAAAGAAAATAATTACTCCACATCTATAACAATTGCATGCCAAAATTCTAACATTTTAAACATGTTCCCTCATCGTGGAATTTTCTGTAAAAACCCTTCATTCCTTTCCTGGTTATTCATTGTTGAAATTCTTAATAGCTAGTTTCTTGTGGTTAGGATGTAATTGTGTGGATGTAAGTGTGTGTGTATGTGTGTGTGTGTGTGTGTGTGTGTGTGAGTGACTTAACTGTTTACCTTGCTCTTCAAAGAAAATAGCAACTCATTTGTGTTCACATGACAAGAGAAATATCTACAGTACAGTTTCCACCCTGTGCCAGGCATTACTACATGTTTAGTTGATGTTGCCAATCCTTATAAGAGAAATAATATGCCTATCCTGGAGAGGAGGAAATAGAGACTTTACAAGACTAAAAACCTCCCTGGGGAAGTTGGCATGCCTTAGCTCTGGAGGTGTAGGTGTTAATGAGATCTGGTGTAAAGGGATAACTAGAAACGAGCCTGGCAAAGTAAGTTGGGTTATAAATGGAAGACCTCAAGAGTCAGGCTGAGGAATGGATAATTAGTTTTTCAGGTCCTGTGGAACTAATGAAGTTTTTTGAATTGGGAGCTTGAAACAGCACAGGTGCTCTGTTGACAGGGCAGTGACTCGAGAAAGTGTGGTCTCCAGACCCAGCAGCATCACAAACACTTGGAAACTGAATAGAAATGGGCATATATGTGTCTCCTCCCACCTGTTCAATCCTAGACACTCCACTTGTTGATGACTTAAGAAGCCCTCCTGGTAGCTGGGCAGTGTCTCACGCCTGTAATCCCAGCACTTTGGGAGGCTGAGATAGGAGAATCGCGAGTTTAAAGCCAGCCTCAGCAATGGCGAGACACTAAGCAACTCAATGAGACCCTGTCTCTACATAAAACACAAAATAGGGCTGGGGATGTGGCTCAGTGGTCGAGTGCCCCTGAGTTCAATCCTTGGTACCAAAAAAAAAGAAAAAAAGAAGAAGCCCTCCTGGTGATTCTGACGTGCACTCAATTTGGAGAACCACTACTTTAAGAGAATTCTAGCAGTGCTGAGTAAGGACTGGAAAGACAAGGAGGAGCAGTGGGAGGCTATGCCAGAAGCCAAGGGGGAGGTTATTAGGGCATAAATAAGTTCGGGTGATTTCACTGGGAATGAAACAGAGAGAAATCATAAGATTTTTTATGGAAGATGTAATAGGACTTGATGACTAAATGTTGGTAGGAGTATAAGATATGCAGCCAATATTCTGTGTCTGCATGTCCACACTGTGGCAGAGCTGCAGATAAACACAAAAGCTTCTTGGGGTGGGAACTGGTTCATATTCCTCAGGGATTGAGACCTTTCCGTGCCTTAATTTATAGCTTTTTATGTCTTACCCACACCCACCAGTTTACTACACTTGACTAGGTAACTTTCCCTGTCAGAATGAAAATGTACCAGCTGCTCAACACCAGTAATAACATTGACTGAGGACTGAGTTCTTAGGAAACGCTAAGAAATTTTCTCTAGGTGGTTTATATTTGTTATCCTATTGTATTTCATTAGTTATGAATGTCAGTAAATTGCCTTCCTTTAGTATCCAGTCTAAGCAACACACTACTACAGTTACTGTTTCTACACTCTGATCTGAGGGGCTAAGAGTCTAGACCCTGCAGTTAGACAGCTTAAAACGTAGCACCATTATTTAGCAGGTATGTCGTCTTGAGCAGGTGACTTAATCTTCATTGTTAATTACCCAGCTCTTTTACAATGGGGATTATTATCACAGTGTGGATGTATAATTGTGAGTGAACTAAATGAGAAAATGCTGCACATGAAATGCTTAAGGAATGTTCATTGGAGTTCACGGTGATGACAGTGTCACACTCTTTTCCAAAATGTCATTGGCTCATCTTGTTCAAGAGAATGAACTCCATACTCCAGCACTTTAAGGCTCTCTATAAACTGGTCACACTCCATCTCTCAAACTTATTATCTGATGGGTTTTTTGTTTATTCGTTTGTTTGTGTTTGGTCCTGGAGATTGAACCCAGGTGCACTTAACCACTGAGCCACATTCCCCAGTCCTTTTCATATTTTTTTTAGAGACAGGATCTTGCTGAGTTGCTTAGGGCCTTGCTAAGTTGCTGAGACTGCCTTTGAACTTCTTGCTTCAGCCTCTTCAGTTGCTGGGATTACAGGCATGCACCAGCATGCCTAGTTTATCTGATAGTCCCTTGCATAACTAGTGCTTCAACTGAGCTGGCCACAGTGCCTCTAATGTACCAGGTTTGTTACAACAGCATGGCCTTTTTTACTGTTGCTTTGTTAGTCAGTATTTTGTCACTGTAACAAAAATACCTGAGATTATTAACTTATAAAAAGAAGATGTTTATTTTGGCCCACAGATTTTGAGGCTACAGTTCATGATCTATTGGTTCCATTGTTTTGGGCCTGTGACAAGACAGCACATCATGGCAGGAGTATGTGGCTGAGCAAAATCATTCACCTCATGGCCAGGAAGCAAAGAGAAAAAGAGGAAGAGACTGAGATCCCACCATCTCCTTTGGGGACATACCCGACTAACCTAACGGCCTCCCATTAGGTCCTCTCCCAAAGGTTCCATCACCTCCCAATAGTACCACCCTGGGGACCAAACCTTTAGAAATGGCCCTTTGAGGGACATTTCACATTCATTCTAGAGCAGTTGCAACCCACCTCATGTCTGGGTCCTCCAGGGCCCAGCCAGTTAGTGTTTGTAAAGTTGACCCCAGCAAACCCTGATTTAACATGATTAATTCTAGACTCCCTCACTTGATGGCCTTCACTGCTCAGTGGACCCTACAGAGCCGTTGGCAGTAGCTCAGGATGATTCTGTCAAAGTGGGGCCCACTTCTTTTCAGTACTTCTGAGCCCGTGCTGTGTCCATCCTGCTATGCTCAATGCCTGGCCCTGGGCCAGGACCGGCTATCTTAATTGTAGTGACACATACCTTAACACAGCTTTGATCTTTTCCAGGTTCATTTAAAAGTGTGTTGGTGTTTTCTTCCTTTCCCCAATGATACTGATAGTGTTCCCTGCAGGGATAACATTTGATCTATGACATACTAATTATTTTCTTTCTTCTTAGGATGAACTTGACCTCACAGACAAACACAGGGAAGCCATGTTTGCACTTCCAGCTGAGAAAAAGTGGCAAATATACTGTAGCAAGAAAAAGGTAAGATATTCATTGTGATTATCATTGTTGATTCCCCTCACTCTCCCATTTGGTCACCTGAACTCATCCCTTTGTAATATGAATGCATGGTTAACGGGTCCTGTTGTGGCCTTGGTGCTATATGTAGCCAAGTGCCAACTCCTTGGGTGTTGTTTTCATCAACACTGCATTGTGCTCCCTGGTACCTGTAACTGTTGTTCATAATTGTGTGTGACTGGGACCCCAAATAACAGTGGCTAACACGACAAAAATGTGCCCCCCTGTTCTTTACACAATAGTTTGTATAGGTAGGTCAGGATGAGTGTTGTGGGTCCACCGCCCTCCGTGACCACCTTCTAGCAACTTATATTTCTCCATCTCTAAGCTGCAGCCTAATGTGGCTCCCTAGCCATTTCACAATCCAAACTGGGAGTATAGAAAAGGAAGAGAGAAGGCAGAAATTCCCCCATCCTCACTTTTAGAAACATGTTTCAGGAGTTATACACCTTCCATCCCCTCATGTCCCACTGTTAGGAGCATAGCCATGTCTTGCTGCAAAAAAAACAAAGTCTTTAATTCTGGGCAATCACCTCCCATTTAAAAGCTGGGGTTTCTGTTACCTCAGAAGATGAGAGAATGGATGTGGGGCAGTGAAAATACTCTTATTCCTTAGCACTCAGAGCACTAGGCATCACTCCACACACTGCATCTCCTGAAATACAGTTCCTCTGCCATCTCTCTAACCCTGTGGCAGATTCATATACTGTCCCCATGCCCATTATTTTGGCACTGAGCTTGCGCACTTGAATCTCCCACCTGACTCCAGGTCGCAGGTTCTGAGGCACCTTGTCTTACTCATATGTAACTCCAGTGTCTGGTCCTTTGAAATGAATTCATGAAAACTAGACCACCGAATTGGCATCAGTGTTATGCTGAATACTGTTAAATTAAAAAAAAAAATGAAAGCATGTTTAATTTCCTCCCTGAGCAATGTAATTGGTCAAACTATGCATCAGATTTGGTTCTGATGACCTTTGCCAGGAGATATGTCCAACTGTACCTTCTCAGTGTGATTGTCACATCAGCCCAAATCAAAGCCTTCAGGGTCCTGATCCAGTAGTAACCAGTAAGACCTCTTTGTCAATCAGTACATCATTGTCCTCTCTCTTCTGTTCCCTTTAGACTTGTAGCCAACTGGAAAATTTCTCTTTTGTTGAATAGATTGTCTTGCATAACATATATACATATATATGTGATATATTTTATATGTACATGTTTATACATATATATAATTTATATCACATATTATACACATTTTATGTGTATAATATACATTATATGTATAATATACATATATATACATATATATTTTATATATATGCTTATTATACATATGTACACATATATCACATATATTATACACATAATGTTATAAATAACATTAACATATAATGTTATAAATAATAAATAACATATAATGTTATTTTATAAATAACATTAACATATAATGTTATAAATAATAACATATAATGTATAATAAGTATATATATAAAATGAATTTATTTTATACTGGGAAGGAAGGAGGTTTTATATTTGTTTTTGAGACAAGGATCCACTGAGTTACCCAGGCTGGCCTTGAACTTGCAAATCCTCCTGCCTCAGCTTCCTAAATGCTAGATTTCAGACATGTATCACCATGCTCCTCTTGGGGAAGAATTTTTAAATGAAAAAAAAAAATGCGTTCAGCCCTCACACTGAGAGTATTGTGTGGTCGTTGAGAGCACTCTGCCATCTTAAAGGCCTGTCACTAGGATTAAGAAAGAAAAATCTTCCCATGTGTCTGTACACAGAGGGTATTGTCTGTTTTGGTTCATTTAGTGCATATTTTTTTTCTCAAGATGAGGAAACAATAGAAAGTAGCGACTGAGAATATGCACTGGCCAAAAGGAAAGGGCAAGACAATGGGAGCCGTTTATTGAGGTGAAAGTTTTTTTCTTTCCCAGTTTTTATCACGCCCTCGATGGCAATTGAAAGTTAATTATGGTAACTGCTGCCCCTTACATTAGTGGAGGCAAGCCCTGGAGGATAGTAATGACCTCAGGCTCACAGCTGCTGCTCATTTTTCAATTTCCAGGTCTATCAGAGCCCTCTTTGCAAGCTTCATCTCAAGTGTGCATGATGGGGTTGGCTGTTTGCAGGAGGATGAATATGTACGTGGCTTCTGGCCTCAGAATCCTATTTCTGACGAACGGGCCCTTCTTGCCTGTTCCTGTCTGGATTGCACAGATCTTGGGGAATGCCCTTGTGCTAGCCTTATTCCAGCACCTTAGGTTCCTTGTGTGACTTGGTAATGGCATGGCTGAGTGGGAAACCATTGTAAATAGGAAACCATTCCTTAGGGAATTCTGTGGTCTTATAGATTGGTCTCACTTTAAAATGAATGATAGTGTGGCTTGACTAACAATTCTCATGGCTAGAACTCCTTACACTGTTTGAACAATACCATGTCTGTGGTCCAAAACTGAACTTCTTAGGCACTGTGATGATAAATACATAATGAATATGAGGACACAAATATTTCACCAGGAACAGTATATGATGTTTGCCTTTTCAAATAATGATTGTCCAGAGGAACAAGTTGTCCATTCTCAGAATGGAGCACCATGGCGTCCATCCTTGATAGTAGAACAGACTATTTTCCTTGGAACATCTCTTGTGTAGCTTTTTCAGATATGGCCTATTACCAGCAAGCCAAACTGCATCCATTTCTTGGGCTGAGGCAAGCTATACCCATGGCCTCTTTGGATTTTCTGTCTTTCAAGGTTAGAACCCAGGGCATTAGAGACATTCTCCCACAGAGTGAAGCCATTGAGCAAGGACCACTGAAGCCAACAGAAACAGGCCACAGGAGCTGGGGGAAAGCAGGCTTTCTGTGTGAGTGAACAGAAGTCCTGGAAGCAGACAAGACTGAGACCTGAGCACAGGGCCAGCCTTCTGTCAGCCGACGGCCTCTTTTCCATCAAATAGTGACTAGAGTCCCAGCAGTGGCTATCTGCTTATCAACTCTGTGTTCGTTTATGAAACTTCTCTATCTAAGTCTCTGGTTGGAAATTAATTTCCAGAGCCAAAATGAAAGCAGCAAAAGTATTTTTGGAGCTAAAATGATTGGAAAGAAATTAATTGGAATTTTGCCTAATTAAGTAATCTAGGGGGAGAGTCAGAGATGGATGTTGTGGCCTTCTTGAAAGTCCAAACATATCTCCAACAGTTACTGGACTGGTCGGGCTGTCCTGGTTTGTCGTAGACAGAAATCCATTGTCAAATTTTTAAACTTTCATGAAAGGTTCGAAATTGTCCTGTTGGTGGGACGGGGGCGTATTTTGAAATAGGAAATGTTTGTGGTTCTTATCTTTAAAGGTAATTCCCTTTTTAGTTCCAATCACAACATACTCTTTTGTTTAAATGAGGTTTTTCCCAGTCTCCAGCCAGAAACTGCATCTGTTAACAATCTTTTGGATTTTAGACTGAAGCTTTTTAAACAATGAGCCATCTGACCACGAAAGGCATCTGGCTATGTTTTATTTGCTTATTGTTAACATGATTTTTAAATCCTGGGAAAAGTAAGGAGTAGGTCTTCAGAGAGGTGAAAATAAACTGGTGTACACATTGTATTGTGTTGACAGCAATCTTATCAGCATAAGAAGAAATCTTCTTTCATTGCTGTTCTTCTAAGGATCAAGTGTACTAGTTGTGTTATTTAACCAGTCCCTAAAAGCATCCAGAAAATGCTTTTACCCCTTCTCAGGCCTCGAAGTTTGCAAAGGAAATAAATTGGGGTACAGACACCTAGCTTAACCACATCAGTTTCTTGAGGCCAAGATTAAGGACTTGGAGACTTTGCCTAATTTTCCTCCATTATTTCTGGTCTCTAAAGCCAAGGCTTAAGTAAACAGTATTAGCTTCTTTATACTACATTTCTGTGTTTGGAGGACCACTTTAGGGAAGGTGAATTTCCACTCTCTTGCTGGGTGTATGTTTGATTCTAGCTTAATTAAACCATTCAAGATTCTTGCCTGTCCTGGCTGCCATTCAGCCGTGGGTTTTTTACAAACTGCTGAACTGGTGCTAGGTACATCTTGAAGACATTTAGGGAAAAAGGCTTTGGTTGTGTATCCTCATGGGGTAACACTCCTCCCTATAGAAACAAGTTCTCCTTTCACAATAGGCATAAAAACATGAAGCGGTTTTTTCAGTTCCTTGCAAGTTGGGGGCGCCTGTTTGGAGTACAAGGAGTAAGTTTTTTGATCAAAACATGAATTAAAGGAACATATGCGAAAGTAGTGGAATTAAAGACAAAAGTCGCCATCATTTTTCTACAGACAGTAAAGTCACCTGGAAAACAAGGAGGTGCAATGAGACATTAGTCCTCTAGTTGTTCCTAGTACCCTAAAGAGGAACTGTCATGGTTGGACCTGGAAGAGAAGCAATGGCTTTGCCTTTTTTTTTTTTCCTATGCTGGTCAAACCCAGGGCTCTATGCAACTAGTCAAGCACTTTACCACTGAGCTACACCACAGCCCTATTTCTAGACTTCTCTAGAAGCCCTTTTTCTAGACTTCTTCTATTTATTGTCCACTGCCATTGAAGTTTCAACATATTAATGAGTTCCAATTGGCATTTGAGTGATAAAAGCTTAAAGAAAGTTGCAGAAGCAGTCATGATTAGAAATGAAATTTGCTGCTGGGCGCAATGGCTCATGCCTATAATCCCAGTGACTCAGGCTGAGACAGGAGGATCACAAGTTCAAAGGTAGCCTCAGCAAATTGGCAAGGCCCTAAGCAACTTAGTGATACCTTGTCTCAAAATAAAAAATTTTTGAAAAAGGCTGAGGATATAACACAGTGGAAAAGTACCCTTGAGTTCAGTCCTTGGTACCAAAAAAAGAAAGAAAGAAAGAAAAAGAAAGAAATGAAATTTGCCTATCCTTCCTCCTTGGCCTCTCTAAAGGATGCATGAGGGACACACAGTGGCTGCCAACCATGAGCATCTCTAGACTTTGTAGGCTCCGAAATTTCCTGTCTCATCTATATATTCACTGGCATCAAAAGATGAGGCTTTGTTTTATAATCCTTGATTGGAACAGTAAGAAAATAACAAGCTTTGGACGTTTGGTGTTTCACTCAGTGAAGCTGCGTAGTTGGTGAAGGGCAGGTTGGGGTGTGATTTACTAGTCCTGTACTGAGTCTCTTCTCTAGGACTGTTCTTGGCTATATTTCTGAGGATGATTAAAGATGTCAAATTTCCTGGAGTAGATGGTTCTGGTAGGCGAATCAGATAAAACCAGATGATTGTCTTATCATAAGCTCCACAGTGGGGGAAGCAGATAGGTTTCAGGGCACAGAGGAAGGGGCACCAACCTCTGGGAGTGTGGCTGGGGCCATTGTTTCTCAACTATTTTGACCACCTGTTGGTTACAGGGGGAGGGTGGAGTTGATGTTGTCATGTTTTTCTTCTATCATCTAGAAACTGGCTCCTTCTCAACATTTGAGCTAAGTTCACACAGACTGTACCCTTTCCCTCCTGGTTTGCACTTTGTTCTCTCTGCCCCTTTTGCCATTGCTTAACCAGTCACATGTAGACTATTGACCTTTTCTGACTGTTACTAAACACAATTTGCAAGGCTTGTTGGGAAATCTGTAAGAGGCTGACCTCTCAAAAAATAAAAGCACTGTGAAGAAAGACTAAAATAACTGAGGTTTGTTCAGCCTGGACAGGAAAACGTCAGGTGGAAACTTGAACCCAGGGCAATGTTCTCCTGGTATGCCCCAGAGAAGCTTTATCTGCCAATATGTTACCAATTTTACTTGGTAAAGAGGAGCTGCCCCAAGCCCTCCCAATGAAAACTACTCTGCCAACCTGTCCCTTCCCACAAGGGCCCATTGGTCTTCCTCCATGATTCAGTGACTGGACAGCTAGCGCCTGCCCCACACAGCACTGTTGGTTCTGACTCGCTGATGCACGTGCTTTGCTGCTGGGTTAGTATTTCAAACATTGATCTAAGTTTCAGATACTGATTGACAACTGCAGATGGTGACCAAAACTATTTGGTAATGTCTATGCAGATCTTCAAACATTCCTGTTCTGGGAAGTGATCAGAGATACAGACATAATTATGTGTGTGTGGATATTCCTTGTAATGTTCTCTCTAAAAGCAAATTGATTGTAGACAACTTAAAGGAAGATGGTTATATTATAATACACATCCACAACAGTGTCTTATAGCCAGTGAAAAGTCATGTTTCCAAAGGAACTTTAATGACATGAGAAGCAGTTCAGCATGTAATATCAAGGTTTAAAAAATAGATTAGTATGTATGTATGTAATTAGCATGGTCACAAGTTTGCAAAGGCATATAGAGAGAGCTAGATGGACAGACAGAAATACAGCTGTTAGGTGGGATTATAGGTGATCTACTTTGACTTATTTTTTCTTTTATACAAATATTTCCTAATTTTTCTACTGTACATTATTCTCCCTCTTATTTTGAAATATCTTTATTCCGATTATAAAGATAAAATTGCTTTGTTTAAAAAATGCGCTTAATGTGTTTTATATCAGTTAGGTTTTGGTCAGAGAAGCAGGACTACCAGTAGATTCTCAGTGTGTCTGCCTGCCTGATGGCTGTCTGTCCCTCTCTGATTTGTTATAGAGATTTGCCCTTAAGGAATGATAGAGACTGGCTAAATGGTCTGTGCAAGGCTGCCTTTGCATCTAGTGCTGGAGCCCAAGTCCACAGAGCAAAGAGTTGGGAAGGGAAGATGGATGTGAAAGGTGTGTCTGTCCTATTGCCTTTGACTTTGGGAAGGTGTCCTGCAGCACCTAGGGCCCCTTAGTAACAGAGTTCAGCACAAACTCCGACCCAGAAGAAATCAAGGGAGGACTCAGGGCAAGCTGGAACTGTTGCACCCCTGCCCACTGGTCTCCTTAAGGACAAGTGTCCCTTTCCACAAGGGTCCCCTGGTCTTCAAGGAGTGGGTCCTTAAGGAGACCAGTGGGCAGTAAGGGAAAAGACCCAGGGAAGCAGATAAACCAAGAACTTCAAAATGGGCTGCCTCCTTGCTGCCCCCAGCTCTCACATGGGAGTCTCTCCTAGGGTTCACCCTGCCAGAAACCTACAAGAAAGGATGCAGTGTAGCCAGCTTGAACAGTGCAACACCATCGCATATTTCTAGTAACATTAGGAGGAAAGCAAATGTTATTTAAAATGGAACCTTGTGTGTTGTCAAAACCCCTGCCATTGTTTCCTAGTTCAGGGACCTTTCCTTCCCTCCACCTCAGTTCTTTAGTTTTCCCCTGGAAGATTTAAAACAAAGATGATCAAACATATACAACTTAAAATGTAGATGATAAATTTATTTATTAAAAGAAAAATGGGGCTGGGGTTGTGGCTCAGTGGCAGAGCACTTGCCTTGCATGTGTGGGACCCTGGGTTCGATTCTCAGCACCACATATAAATAAATTAATAATGGGCTGGGATTGTAGCTCAGTGGTAGAGCGCTTGCCTCGCATGTGTGGGGCCCTGGGTTCAATTCTCAGCACCACATACAAAGCAATAAAATAAAGACATTGTGTCCATCTACAACTAAAAAAATATTTAAAAAAAATAAAATAAAATAAAGGTCCATCAACAACTAAAAAAATACTTAAAAAAAGAAAAAAGGAAAAATGACTCGCTAGGAAAGCAAAATTAAGTTTTACTGCAGAGTCCCAATAAAAGACTAAAGGACTCTAAAATTTAAGAAAATAATCAACATAATTTAGACAAATACAAATCTTAAAACTCAGCAATCACAATATTTATCTCAGACAAATTTGAATTAAAATTGAAAAGTGAGCCTTTAAAATGATTATAGGAGCAAACTACATACAGTGCAGTTAAAATTGTAATAATAGAACAATACATAGATGAGAGAGAGAGAGATGTAACATTTGAAGCTCATAATGCTACTGTTAGGAATATAATATGGAGTTAGAAATCCACCAACCAACTCGGTCCTTTGTGTATCAGAGACATTAAGAATAAATAAGAGGGGCTGGGGCTATGGCTCAGTGGCAGAGTGCTTGCCTTGCATGTGTGAGGCACTGGGTTCAATCCTCAGCACCACATAAAAATAAATAAAATGAAAATATTGTGTCCATCTACAACTAAAAATATATATATATTAAAAACAAAGAATAAATAGGAGAGGAAAAATATAATCACTATAATTATAATCACTACTTTTATTAGCATATTAATCTTATTTACAAAACAACCACGAGACATATTTTCTTTTTGCATATTTTCAACATTTCTTCCCAGTAAATTTCTGTTCATACATAAAATAAAAACAAAAACAAAACAACAACAAAAACCCAAAGATGAAGCCATAAGCTATACAGAGTTTTGCATTACCGATTATGTGACTGAAAACATGATGATCTTGACCTGATGAGATCCCTCCTGTTTTCTGCTCATGTACCCACCAAAGGTCTGGTTCTTGTTGCCCTTGTACCCCTAAGTGGTATACTCACAGAGCTAGTGACCCATTTTCTTGTTATTATGGAAGCCAATGCTGTCAAAATGAAAACCACATTTTAGACTTGAAGTATAAAATACTGTTCGTTCAAGGATTCTCTGCCCCTGATGGTCCTTAACCAAAATTATGGTTCCCATAAATGTTAATTAGTTCTTGAGTATTTGTCTCCTGTATTCCTTCTGTTTAATCAAACCAATTCTGAGTGTTTGTTTTTCTTTTATCCTTACTCATTCTGTCATTCCAGCTGTTCCTACTCCTATCCCTTACTTGTAGAAGATCCCAGTTTGCAATTTCATAAGTGTTGCTTCTCACTGGGAGAATGAAGATGTGATCAGTGAATGTGCCCCTAGGTTAAACCAAAATATAGCTCATTTTTCTTGCTTGCAAGTGAGTCATTCTAATATATCATTTATACCTTTTGGAGAGTTCTGTTGTAGTATCACATTCTGGTTCTGTAGAGTCATGTGTTAGAATAGATCTCCCACAGTCTTTCTGTCTAGAGAACTGCATACAAGTTTCCTAAATTTTGCTTGTCCGTTATCATTGTTCTAAACTGTGGTATAATGCCTATGCAACACTATTTTTTTGCATAGACATTATGCTACAGTTATGTATTATAAACAAAAGCCAAGTATTAGTTATAGGAAATACTTTTCATATTTAAAGACTATCCCAAGGTCAACTCTAGAAGCAGGATACTATTTACTGGTTTCCCAATCCCTCTGATTTCTCTTTCGTCCTCTATAAAGTGAGATCACTTTCAGAGTTGTTGTGAAAATTGAGTGAGATAATAGATGTAGTAGTTGTTAGAGAGCTCGGGCCTGGTGATGTTAGCTGTTGCCACAGTCAAAGATTGTAATGGTAGCCATGTTCCTCATGGTAGTGTGGACCTCTTGTCTACCCATATGCTGACCAGGGGTCATCACCATCCATATTCAGAAGTGATGATATCCGGTTTCCTCAGAAAAGTCGTGAGAACTTCAAAAGTGCCTTTCCCTTTAGTTGAACCACAGGACATTTCAGAGGCAGAGATGGTAATTTAGGAAATATATTGTAGATAAGGAAGGAGACCAAGAAAGTCCTTACTGTTAGCACCAGAAATTGGTGAAATGAAGACCTGTTTGTAGCCAAAGATCCATGGCAATGGGGTGCAACTTGCAGTCCCTTGGCTTCTGGATGGGGCCCTGGACCTAATTTCAGGAGCATCCTTAATTTATGTTTGGGAATACTGAGGACCAGAGAAAATCAAACCTCACTTCTTCTCAGCCACGTGCCATAGTGCCTTAGTGCCTTAGTGCCCAATGACCTGGTCTAACCCATGGGGACACATACTTGGTTGGGGTTGTCTGACAAACCATCATTGGCACCCACTGATGTCAAGCCTGGAAAGTGGGCATGAGTGTGGTCAAGCTGCCTTTTAAATCAAATTAAAAAAAAAAAAAACAACAGAATCCCATACTGTCTTGCTGCCTAGAAAAGTAAAATGGTTGATGAATATCTTTGGTTTTGAAATAAGAGAACTAAAGAGTATTTTTAAATGAAAACATTGTCACTGCTGTCATTTGCAGTAAGGGAAAAAAATCCCTTTATAGAACACAACACCAAGAGGTTCCTTGAAGCAAACCAGTCTCCCACAAGTAAGTGACTTACTAGGTCCAAGTGCTCTGTCCCACCACAAAATGTGTTCAGAGTTTCAGCATTATAATTCAATAGTACATTCTAGTTGTACTCTATCTTTAGTTAAGCTAATAAAACAAAACTTCATTGTTGAGGGGAGAGCAAAAAAATGTTTCCGTACAGTTGCAGATACTGTTATTGCTAGAATAAGTCTTAAACCTAATCAACAGAGCAGATGTTCTGGATTTTAATAAATTGGGAGTCTCCAAAAATTCTGAAAAAGAAAAGAAATAAACCTTTAATAACTTTCCCCTCCAGCCATGGAAAACACTATTATTTCCTGGTTGATTATTTAATTTTTCTTGTGAAAGTTTTAAACATACAAAAAGTACATAATATAATAGCACTCATATTTAATGAAAAGTGAATATTTTGCTATATTCACCTCAGATTACAGTTAAAAAAGAAAGAAAGAAATCTTTAAAAATATAGTTGAAACCTATAGGTGACCTCTATTCTGAAGTGGTAATTTTTTCCTTGCCTACATATTTATAACCTTATGTTCTTATGTCCTGTGTGTGTGTGTGTGTGTATGTATTTATAACCTAATGTCCTTATGTCCTGTATACACACACACACACACACACACACACACATACACGGATGTATATATATGTATGTATATATACATATATGTATATTTATGAATATATATTCATAAACTATATGTAGTATTCCTTCATTTTAAGTGCTATATAGTGTTACATTTTATGAACATGGCACGGTTTGTTTTTTTCTACATTAGTGCTTATTTTACATTTTTTACTATTTAAATTCTTTTAAAAAAATTTTTTTTGTGATTATAGATGGACAGAATGCCTTTATTTTATCTGTTTATTTTTATGTGGTGCTAAGGATCGAACCCAGCGCCTCATGCATGCTAAGCAAGAGCTCTGCCACTGAGCTACAGCCCAGATGCACCATTTAAATTCTTATGCATATGTTCAAGAATTTGTCTAGACTAGACACGTAGACATGTAGTTACTGAAGGGTTTGATATGAATAGTTTCACCTTTAATTGCTTTCCAAAGTGTTTGTAATAATTTATCCCTGCAGTGAACTAGTTGCCAGCCCTCTGTGGGGTTGGTATTGTCTGAGGGAAGGAACGAGCAACCTGTGGCTCTCCTCAGTCACTTTACATTGAATGTTCTTGGTACAAGAAGCTGTCATTGAAACTCTTCAAGTTTCACTTATATTTCTCACAAAGCAAATTGAAATTAAAAATTACTGGAGTAGAAAATGATTGTTAAAAACAACAGCCAAAACCCAAGGTTTAGAAAATGAAAAACATTCCGTTCAAATACCGGTAAAGCTGTACAAAAATACAAAATGTTGCAGTTTATAAAAATAGACAATTCACTTCAATTTGTTTATTTGGTTTGACTACAAAGGCAACTGCTCTGTGTATGGTTCACTCTTCCCTCTAGATCTCTTTACACCCTCAGTTCCAGATCCAGGCAAATTGTGTTTCCATCTTTAGCAAGGTCTTGACTAATATATGCTATCACTGAACACAGGAAGTTCCTCAGAGTCATTTGCCGCTTCCCCTGTTGGTGACTGAAGTGCAGGTGCAGCCTTAGCCTGTCTGCACAAACATTTTGAAATTCTCTCCTCCACCTGTACTCCTTGATTCCTTTGGATAGTCAGAAATTGAGAGGTTTAACTTACTATCTGCCATACTTAACACCGTGAGCTCCTTACTTACAAGTTTCTGAATTTGGAGACTATTGATTTTTCAGTCTGCAAGTACTTTATTTTATTTTTTGCAGCATTGTAAAGACAGTGAATGTGCATTGACTTTGTGGATGCCATAGTTCTCTTGTGCTTCTTAATATTTGCATTTCCCCAGTGAGTAACAACCCTTTCTTCAGGCTTTTGCTTCCCCTATAATTAGGGAACACCAGACTGAAAGAGGGTGGAGACCCTGTGTTTGTGTTCACTCATATTCAAACAATAACAAAAATAAAGTAAACAATACACAGCTGAGAAAAAATAAAGCGTATTAGTTGGACAACTCAGGTATGTGGAGCCATGGGGAGCTTGGGACTTGTATGTCCTGTGGAGCTCTCTTTTTGCTTCTAGAATAGAAGCTAGAGGAGCAACTCCCACAGCTTTCACCTGGTGCTTGTCACTCACACCTATATTGCTGCAATGTGAGAAGAATGCTCTTGCTGCACCTCCATTCACTGGAAGAGACTTGGAGCTTTGGATTTGAATGGAAGCCCTGGGACGGCAATGGTACTCAGCTGCCACAGAGCAGCTATCTTTGGCTCCCTCAAATCATTAATTCTTAATCAGATTCCTTTTGACAGCTTTGGATTTCACATCAGTTGCAGAGGTTGGAGTCAATAACTGTCTTGGAGCCCTCCATCTTCGTCATGCAGCACTTATTAATAGAGCTATTGTAAAACCAAGACATAAAGTATGCAGGCCCTTTAAGCCCCTTGTTCATGCATATTGAAGCACATAGGCAAAGTTCCATTTCATTTCCCAAATTATTTAATCTGCAGATGGGGAATTTTATTAGGCATGGTAATGGACTGTTGCAGTGTCCTGCAGAACCCAAAGTGAGTTTGGTTAAAAAATTTGAGCAGCTTATCTTTGATAGAAAAGGATGTCGGTGTATCTCATAACTGAGAATCCACAAGTAGCTGTTCATTCTGGTTAGCACCCCAGTGGAACCTCAAGACACAGCATGGAAGACAGGCTGGACCAGTGTACGTTCCTTGTTATGTTATTCCTTTAGGACCATGACTTTCCTGATGTAGTTAGCTGAATGGGCTATAAATAGCCTTAAGCATAGTTAGCCAAAAAAAGAAAAAAAATTATTTTGATTTCTAGCTCTGAATAATTGGGAATGGAATGGAAGCCTGGAGGACTGTAAGAAGGATTCAGTAGTGATGAATGGTCTCAATATGAAATAGCATGGTAATTGATTAGCAATGTCTACTGTAACACATGACAGGACAATATGGCATATATAGCAAATATTTGCCATTCCTGTCCTTCTTGTCCCCAGATCATAGTCAGATTTAAGTAGCATATGCCATACTTTTCCCTTAGGCCTCTCCTTTCTTCTCTGCAGACTCTCCAAGTGCTGTGGCTCCTACTTTCATTGAGTGCTCCAAGGCTGCCTGACTTTACCAACTCCAGGAAATAGGTTTATGAAAGATATCAATGAAAGGAAAAGCCCCCCTTGGAAGAATGATGAAAGAAGAACAAAGCACACTTTTCCTGTGTTTCCTATGTGTATTTATTATGTTCTTTTCACTAATAGCTCCAGTAGCACCATGCCTGATACTATTGATTCCATTTCATTTTTGATACAATTCAGGATTTCTCCTCTTTGAAAAGTAGGAAGAAGCTTTGCACTTACAATGTAAGTTAGAATCTGCTACTAATACTTCTAATTTGAGGTTCTCAAAATTCCTTACACTATAGGAACCTGGTAATTTGTGGCACCAGGAATGGGTTACAGTAGAAAGTCTACTGAAGAATACCACCCTTAAATTATAGTGTCTTAAATTCTGTTATTCTTCATTGCAGTACAGAGTAACTTTTGACTTGTATAGATCTCAGTTGGTATCCTTTTGTTTGTTTCCTCAATTTCTAAGAAGGATTCAGTGGTGATGAATGATCTCAATATGAAGTAGCATGGTAATTGATTAGCAATGTCTGTCATGACACATGATGGGCAATACTTTCACATAATTAGATGCTTCTGATAAAGTGGTATCTTCCAACTGATGCCTTTCTCTTTCATTTATTTTGTCAAAAATGCTGTCCCTAATTCAGTGGTGCATGGTACAGTCAATGCTGGCTTAAAATTAGAGTCTTGACTCTCTGTGAGCACAATTAACCCTGTATTAGCATTTTTTTGCCATTACCCTGAGAGTTGTTCCCAGAAAGGAAGATGCTGTTATGTGCTTACTATTTCCTCATTCTCTTCTTAATTACTATTTTCCAAAGGATCCTCTCTCATTATAGCTGGTGTTAAGCATTATATTGCAAATCATAAACGCACTTGGATTGTTTTCCCAAGAGCAGGTTACGGAACATCAAAACCTGCTTTATGACATTCTGAAAGGCTGGTCTAGTAGCAGCAAATCTGGTAGCAAGATGTGAGGCAGCGAAGGCCATTCACACCACTGATTGGATTTCCACACTGCATAAGAGCTTAGTGATGTGTGTCCAAACATGTTAACTTACAAACCAACTGGACCAAATTGAACCTGGGTCTGTAGCACCCCATGGTGGCATGTGGGTCAAAGACTTGACTCTTAACAGGCTCCGTGGAGTCATTTGTTTCATGTTATTGCACACACTCGTGTCGTAGGCAAAGTGCCTGCCTGCAGGGGAATGTAGAGTAGTATCACCTCTGAAAATAATATTTGGAGAATGTTTCTCTTTTTTTGTCATGAAAATGAGGGGGACTTGTCATCTGAAATTGGTTTCAGATGTTGGCGTTGTAACTGATTGAAAGTTTTAGGCTTCAGTCATATTCCAGACTGTGAAGTGCTTTGCCAAAGAAATGACTTGTTAAAATAAATAAAGTCAATGTCTCATGGTTTGGGAAACGGACTGTAAAGGCTTAGTTCTTAGTCCTAGGCAAGGTTTGTGGCTGCCTTCTTAGATATAGCAGTACTCGAGGTGCATTTACTTCCCTGAATTCTGTAGCAAATGACTTTAAGCCTGCAAATCTGTAACGTCAGTTGGGGCTTGTTCAGGAAAGGAAAGGGTGGTGGGACAGAGTTCCTGAACTGTTTCAGAAATGTCATTCTCTTGTTCTTTGTTGTTGTTGCTGCTCCTCCCCTCAGGGTGACTAGACATCTTTAGAGTGGCACTCTTCTTGCTTTTCTGATGTACCAGGATTTGGGGGAGAACAAAAATGATAGCTGGCTGAAAAGAAGTATGAGCCTGGTTTTTCATGTGCTGTCTCATATCAGGCTATTCAGAAATCATGACTTCTATCAGTGTAAATGAAGATTATGACACTTAGATAATATGAGTGTAACATTTTGTGTTAGCAAGGAACTGTTTCAAAGCTTTTTTTTTCCCAAAGGAATTCAGGTATGATTGCACTTGGTCTTTACTTTGAAGTTAGAAGATACATTTATAAACATTGGGACTTAAAAAAAGTACAAGAGAGTTAATTAAACTTGACTATTTATAACATAATGAGAATAAAGAAAAATGTATAAATAAAGAGAATAAAGAGAAATGTATCAATAGATAGAGTTATTGCTAATGATACTTGCAAAGGCTTAGAACTTGTCAGAATAAGTTAGTGATCTTCTAGGAACCTCTCAGCTCTGAAGTTTGCAGGCATGAGGTCTAGGGCCTGCTAAGTGCTTCGTGGATCACTCATAAGGAAAGAAGGGAATTTAGTTAGTTTATTCCTGTATTGCAACACCTAGAATAGTGCTCAACCCATAATAAAACTCAATAAATATTTACTGGATGAGTAAAGTGATGAGAAGAAGAAACACAAGTGACATTTTTAGATTCTATTCAGCACTGTAGATTATGAGCACGATAAAAAGGAGTTCCTATTCTACATTTAAGAAGTCCTGCACTCAGCATTATTGTGTTAATATTGCTGCAAAATTACACTGTCTTCATAAGTATTTAGATTTGAAAACACTGCCATGTCCTTGGGATTCTGTAGACTATGTGTTACTCTAATATGATGTTCACTCCAGACCAGTGTTGGAGAGCAGTAGCCAGGTGTGGTCTTCTTTCAAGTCAGAGAGTCTAAACTCACTGAGCTCATAGCTGTATTTGATGACTAGCACGGGAGTCTTTGTAGTACCCCAAATATGTGACAAAAAACTTCCCAGGAGAGTATAGAGGACCAGCTGCTCCCTTTTAGTGGAGGTGGAATGGAATGGTCAGGAATTCAGTGATCTCAAGTTAGAGAGTCTGATGCACAGATAGATACCATGCCATACAGCCTAAGCAAGGCAAGAGAAACAGACCAAGTTGAAGTGAAGTGGTCAGAATGGGGGAGATGTTCTTGGGCAAGAGCTTTGGGCAAGTCTGAGCATTTAGGTAATTTAGGTTTCAGGAGCAGGAGCCTGGAGCAGAATATTTGTCATGCAGTATGGCTTCTATATTATACCTTTGTAGAGTCCATCTTCTTCACCAGGAAATACTAGTCATGCATCCTTTATTTGCTAAACTGCAGCTATATTGAAATGGGTGGGAATGGAAATGTACTTAATATCCTGACTGTAGCACTCCTTAGAGTTATTTCTGCCTTTCATCCTCTTTGAGCTATTTCACAAATCTGTAAATAGCTTAAAAATTTTTTAAATCCCAAATTGGTAGCACTTCAAATTATTATTACCAATTGAAATGCAAATTGTGTCTGATGCAATTGATTATCACGCTCGACTTATTTTGCATCTGTATGTCCACTCTTTGAATTTTCTTTTGAGCCGATTATAACATCTTACTAGTTCTCATTTATTAATGAATTCAGTAAAATCTTTGCCATGAGTTCATACCATATTTTTACCTTTAAAAAAATTCTTTGTCAATATAGAATATTAAACAAGTGATATAGAGGAACTAATGTATTATAAGTTTTAAGGTCTTTAAGACCTCAGAATATTTTATTTTGGAGTATATAATAGGCTAGCAGGCAGTTCTGCATGGGGAAATGTGACATTTTATATGGGCCGTATTAGGCTTTATACCTGGATAGACCAGAGAAAGGGAGGAAGCAAAGTTCTTGGGAGTCAGAAGAGGTATCAGACTTGACTTGCTAAATGGAACAAATCCTTATGGTGTGTGAAGGGATGGATATATAAGAGAGGAGCAGAGACAGCAAAAGTTTAATCTGGAGGTAAGAAAAACGATATCCTAAAGGGGCGTAAACTTCCCACGAAGTTTCTTGGCAAATACCAGTCATAGGTCCTGTTCATCTGTGTTCAATTCTGTTAACTTAAGAATTTTGTTTTAGAGATAAAGCATCCTTAATCTTATAATAAGAAAATCAATTTTACTATTTAGTGTATGGCCAACTTTGTTAAAATAAGGATACTTAATAAAATAAGAACTGTTCATGTTTAGCTCTGCTTTATATGACATGTGTCTTTTATTCTAAGTCCTAAATGTTATTGTTGGGGAGTTTCAGGAGAGAAAGAGCTTGTTCTGTTTCCTCTTGGAGAGGGATTTTGATCAGCAATCTTCCAGTGTCAAGAGAAATGGCCTGAAGTGGTGCATCATCAGTACAAATATTTGAGAAGAGCCATTTCCTGGGAATTAAGATATATTTGTAGGCATTATCTCTGCAAATTTATAGAAAATCTGAGCTTTATTTGGGAATTGAGGAAATAAACTTGTGCTATATAGCCAGTGGAGAATTGTTGGCTTGGTAAAGAGGAGATTTGGGGACAACATAATCACTTTGTTCAAACTGTTTGATATTTGTTGGGTGGCTCCTCATAGGAGAGATTAGACTTATTCCATGCAGTTTCCAAGGGCAAAACTAAGGCCAACAAATGCTTAAAGTTATAAGGTATCTGTCAATTCAGTATGGGTGAATTTTCTAACAATTCACAAGCATACTGGTTCCAAAGGATTGTGGATTTCTGGAATGCTTCTCGGTGGTAAATTGTCTGCTGGTGACTTTATAAGGGACCCCTGTGTAGAGAAACTTCAACTGTGATGTCTCTAGCGCCAAAGACCAGCTGTATAATTTTGCAATGTCTTAAAAACACAGACATTGTATAACATTAGGAAAAAATGGGAAAGGAGATATATTCCTTCTTCTATAATTCCAAATGGTAAATATGAAATTCATTGTTTTTGCAAGTCATCCTAGAATCTTTCTGAAAAAATGACTGACATTCTGAGGCTTAGGATGAGATGCTGGATTTCCTGGCAGATGAAGAAGCCGCTGTTCTGTAATCATTCCTTGTGTGGACCCAACCGGATTTTGGCAATATATATATTTGATGTATAATTGTGGCAGTGGCCAAAAAAATGTAACCAGGATTGGCAGTTCCAGTGACCACATGAGTATCATGAAATGTGACAGTGTAGGAATTATTTTCTGAAACCCACTGCCTGTCTTTGGCCAGCTTCAGAGATAGCATATAGTTTAGCCCACTGCTAGGGGCTAAGGGAAGGTGTTGAAAAGAGGGAGGGAAGCAACCCTGGTTTGTGAACCTCTTAGTCCTTCTCAATGAAAGAAAAACAAGTTAGAAAGAGGTTTTTTGTTTGTTTTTGATGTTTTTTGGAGGTGAGTACAAATATCAGAATTTAAATGACCTCAAGATGCGATGATATTTTAAAAAGTAGGATTAGCCAATACTCTGGGAGAAGTGAGCTTGGCAAGAAGATGGGCTTTGCAGGCTTGTAGGTCACTTCTCCAGAAAAGATTGAGATTACTGTGCAAATTGCAAACATTTTATGAGCTGATCATAAATTGTAGCTGGGCTTGCTAGAGGTACAGAAGCTTCAAGGACAGGGGAAAGCATGGAAAATAGCAGTGACCATGTTAGGATTATTGATGTACTCCAGTTCTTTTGAGAGCCAACCTTAAGCCAGAACATGGTCAACAAACTACTGTCCGTTACCTGTTCTTATAAATAAAGTTTTATTGAAACATGAAAATGCCCATTCATTTAAGTGTCATCGATGGCTGCTTTCACATCACAGAAGGGCAGAGTTGAATAGTTGTAACAAACTGTGTGGTCTGCAAAGCCTAAAATATCACCTGGCTGGTGCTTTACAGAGTCTGCTGACCCCTGGTCTGTCAGGCTGGTCCACACTTCATCATGGTGTGTTTTGAGAAGATGCTGTCTAGTCTATTTTTAAGCTAGAGGGGAAAGTTGGCAAGTTTTTAGCAAGACCTAGTACTTTTCTATCTACATCCTATCTTCTCATCCTTCCTGTTTCTTGGACCCAGTCTCACATTGGCACCTGCTCCCTATCATTCACTTGAGTCTTCTTAGATGCCATGCATCATAGAGACATCCCTAGTAGAATAAACTGTTTTGTCCCATCTGCCCTTTTCCATCTAGTGTTCTATAAAAATTCTAGGTACAGAGTGGATTTATTTAATGTCTGTTGTGTTCGTTAGTGTTTGGAGCTAGGCCCATGAAATCCAGACTAGTAATGACAGTTTTTAATGCAAGAAAGTAATTATTTTGTTCATTAACCGCAGAGAATTTTTTGGTCGTATATAATTACACATGTATGTGAATTTTCTAATAGCATTTTCTTTGTGCATAGAACAGGCTTTTGTTAATTATTAGTTGTCTTTATAATGGAAATCATCCAAATTAAATTTACTTTGGGTCATACTGAAATAATTCCCATCTGCTGGTGAAATTTGTTCAATTAAACCGTAATATCTCTCCACTATTTTTAAGATGATTATACTATCATACATTGCTAGAAAAATGTTAGCCAATCTAGACAGTAAAAGAGCGTCTTTCTTTCCTGACAAATATTATCTAAGAATCTCTTGGATTTGTAACAGCGCACGTGGAGATTTATGGCTTTAGTGGGCTGTGAATGTTGCTTCAGCCTGTGATTTGTGGTCTAGCGAAGAACCACAGAACATGTCCTTCACAATCAATTGACCTTTTTGCACATCCCGTTCTGGGCCTTACTAAGACCATCTCAAACTGAAGAAATACTCCACCACAATTACCATATTATCATATGGGAGAGGGTCCTATTAAGAAAGAGCCCTGTGGTAATTTCAGGAGTTAATGGTACTTAACAACAGTTTTGTAATTGTACTGTGAGTCCTACATATACCCATGAAAGACTTCAGCTGCTCCCAAGAAAATCATTTATCACACAAATTCCAAATATGTGAATGTGGAAACTTAGAAAATTTTAGTCACTTTGAGTATTTAAATCTCATCCCAAATAAGAGCTTCTTTATCTGCATGACAGTTGAAATTGGAGTTGAAGTGTGCTTTAGAAAGAAAATCCAATGAGACAAGACCATTAGTAGAGAAATGCTTTTGAGTTATTTGCTGTGAAGGTGGAGGAATGCACAGGAGTGGAAGACAGATATCTCAGACTGTAGGGTCTTGATACATTTTATATTACATAGAACATCAGAAAAAGCAAATCTCTAATACTAGCAATGCACAATGTACAATGCTTTAGACATTAATCCTATATTAATTATAACAATGCTGCAAGTTCTTGGGAAGTTAAAAATTTGAATTGTATGCAAGTTTATAAGTAAAAGACTCTCTGCTGTTACCCAGAGATAGACATTAAGTTTTATTTCATATATTTCTGAAAATAGTTGTGTATAAAGTATTTACATTCTTCCCTGCAGATGGGAAATAATATTCTGAAGCCTTTACACCCCCTTAATATATTTGGTCATTTTTAAATATTATTACATAAATCCCTTTCATTCATTGTTACTGCTGCATAGTAATTTATTCAACCATTTCCCTCTCCATATGTTTGTTTCCTTTTTAGTCATTTGCTAATTCAGATAGTGCTGCAGTGAGAAAAATCTTTATGATATATATCTGTGAATACATAATTGTGGGCATATAATTATGGACTGGTCACATTTCTAAAAGTAGTTTTACAGGGTCAAAGGCTATATGCATTTTTAAACTTGGACAATTACTGCCAAAATTTGCCTCTAAACTGGTTGCTCCAATTTTTTATAGTCCCAGTAACAAGTACTTAGGGTGGCCATAACTGGAGACTCTTGACTCTATCATTATCATAGCTAACATTTATTGAACATGTTCTATATGTACTGTTCCCAGTGCTTTCTTTATTAGTGTTCACTTTGTAGATCCTCCTAACAACCCTGTTAGAGAGGCAACCATTTTATAGACAAAAAAAACCTAAAACTGAGTCCCAAAGAGGAATCTTGCCTGCCTAAAAGTCACATAATTAGTAAATGACTAATGATTCAAGTGCATGTCTATTGATGTTGAGAAGTGGAACACAGTCAAACTGGAGGTGGTAGAGAGATGACAGTGATATGAGAGACAGAAGTCCTGGATACAGCTGTGGTGTTTACCTTGGAAAGAGTGAAAACTAAGAAACAATGAAAAACTTGTTCTTATTGGCAAAGTGATGTTGAGAAAAACATATGTGCCCTTGTGTGTTTGAAAGAGGATAGAGGAAGATCTCTTAAAAGATTTTTACCAGCCAGTGACCATTCTATTTAGAATGAAAACAATATGCCATTTGGACGTGAAGTAAGGTTAAAAAGACTATGTATTTCTTTACCTTTTAAATGAGTTGGATGATTAAAAAAAAAAGTCAATGTTCTTAAAAGTCCCCTCTACTGTACAAGTTCCCTCTTCTAGCACTCACCCCCTAAAATTTGGATAATGGGAGAAAAGAGGCTAAATAATAGTTTCAGTGCAGTCTTAAAAGCACAAGCAGTGCCCAGTGTGAAGTCCACCCACCCAGGAAATCTTAGCCATGAAGAGCATCTTAAAGATGTCTGGCTACCTCACAAGGAAACAGGAAGAACTGGATTAGAAAATTAAAAAATAATGAATGTTGGGATCTCCCTGCCCCTGTTAAAAATGAACAATTGTGTAAATTTATTTATGAACAACATAAATTTTAACAATTGTTGATGTTGGAAATCCAGGCATCCCGCTAAGTACCATGCACACTGTGTCTCCCATGTCAGCTCGCTGTTGGAGCCATGGAGAATCTTAGCACTTGTAGGAACTTCAGAAACAGTCTGGTCTCACCCTGTTATTTTGGAGAGAAGAAAACTCACCCCAGAGGTATTCAAACTTACCAAAAATAACAACTGAGAAGATTAAAAGGGAGATTCTGGAATCCCATCTAACGATATCCTATCTGGTCATTTTTCCACCATACCATCTCTCTAAAAATAAGTGATATATGTAAAGAGTCTCAAAAAACATAAATTGATGGAGAATTTAATAACATAAAATGGTTTTTTCTAATTATCTAACAGAACTTCTGAAGACAAGCCTCAGAACTTCAATGTTTGTAATATTTTCATGAGGAAACAAAACTAGATTTTAATATGAATTATCCATTCTGTAAATAGACTAAATAGAGCATTTAATGTAAATGCTAGAATTCACATTAACATAGGACAACCTTCTCTTAAGTGTCATGAACTGTTGCCAATAATCTGTCTTAAGAAGGGGAAAACTTAAAAAAAAAAAAAAAAAGAGAATGAAGCCAGTATTTTTGCATAGAAGAAAGTTCTAATGGGACTGGTGCAGGAGGTAGCCAAAGGCAGGCTTAGATGTGTGTGTTTTAAGGAGGTGTTTGTTTGCAATTACAGTGTTTGCAGCAATGCTAACAGCTCAGTGCTCAATGCTAACAGCTAATTTTCAAGTCTTCTTCAGGAATCCCCATGAAGATGGGAAACTGAGGTGTGTAACAGAACAGAGCAGATTAGGAAGAACCTTGTAACTGTAGTCTGTATGCCAGTGTATGCTGATAGGTACGGCATTGTTAAAGGGGCAAAGGAGTTCCTACAGAAAGAGTCTAGAGAGGGGATTAGAGGTAACCTGGGGTAAAACATTAGATTTTGGAATTATATTAGAAATGTTAAATGTAGCATCAATAGCAGTAGAGATTTAGGGCAAGGCAAACTTATCTTTTGGCCGCTAGCCATGTTTGAGTTCTCTTATAGTGAAACGGTTAGGAAGAAAAGCCAGCTTTGCACTAAATGTATATTGTTTGTGATTAATGCAAGGTCTAATCTTAGGAAGATTTGCTCTGATTCTTCCTCTTTACCTCTGAATTTCCAGCAATATGACTTTCAGCAACTCACCTAACCTCTCTTTGCGTCCTGTAAAATTGGGATAATAGCAATACCCACCGCCTATGGTAGAAAGAATACCATGCTTACAGCAGCATTGAACTGTGATAAGCTATATGTGTGCCAGACCTCATCGTACATAGGGCACAGTTACCCTCAGGAAGATTATACATTTTAGGAGTGCCTCCCCCTTGGCATGTCTCAGTGTCCGGTGCTCTTTACAGGACAATCCTCTTTCCCTCTCCTGAACAGTTTATTCCTCTCTTTCTGGCCCATGCCTTTGCAGAACCATAGATTCTAAGAGCCACAGACAGCAGAAGGAGAGAGGTGGTTCACAGGTGTGAGTTCCCTTGGCTACTGACTGACACATACATACACATTCACGTGAAAGTACCAGGACCAAGACTACCCAAGGGGAAGCTGGAGATACGTGGCCAAAATAAGTACTCTGAGGATTTACCTCCCCCTCCATAATAGAGTGATAACAATTGGTACATTTACAAGCAGCTTTCACATTCTTTAAGCGTGTTTGATTTTCTCAGCATTGAGGCATGCGAAATAAAAAGAAGCTTGCTTTGCCTTATTTTGACTACAGTATCTAGATCTACTCTTAATCTGTTTGCATTATTAAAACATTTCCAAAGTGTGAAGTATTCTCCCTGCGCACTGGTCTTCAGTTTCTCAAACCATCTCTGTTCTATAACCAGGGCTATCAGGCTTAAAACAGACAGGCTCTTTTGGGACCTTGGACATGGGACTTGATTTTGTTTGTTTTGGAAATTTGCCCTACTTTGGGGAGAATAAAAAGATCTGGCACCTTCTATTTTATTTTATAGATTCAAATGCCATTGAATATCACTGTGGGTTTTGGCTTGTTAAATACACTGGCAACAGCAGGGTTTGGCTAATTTTAATGCTCCCTTTTAAGAGGGAAGCAGGGTTCAGCATTTATACTACCTCTGTAGCTATTTTATTAACACTTTAAATTATAATCAAGGGCTATTCTAAAAACGCATCAGATTTCCTAAACTTCTTTAAATGATGGTAGTGTAATCCAGCCCGGCTTCAAAGCCACTGCTGTGGCCTTTGTCCCCAGCATCTGGCTTGTACCATCTCCAGATGAAATGTTCACAACTGCCTGAGTTCAGCTATCAGTTACTGCCAGCTTTTAAGCACTGTAAACAATAGTTATTTTGCCCCCTTGTTTTGAGTACTTAAAAGATACTTCGGGAATTGCGTTTCTTTCATTCCACCCGAGTAGGGCTGCCTGGGAAGATTTGCTTAGAGAAAGTCTTTTCTTTGAGATAAACTATGGAACTAAAATTAAAAGATCCAACTGAAATCACTCTTGCAAGGATTGAGGTTCTGACACCAGAAAATGGAGCTCTGCTAAATGAGATGCTAAAACAGACTAGATGGCATCATCTTCAGATAGCAACAATGTGTGCATGGCACGGCATCTTCTCCAAAGGGACAGGGAATATCTATTGTTCTAAGGGACTTTCTGAGTGTGAACCTAGAGAATTGCTGAAATTTCCCTTTTCAGGCCATTTGATCACACAAATGACTTACAGCCACATAGGTGTACAAAAACGCGTAGAAATCCCCTACCACATGCTATCCTTTGATGAACTCTGAGCTCTGGTACAGCAGAGACCATGGCCAATTGATTTTGGTGGGAGGTTTATGTTCAGGCTAGCACAGACCTCCATCCTGGGAGCTCCTGCTCCAGGTCACGCTGATTTATAAGATGTGAGGCTGACCTGGGCACTTTGGGAATAAATTTCTAAATTCGGCTTCTTTTCAGCTTAGGCCACCACATTTTCTACCAAAGTCACTGAGCTGTCACAGCAGTAGGGCTGGGCCCATTTCATTACCTTCCATTTAACATGAGGCTTCTTTCTACCTCCTCCTCAGAAGCAGTAACCTAGTTTTGGTCACATCAAATGAAACCTTACTTCAAAATTTTACTGTCTACTAAAGTCTGAATAAACTAGTGGAACAAGTCAGGCTAACAAATGGCTGGCATCCTGGGGTCATTTTTGAGGCAAGTGTCCTTCTCTCATGAGCTCTTTCCAAATGCACAGTCCAGCAGCACCTTCCTCAGTGAGATGTAGGATCTAGGGATTGTTTGTCCTCCCAGCTGAGACTTAAGCACTTTCTGTGGAAATTGGTTTGGGAAGACCCCCCTAATCAAGTGGGAAGCTCGGATTTAAGCCAACATTTAAAAATAAATGTCTCCTATCTCAGTGTCTTCTGGTGGTTTTTGCAGGCCTTTGGATGCTCTGGAGGTCAGGAGAACTGCTATATGTGGACAGCTGGTGATATGTCACCTTTTCTTTGTTTTTTTTTTCTTTCCTTTTTAGGACCAGGAAGAAAACAAGGGAGCTACAAGTTGGCCTGAATTCTACATTGATCAGCTCAATTCCATGGCTGCTGTAGGTATACTTTATCTTCTACGACACAGTTTAAAATACAGTACAAAGTACACATTTGCACAATAAATTCAATTGAGTAAGATCTACTAAATGTCATTACCCTTCCAAGCTTCATTCCAAACCCTCAGAGTTGGGAGAGGACCATGGGGGGTGTATAAAGGGGCAAAAGTGTTACTTGACAGAGTGATTTTTCTAGTATGTTTTAAATAAAGTCTGCACACACTAAAATATAATTGACTTTAATGTTACAACAGGAAACATAATCTGAAATCTGGCCCTTGTTCAACTTTAACTTGTAATTGCTTTAACTGATCATTTGGAGCTTTGTAATACTATTCTAGAAGTTGATATCATTTAAAAATATTATGATTAAACAACTCCTTCAGTATACTCTTCTCATTCTCTTCCTTACTGGGACCTTGGTTCTTCCTTGGCTTTTTGATTTTATAGGGGATCATGATGCTCTTTTCTCATAATAGGTCCTTGAGGAATCCATGGAGTCAGTGGTTTAATGAAAAGACGTAATAATAATAATAGTGCTGAGGTGTCCTTGGGAAAGCCTTGGCACATGGAGTTTGGATTCAGTTATTGCTTAAAATGCATTCTTAATATCTAAAATATGAATTCTGATCACATTATATCTTGGGATGTCAGTGTTCCAAGCCGCTTGAGGGGCATCTACTGATCACAGCTAAAATTCACAATAGTAAATAAGCTATTGCCCTTTGAGAACTAGTAGCTTACATCCTGTTACTGCTGATAGAAATTGAAGGTTGTCCACAGTCTTACCTGTGGACACACTCATGATTTTATGAGTCAATACGTTATATTCAGCTTTTGAGTTTATATCATCCAAATAGATAATAGCTTCCAGAATACTTTCTTCTACTGATTTTCCTGCCTTCTCCCAAGTCCATGTGGAAAATTAATGTCTTATCACTTAAAGCAAACATTTAAAATTGTCTGTATTTTGTTGCTGTTGCCAAAGTTAAAAGCTGACTAGAATATGTGAACCATTCACTCTTTTGCTAAAATTTGAGAGGCCTTAACTTGTAGTAACTGCCTCTTTTCAAGCTTTTTCTTTGAAGATGCATCTTCTGTTATACAATAAAAGATAAACAGCCTGGTAAATGTGAACAGGGCTGTATTAATTATTGAAGAAAATACATAAGTTTTTGCCTTGAGGGTTTCTAATTTAAAAGCATAGCAGAAAAAGGACAGGGAAAGAGAAAAACATCAAATCCTTCTTATTCAATTCATCATGCATAATGCCGAAGACGAGAGAAGAGCGATCTCAGCATTTATATAGATATTCTAAGAGAATGTGAGATTCGTGATGACCATCAGGGATTTTGTGTGCATCCATCCAAGCAATAATAATTTGGAGCCATTGAACATTTCTTGCATGTAAAGGCTATTTTGTGAATTCTTGTTCCTGACTATTAGGGAATAAAAAGAACTGTCAGGCAGACTGTCGCTCTTTGTAATTAAGTCAGCATTGTTTGATGTCTAACAAGGGAAGTTTCTTCTTTGCTAATGAATTCCTTGCTATACATGGAGAAGTACTGAGTATTATGGATTTTTCGGTCTTTAAATATTAGGGCAGTTATATTAATTTGTGCATTAATGACTTTATTTTTGACCTGTCTGCGTAGACCTGCTCATTCCTAAGGATCAGGGTCCATGGTATGCTGGCATGTGGGCCTTCTTCAAGATGGTCCTTTCCTTTCCTTCCAGCTCCTTGGATGTTTCTTTGCTTCATCTCATCTTTGCTGGTTTACATTTTAATTATATTTGGTTTCTAATCTGAAGTTGCTCCCAGAGCATCACAATGCTATTAAATTGTGACTTTGCCATCCTTTAACTTTACTCTGTTAAACACCTAACAATAATGTTCCTGTTAGGGCTGAGTCATCTTCTCTCCAAGGTCAAAGATAAAGGGGATTAACTGTCCATGGATTAATGAGGCCTCTAAACCCTTGCATACCAAAATGAACAGGGAGATCTGATGAGACCAGAAACCCTGTGTTACGTTTTCTGTTTTTCTCACTTTATCTGTAGCCACCACCTCTTTGCATAGTTCTAGCTAATCTCTCTGACATGTGTGCTGGAGAAATCCCGGCAACACACAGCAGAAATCCTGAGACACTGTCCCTGGGGACTGTCCCTGGGGACTGGGGACTGGGCACAATTCCTTCAGATCCTCTCCATGGCCCAACAGCTAGACTCCTTGGCTGTCTGCTAAGGAACTATTGAAGAGGTGTTTGTCCACATTGGCATTATCCAGTGTCTGCAGCAACGACTGCTATTGAGTTTGCCTCATGTGACAGGCAGTCGATTGGGCACTTTACAAGTTGTTTTAAATCCTTACCAGCACCCCATGCTGCCAGTGCTATTTATAGAAATAGACCCCAAGAAGTGTTACTTTGCCCAAGACCATCTAATTAGGAAGTGGTCATCTCATTAGGAGATCAAGCCTGTCTATGAGCCCAAAGACTCCTTCCAATTTGCCTTTCCCTGACTTGCTTTGTAAAACCCTGTGGCACATGAAAGAGGCCTACTGACGCTGCCTGCCGCCACCCCCAGGCCCATGCTGTTGACTTGTCTGACAGGGTGGGGCGGAGGGCAGGCATCTGTTTTCTTTAATGCCTCAGGAGTCTGATAAACAGTCCAGGTCGAACAGCGCCACACTTACTGGTCCATGAAACCAGCCATTTGTGGAGCCAGTTCAGTTGCTTTACGTAAGCCTCATAACAAGAATGCTTTGTTCTTTAAAGGACCCTTGAGTGATCTGTTGGCTTTTAAAGAGTGAAAAACGGTAAAATAAAGGAGCACGACCCAACAGGTCCTCAAAGGACGTGGGCTTGTTTTGTATGTGGCTCTTCCATACTTTGTCGGGGAGGGTGTGAGTTGAAGTTCCATGTGCTTAGTGGGCCAGCTTATTGATTTCACACCAAAGAAATTCTTCAACAGCTTTTCAGACTCCCAGCCAGGAATGATTTCTGTCCACATCTATGCATATCTACCATGTTCCAGTGTCTACTTTAGCAACTTTAACATGGGAGATTCTCTGCCCATGTGTACCCTGCCCTCTGCCCACTTCTGTGAGCAGGCATTTACAGAGCGCATGCAAAGCAGGCCTCACAGGGCCTGTTCTCTACATTTCAAGAGGCATTGTTTGGCACAGAAAACATCTTTAGAAATGTAGGCTATGAAAAGGTGCAAAGTGCTGGGTATGATAGTGCATATCTGTAATCCCAGCAGCTTGGAGGCTGAGGCAGGAGGATTGTGAGTTCAAAGCCAGCCTCAGCAAAAGTGAGGTGCTAAGCAACTCAGCGAGACTTTGTCTCTAAATAAAAAAACAGAGCTGGGATGTGACTCAGTGGTCAAATGCCCCTGAGTTCAGTCCTCTGTACCAAAAAAAGAAAAAGAAAAAGAAAAAGTGCAAATTGAAACTTCTTCCTAAATGTGAAGCTTGAAAACTTGAGAATTTTTATAAATCATTTATGTTGAAAAGGCACATTAGAATCAAGTTCATCTACCTAAGCTCAGTCTTCTTAACACACTAAATGCAATCTTAGATCCAAATCTACCTGTATCACAGTTTTATGAAATTAAGCTTAGGAACAAGAAATGATATTCATAAAAGGCCTTATTCTGAGCTGCAGAGTGATTGCTTAAGAGTACAAACGAATTCAGCTGTGCCACTGGAGATTAAGCATCCTTGGCTGGATTTGTGCTGAATTTTTAAGGGATGCGTCCCGCAGAGCTCTGCAGGAATTCGTTGGTTATTTCTGCACACAGTTTATTCTCCTACTGTCCTCTGGTGACAGCTGTCCAGGTGCATCACCAGCAAGAAGATAGCTTTAGCAGAAACAATAACAAGCTTAAAAAAAAATAATAAAAAAAGAAGCAGCAGCAGAAGCAGCAGCTTGACTGGTTTTTATTATAATTGCCATAAGTGAAACTGGTGTATTCATTTGCTTTAGGTTTTACCCTTCTTGTTATGTGGTCAAACTTAAGTTTTGATGAACATTTAGTTACTTAATACTGATACTATTGATTTACAATAATAAAGCCACCCTTGATGATTTGTGATCCTGAAAGAAAGGCAGAGACTGGATCATTGAGAACCATGGATAAGAGTCAAGCTTTTCTCTGGCTATGCAGTCACCTCAATCTATTTCCCAGTCAAGCCTTTTATCAGAATTGGTAACAGATAAAACAATTGAGACTAGACATGGATATATTCCGAGTAGGATGAAGGAAAGGGACTTGTAACTTCATGGGTGGAACTCCTGGGACTATAGACTGGAGGTACTTTGGAACAACTAGGCAATCATGGAGTGAATCACAGTGGAAAGGACCATGAACTTTACTATGTTCATGACTTTTTAATATCAACTGAAATGTGCCTACATAAAATCTTCTTTCTGCAGCATCAGCATTGCCTAAAAAAAATTTCAGAAATGTAACATCTCAGGCTTCACCCCAGACTTGCTAAATCAGAGCCTGCATTTTAAAAAATGCCTAGATGATTTTCATGTCCACATTAAAGTTCAAGAAGCCCTGCTCTAACAGATCCCAGGGTAGGAAATACACACACACACACACACACACACACACACACACACACCCCTCTATCCATATTTTGATTTTTAAATGACATTGGAGTATTTCAAGAAGTTAACACATTGAATCTGGAAGAAGTATCCATTGTCGTTTCAGGTCCACTTTAAGTGTTGGTCTTCAAAATGTTTTATATAGCAAAAGCCTTTTAACCTTGATTACACTTTTTGAGAAATGGGAGCAATAGCATGGGAAAATTGCTTCCACTTCCTCTGTTTGATAGTGTGATAGTATTAACTTTAATTGCCAAAATGTTGTGCTCAGCTGCAGGTTCAGTCTTTCATAAACTATGAATAGCAATATCTATATCAGGGAATAGTCATAGAATAGTTACCTAAGCATTTGGGCAACTTCATCTCAATTATGATTTCCAAATATTTCCTAAAAGTGTTATTTAAAATTTAGAAGGACTTGTAATAAAGACAAAAAAAAAATATGGAATTCTTGGTGATGTTGTTCTATACATGGACTTATAGTAAACTTTAATCATATATTTACTGATTATTGGATAATAACATGTAATCTGTGGACTTGCCTTGTTTGTACAATAATTAAAAATTCAATTTGAAGAATTGAATTTGTCACAAATAAAACAATTGAGACTATACAAGGATATATTCCAAGTAGGAATAACTTCTTTTCTTTGTATAGAGAAAATCCCTGCTGGCTTTAGAGAAGGAAGAAGAAGAAGAGAGAAGTAAAACTATAGAGAGTTTAAAGACAGCACTAAGGACAAAACCAATGAGGTAATTCTTTCCTGGGCAGCATGTTCTTCTTTCCTCTCTCCTTTCCTCCCTAACTTCTTTTTTCTGCACTAGTCCGACCTTCCAAGAAGTCTTAAATTGTTTAACCATTGAATATATACAAAATTGATATTCTTCAATTAAAAGATATGCAGAGCGTCACTAGGATAGCTAAAATTATAAAAGAGATTAACAATAATGGCAAGATATTACATAGAAAAATTGGGACCCCCATTTATTGCTCTTGGAATATAAAATGGTACAGCTACTGTGGAAAAGCATTAGGCAGTTCTCTGGAATGATAGTGTTGCCATATGACATATGACAATTATACTCCTAGACATATAGCCAAGGGAAGTGAAGACATGTTCCCCAAAATCTTGCCCATAAATGTTCATGTCAGCATTATTTAAAAGCCAAAAAGTAGAGTATGTCCATCAACTGATGAGTGGACAAAGTGTGGTATGTCCACAATGGAGTATTTCATGGTCATTAAAAGCAATGAAGTACCTGTCACAGCATGCAGTAACCTTTCAAATATTATACTAAGTGAAAAATTAAAAATAAAAGATGATCAGACTTTCTGGCAATAGTGATTCATTCCTTTCTGGTAATCAGCTTCCACTGTGTGCCTCCTCCACCTTCACTTTCCATTCAGGCCTCGAGGATTCAGTGAGGTGTTGGTGTTCCCACAGGCACATTTCATTAGTACAGGGGCTATGAATGAAACCAACTCGCTTAACCAGCTTGGTGATATCTGGATTTGGATTGTGTGGTTGGTGGAATGACTCAAAAATAATTGCCTTTCTTTACTTGATGATAAAATGCAAACTAAGAAAAATCTACTAGTTCATCAAAAATACTGAGCAGTTTTAGGACAGAGGTCTTCTAGACTATCTTCACTAAACCAGTGTTTTCCTTAGTGTGTTTTTTCTACATGCTCAGATTTAATGAGTGTCCAAGGCTAAATAATTTGGAAGTTTCTTGAATAGTAAAATAAACCAGTTATGTTATCTCTGGAATTTTCAAGGGTTTTGACATGCACATAGGCATTGTGAATTATTCCTATCGATTGGCTTTACAATAAAGGTTATAAATATTGATAAAAATTAATTTACAGTTGTTTTGGTCAGCTATTTTCGCTGCTGAGACTAAAGGATTTGACCAGAACAATTTTAAAGGAGGAAAAGTTTATTTGAGGGCTCACGGTTTCAGAGGCCTTAGTCTGGCCTCATAGAAGGCTGGCTCCATCCCTCAAGGCGCAAGGTGAGGCAGGACATCCTGGCAGAAGAGTGTGGCAGAGGGAAACAGCTCACATTGTGATCAGAGAGAGACTCCATTCTCTATATACAAATGAGGGGAGAGACTCCACTCAGACTCTATATACACATATATACCCAAAGCCACACCCCAATTCCCACCTCCTCCAGCCACACCCTATCACTTAAGTTACCACTTAGTTAAACTCATACAACCCAATCATTTCTCCTGTGAACTTTCTTGTGCTATCTCACACATGAGCTCTTCGGGGACACCTCACATCCAAACCATAACAACAGTAATAAAGGATTACTTTATCTGTTTAAGTATGTTATATTAGCATGTCATACAAAATAAAGGTTGCACCTCAGAGAATTAATCTCCAGGATATATAAAGAACTCAAAACACTTAACACCAAAAAAACAAATAACCCAATCGATAAGTGGGCTAAGGAACTGAACAGACACTTCACAGAAGAAGAAATACAATCGATCCACAAATATATGAAAAAAATGTTAAACCTCTTTAGCAATTAGAGAAATGCAAATCAAAACTACTCTAAGATTTCATCCCACCCTAGTCAGAATAGCAGTTATCAGAAATACAAACAACAATAAATGTTGGCAAGGATGTCGGGGAAAAGGTACACTCATACATTGCTGGTGGGACTGCAAATTGGTGCAACCATTATGAAAAGCAATATGGAGATTCCTCAGAAAACTTGGAATGGAAACACCACTTGACGTAGCTATCCTACTTCTCGGTTTATACCCAAAGGACTTAAAATTGGCATATTACAGTGATGCAGCCACATCAATGTTTATAGCAGCTCAGTTCACAATATTTAAACTAAGGAAGCAACCTAGGTGCCCTTCAACAAATGAATGGATTAAAAAAATGTGATATGTATATACATATATGTATGTATATATATACATACACACACGATGAAATATTACTCAGCCTTAAAGAAGAATGAAATGATGGCATTTGCTGGTACATGGATGGAGCTGGAGAATATCATGCTAAGTGAAATAAGTCAATCCCAAAAAATCAAAGGCCCAATGTTTTCTCTGGTATCCAGATGCTAATTCACAACAGGGAGACAGACTAGGGAAGAATAGAGTTACTTTAGATTAGGTAGAGGGGAGTGAAGGGTGGGGAGGGAGTATGGGGGCAGGAAGGATAGCAGAATGAATTGGACATTATTACCCTATATACATATATAACTATATGACTGGTGGGATTCTACATGTATAGCCAGAAGAATGAGAAATTATACTCCCTTATATATGATGTATCAAAGTGCATTCTACTGTCATATATAACTAATTAAAACAAATAAATAATTTTTAAAAAGAATAAGGAAAAGTAGGGTTTTGTTAAAAAACCTCCTAGGGATATAAATATTTATTCATTTGATAAGCAAATGTCCTGGGGTTGAAGGACACCCTCTGACTTTTCTTACAGTATACCAGGGTCAGCAGTCAGCACATAGAAGTGCATGGACCTGGATGCTCAGGTCCCACAATAATTCAGATCAGCAGATAATTTTAACCTAAGACAAGATATATATTCTGAGTGCCCTTTTGCCCTTCACCTTTTACTCATATATAATCTATTAATTGGTTCTTTGTACCAGCTGAGATGTATTTACCTCAAATGGAGATTTTTTTTTTTCTTTCTGATTCTGGCTAGATCAGAAGAGGCAGGGTTGAGAAGACCTCATCAATGTAAGGCCTTTGGAGCTTTTGGAACTGAGTCTTTTTTTCTTTCCCCTGTCCCCCAAAGCTTGTCTGATTAGGGCTATTACAAAATCCCCAAGGGACTTAAGTCTGATGCACATCTCTTCATGACAGGTTTGTGACCAGATTCATCGACTTGGATGGCTTGTCGTGTATTCTCAACTTTCTAAAGACCATGGACTATGAGACCTCTGAGTCTCGAATACATACCTCTCTCATTGGATGTATAAAGGCGCTAATGAACAA
The DNA here is from genome assembly GCA_028644305.1 of Xerus rutilus. Lineage (NCBI taxonomy): Eukaryota > Metazoa > Chordata > Mammalia > Rodentia > Sciuridae > Xerus > Xerus rutilus. The sequence continues at coordinate 37,573,939 of CM053401.1, read as the reverse complement.
CTCTCAAGGTCGGGCTCATGTCCTGGCTCATTCTGAGAGTATTAATGTAATTGCTCAGAGTCTGAGCACAGAGAACATTAAGACAAAAGTGGCCGTGCTGGAAATCTTGGGCGCCGTGTGCCTGGTTCCTGGGGGCCACAAGAAGGTTCTACAGGCCATGCTGCACTACCAGAAGTTTGCCAGCGAAAGGACCCGCTTTCAGGTAGGACCTGCTTCACCCACCCTGTCCTTAACTACACAAATAGGTGCCTTTTCCAGTCCCGAAGGGGGAGCATGACTTGAGATTCACTCCCGCAAGTGATGACTCACACTGTAAGTTCCCTTCTCCTGAGTCTAAGGACCAGAAAATAGTACATACTTTCTACAGTTGATCAATCTGAGATTTTAGATTTACTGAACTGTAAAGACTAGCCTTGCATCCTGCACAGTATATGTAGCACACATCTTTTGTATCCACTCAATGGAATACTCCCTGAAAATTTTAGATTGCCATTCTTGATTTAGGATTGAGATGAAAAGTGTGATTATGTCACCTTTTTACTATGTAAAAATAAAAAAAAAATTTATGTAAAAATCAAACTGAGGTATCAAAGTCTTTCATACATGGATATATGAACATGCATACTGTAAAATTTTTGGAAGTAGAATTTTTAGTACTGATTTGAAGGGGAAAAAAATGGTAGCTTTCTATGGATCAATGGAATTCTGACTAAGCACAAGCTTTTAAAAATTAACTTATGCATTAACTTTATAAAATGAGCACAAAGTTTGTAATGATTCTGTCCTTTGTTTTTTACATCTGTATCTTCAACAGACCTTAATTAATGACTTGGATAAAAGCACTGGACGATATCGGGATGAAGTGAGTCTCAAGACTGCCATCATGTCCTTCATTAACGCAGTGCTAAGCCAAGGCGCGGGAGTGGTAAGAACCTTTTGTGCTACGACTTTTAAAACATAAAGAATAATTTTAAGATGAATACTCTCTAGTCTAAAAAAGCACAAATATATGTTTTATCACCCTTTTATTTTCAGGAGAGTTTGGACTTTAGACTTCATCTTCGCTATGAATTTCTGATGTTAGGAATTCAACCTGTTATAGATAAATTAAGGGAACATGAAAATTCAACATTAGACAGGTAAGTGAGCCTGTTCTGATCTGTGGGTGTGGTACCATAGTGCCGGCCTATGTCTATAGCATGAGGAGCTAGCGCACACCAGCATGTCAGTTCAGCTGATGATGTTTTTATCCTATGACTTCATCAATGGAGGAGGCGGCATGTTGGGCAGAGAACTTGAAGTGGGTTTTGGCTTTAGACCTGCATCTCTATCCTGTCCTAGGCTTGCCTAATACTTATCCTATGTATCCTGGTCGAGTTATTCATTTTTTCTGAACTTTAGTGTTTTTTTACTTATAAATATTGGTGACCATGGTGATAATAATGACAACTATCTTCTTTGTTGCTAAAATTAACTCTAAAATTTGTGGTTTCACTTAGTACCCTTGATTGGCATTCTGTGAATGTCACCTTCTACTTCTTGTCCATTTGTTCTTATTTGTAGTCATTTTACCATTTCTAACATGGCCCCATTAGCTCTCAGATCCTGCCCTTCTTCATTCATTTACTGCAGCATGCTCTTCTAGATATTCTGTGAACATGTCCAGAAAGCTCTTGCCTCAGGACCTTTGCACATACTATTTTCTCAGCTTCAGAAAGTATTTCACAGCTATCCAAAGGTTACCTGTTCCCTTGTTCCCTACAGAGAGACCTTTTCAAACCACCATGTATATTTATTTCATTTCCCTTTATTTTCTGTTCCTTTGACCCTGATGTATTTGTCTACATAGATTGTATCAGTCGCAGTGCATAGAATACATAGTAGTAGGGCTTAATAAATATTTTAATAAACAAATGAATGACGTGAATATTTCTTTTGTGATCTTCAGTTCAATAGCAAGTCAAGCATGGGTAGATGGGCTTATTTTTCCATAAAAGGACTCCATGAGTGGAATCTGAACTTGATTATTTTTAGATTTGATAAACTTTAATTTAATAATTATCTACTATGTGCTATGCATCGTAGGTTTCTAAATTTTTATTTTGATCTTAATCTATTTTTTCCTTATAACAGTTAAGTGAAATCATTCAAGTTTTATTACTCTGTGTCTTTTAGAGATATCTCTGAAAATTTAGGAAAGGCCTTATTATTAATGTTCTGAATCCTATGTACTTGTGTTCATAGAATGTTCTGCTTTTAATAAATTTTTCTTAATTATCTTTCAGGCATTTAGACTTTTTCGAAATGCTCCGAAATGAAGATGAACTAGAATTTGCCAAAAGATTTGAACTGGTATGTCTACTTGGAATTATTCTGGCTTAACTCACCAGTTCACAGAATTTCTCCTTGAAATAGTGTTGTAGTGTCAGCATGGCTCAGTGTAACCTGTGAGCAATATCCCAGCTCTGTTTTGTTAGCTAAGACACAGGATTAGATTGTATTTGCCTCGGATTTACTTATCTTGCATTGGGAGACTTGAGGAACTTGAGTGTTTGACTTCCATTTGCTTTTCCCGTAAAATAGGTTCACATAGACACAAAAAGTGCGACTCAGATGTTTGAGCTGACCAGGAAGAGGCTGACTCACAGTGAAGCCTACCCTCATTTCATGTCCATCCTTCACCACTGCCTCCAGATGCCTTGTGAGTGTTTGTGACCTGCCTGGGTGTGGTTGAGCATTTGGACGTTGCCCACAGGGCTCTGTCTTCTGAACGGTGCTCACACAGTTGGAACATGTACACCAAGGACTATAGAACTCGGTTTTGTGACAGCCTGTGTCTTACCCCACACAGCTTAAGAGATATAATGGAATTCACCAAATATGAAACGAATTATAACTTACTTTGATTTTGAAAATAAATATATGCTTTACAACACACTCAGAAAGAGTGTGTTGTAAATTAAATAAATTGTCATGGGATGTTAACATTCCAGTGTTTTGGGAAGCGTTAGTGCAGATGATGTAAACATCTCTTTGGATCTGTGGCTTTAAAGGGTGACTATTGTTGAGACATATTCATCTTAGTTTACAAATAGCTCGATGATTTCTTCCACCCTTCTTTTCCTTTTTAGACAAGAGGAGTGGCAACACTGTTCAGTACTGGCTACTGCTGGATAGAATCATTCAGCAGATAGTCATCCAGAATGACAAAGGACAGGACCCCGACTCCACACCTCTGGAAAACTTTAATATTAAGAATGTCGTACGAATGTGAGTCTCTTCTTCTGCTGCTGCCTATGACATAATAGTGATAAGAGATATATTTTATGCCACGATCAAACATAAGTCACTGTCCAAACATATGCAATATTTGTAAGCAACATCTGGGTTTAAACGGGTTTCAAGCATGCACTGAGGATTTTCTCTGCAGTAGGCTATTTTTGTACCTAGGGAGAATGCATTTAGCAGTCGACCTTTTATGTCTTTTGTAATGAGTACTCATTTAACTTACACAGGTTGGTTAATGAAAATGAAGTTAAGCAGTGGAAAGAACAAGCAGAAAAAATGAGAAAAGGTAAGCCTAGAGGCCCTCACAAAAGAAGACGCTGTTGGGAGGCTGAGGCAGGAGAATCATGAGTTCAAAGCCAGCCTCAGCAATGGCGAGGCGCCAAGCAACTCAGTGAGACCCTTAAAATAGGGCTGGGGATGTGGCTCAGTCTAGTGGTCAAGTACCCCTGCGTTCAATCCCTAGTACCAAAGGAAAAAAAAATAAAGAAGAAGATGCTGTGTTACAGATTTTTGGGTGACCCAGATAAGAGCAGAGGACGTGTCATTGGTTGTCAGATGATAACTCTGCTCTTTGTATCTTTGTACTAATATTTCCCATTGACTTACGTACATCAAGGAATCTTTCTATGTCTTGAGGGCATTTTGCCCAGGCTTTTTTCAAACCAAGCAATTTTAATTGTCATGCTGATTCCCAAATATTTTCTCTTTGATTACAATCACATACCTTTTTTGAAGAGCTTGTAACTTTTGCTGTTCAGTATTTGTTAATTCAAATTTTCTTAAGTACCGATCATCCAGACCCTTCCTCTGCCCAGTAGCTGCTCTTTAAAGCACTTTAGGTCTTAAGAAATATAATAAGGGACTCTAGAATTTTGTAATTTTTCCCAGAATTTTAAAAGAGAAGCATAGCCAACTTGGTCTCCTCATCCCAGTACTCTCCATGACCTTAATATGACACCAGTCATAAAACAAGAAATCATGCAGAAAATCAATGGCAATTGTAAAGATATGTGTTATGAAACTGTAACAGGCCAGCTGTTAGTGAGTATTTGGATAAGTCTTTGATGTTATCCCTCTTGTGTTCCTCAAGGTGCCAGCCACTCACAGAAATGGATAGCTTTCCTACCTCCTCCAGAATATTAGCAAATCAAAGTTGACCTCTTGGTGAGAACGGTCATACTCCCAGCCACCGCTCTGTCACCATACTGGTCAACTGACCTCCTTTTCCTTGTCCACGTTATTCAGTTACAGCCAATGAAATGCCGTAGCACTCGCCCTATTAGTGAATGCTCTGCAAACAGCATCCAAGAGATGGCTGAGCATTTCCTTTCTTCTCATCACATTTATCCTTTCCCATAGAGCACAAAAGCAGAACTGCTGCAGACTCTGAAAAATACCAAATGTGAAGTCCTGTTCTGTTAACTAGTTCCCCTACGTATCTATGCTGCTTTCAAATAATTGAGGCTCTACATGTATTTTTACAAAGAAATTTCAGGAACTGCTGTGGAAAGAATAGAAACATTGACTAAAAGTCAGGGTAAAGGGAGATGAAACCAAGGAGAAAGCGATCCATGAGCGGCTGTTTTGGGGTTACACCCCAGAGCATGGAGATTCGAAGGTGCAAGCTGAGGAGAGGACTTGGGACATAAGCGTTAGTGCCATGATAACTCTGCCTTCACTCATTGTGTGAAAAGGATAAGTTATGTCCTCCCTTGCCCTGCACTCTCCCCCTCTGCAACGTGACGATTAAACCTAACTCACAGGGATGTTGTGAAGATTAAGTGTCAAAACAAATAGAACATCAGCATGGAATCTGGCACAATAAATGACAGCCATTATTACAAGGTTCAGGTGGCTGAGATGGTGGAAGAGAAAAATCCCCAAGGTCAGGGGGAGGAACCGGATGGTTTAAAGTGAAGTCATGGGTACAGTATAAAAGAGAGATTAAAGATCAAATCTTTAATCTTTTCTTGAGACTTCAGGAAAGCAAAGTTAGATTCAAACAGGCACATGTTGACAAATCAGTGAGGGGGTAGAGGCTGTGAAGGACAGGAAGATTCATGGACCTGAAAGGTGGAGACTATTTAGAGGAAAATTGTCTTTGGTGCAGAACCTGCCCAGGAAGTACTCAATGAAAACTTAGCAAATGGATAGTCACTGTGTGTCATTTGTGGGTATATCTTTAGGCTGGAGCTCCCCAAACCTGGCATTACATCAGGATCATCTAAAGAGCATTTGAAAACCACAGTCTCTGAAGCCCTACTCCACACTACAGAATAGCTTACTTAAAGTGGGGTCGGAGCCGGGCGCGGTGTCGCACACACCTATAATTCCTGCACTTTGGGAGGCTGAGACAGGAGAATCGCGAGTTCAAAGCCAGCCTCAGTGATGGTGAGGCGCTAAGCCACTCAGTGAGACCCTGTCTCTACATAAAACACAAAATAGGGCTGGGGAGGTGGCTCAGTGGTTGAGTGCCCCTGAGTTCAATCCCCAGTACCAAAAAAAAAAGTGGAGGTCGGGACATACTGGAATGTCAAGACTTCTTAGGATTCTGAGGCACAGCCACATTTGTCAGTGGCATTCCTGTAAGAAGAAGGCTAACCCCTAGTCTTATTGTCAGTGAGAAATGACATGAAGACAGAAGAAGGAAAATGGGATACAGTGAGGTAATTTTTAGATGCAGTTGTAGAAGTGGGTCAGTGGTTAACTCCCAGGCTGCCAAAGCCAGCATTTTAATGGTTCACACCTCTTCCTGCAAATCCCAATTCAGGGGGACACAGAAAAGAGAAGGTCAGAGACAGAGACAACAAGAATGAAATGTGTTTCCAAACTCAAAAAGTAGAGACCAGCTTTGTCTTACTCAGTCTCTGTGGGTTATATCTCTAGTGAATTTATTGATATAAAAAGAATAGGAATTGGGGCCAAGTTTTTGAAATAAAAGTCTTGAGCCTAAACTGGATTCTTTTCTCTTTTCCAAAGCTCATCACCCTTGTCAGCAAGCGCATATTCACTGGCAGCGTGAATCAACGTGTGCTAAATTGGGTGCCCTGTTCCATTAGAGCAGGACTGGGGAAGCAGGAAACCACAGCTGAGAGCTAATATTTTTCTCCCCACATTACTGATTCTCATGCTCAACCTACACTACTGCCCTTAAGACACTTGATACTGAGATGATAACATTTGCTTTCCAGAGTTTTAATAGCTTGCGGGAAGCGTAAAATACTTCAGGTGGCCTTCTGAGGGAGGATGGGAGAAATGAGCTGGTGTCAGGCTGATGGCGTGGTCTGCAGCAGCTCCTTACCGTGTGAGAGAACGTCCCTTTCGGCCCTCCCACCAGTGGGATGGAGCCAGCAAACGTCACTCATCAGAACTGGACTTCTCCTTGGCCCATTTCTAATTTGTGAGAAGACACCCTTTTAACATTCGTTTTCCATAGTGTGGCTAATGGGCCATTTCTGTGACAGGATTTTGAATTAGCTACCAAACATTATCCTCTACAAACAGTTACTCAAACTTTGTTTCATTTTGAGAATTATGCCCTCAGGGTCTCTTCCTTATGGAATGTAGTTAATGGACTTGTTCATCTGAAGCCCTCCCAGCCTGAGTGATGTAAGCCTGAGGGTCTCCCTTTGGTGGGGAGGAGGAATGATACCAAGCTGAAGAAGAGTTGGTTTTCTTTGTAGAAAAGATATTTTCACCTTGAAAAACCTCCTGTTTTCATGTTCAATTGTTCTTATGTATAGAGCACAATGAGCTACAACAGAAATTGGAAAAGAAAGAGAGAGAATGTGATGCCAAGACCCAAGAGAAGGAAGAAATGATGCAGACCTTAAATAAAATGAAAGAAAAACTTGAAAAGGAGACTACTGAGCATAAGCAAGTCAAGCAGCAGGTGGCGGACCTCACGGCACAGCTCCACGAGCTCAGCAGGGTGAGGGCCATGGGTGTCTTGTGTTCACGGGCAGCTGCCAAAGCCTCCCTCATCCTGGATCCCCGCAACCTTACATAGGCAACTTGGGATGGGGCTATAGATCTGAGATGTCCCAGGGTTGATCACAGTAGTTTTGAGACTCACTCTTTCTATAATCTTGTGTTGATATCACAGGTTAGGGGCAAGGCGTGTTTTTAGTATCAGCTCTGTACAAAGAGCAAAGGAAATCACATTACCTTTCACAGTGAAAATCGATTTTGTGAAAACCAAATTGTATGGTGATGCGAAAGGCGAGAGAGACAGAGAGAGAGAGAGAGACAGAGAGAGAGAGAGACAGAGAGAGAGAGCGAGCGAGCTGTGCATGCTCTGTAGATAAGCTCTCAAGTGTCAAATACAAAGGGTGACTCAACTGATTCCATAAAGCCCCAAACTCACCAGGGGTTTAAAGGCCTGTCACTTTAGGCAAAGTGACAGATTTTCAAAATTATCAAGTGAACTTCTTTCTTCCACTGATTTCCTCTTTTCCTACTTGTGTCTTTTCAGAGGACCGTCTGTGTTTCAGTCCCAGGAGGACCCTCGCCTGGAGCCCCAGGGGGGCCCTTTCCTTCCTCAGTGCCTGGGTCCCTCCTTCCTCCCCCACCACCTCCACCTCTGCCAGGTGGAGTGCTTCCTCCTCCACCTCCTCCCCTCCCTCCAGGGGGTCCTCCTCCTCCCCCAGGGCCTCCTCCTTTAGGAGGCCTCTTGCCACCTCCTGGTGCACCCATGGGACTGGCACTCAAGAAGAAAAACATTCCTCAGCCCACAAATGCCCTGAAGTCCTTCAACTGGTTGAAGCTGCCTGAGGTGAGCCATTTGTTCCTACTTTGCTGCTGGCAGATAGCATATCCACTCAGTGTGTCCTCACTGAACAAGAAAACAGCCCTGACTGCTAAGTGACTTCATTATCCTGTGTGAACTTGGGGTTCTAACTAGCTCAGATATTTAAGTGGTAAAGCTTCTGAAATATTGACAAATTGTTTGAAACCAGCTCACTTGGAGCATCCTGTAGAATAAAAACATTGGGGATAGCAGCACTTTTTATAGAAATAACCATGCCTGTTCTTTTTGTATACAACTAAAAACCAGAGAATTTATTCACTTTATGTTTCTAGAACAAACTGGAAGGAACAGTATGGACTGAAATTGATGATACGAAAGTCTTCAAAATTTTAGATCTTGAAGACCTGGAAAGAACTTTCTCTGCCTACCAAAGACAGCAGGTAAACAGCATGTGCCCTCTAGATGCCAAAAAAAGTAAAATAATCATGTCCTTGTGCATGATCCCCTGGCCATCTGCTATAACTGTGTGATCTGATAAGCATCTTAATTCTATGCCACTTGGTCTGCCCTGCTCTGTTCCTGCAATCAACGTGGTGTGTATGTCCCCATCTGTGTCCAAGTGCCTGTTGGTGTGTGTGTGAACAGTTGAAGGAAATATGAGCTCTTTGTACCACAGTATGTGTCCAAGACCTTGTCTCCATTGGTGTAAAGAGTTCTATATAGTATTGTCACTGTGTGTGGTCAAAATGGGTTGCCAGGAAAAAATAGTAAGGGACCTATCTTGCCACCTCATATTATTTGCTTCTGAAGCCATTTTGGTTTCCTGAGTTTTTAAAGAGTACATATCAAAGGAATACTCTCAGAAGCAAAATGCTTTTTGAAATAGATGAATGCTTTAGAAGTATGGGCATTGGTAAATACTATAATTTGTCAGCTAACTAGAACCAATGGAAAGTTTTAACTATATGTCATGAACTTAATAGAGTAGGTGGGGGGCTTGCAAAAGCGGAGCAAGTATGGAGATGAGAGTGACCCAAATAGGTCCAGAGAAGCTACTGAAAAGTGAACAAAGCTTATGTAAGCAGGAAAGCTATGGCAGCAGGAATGTGTGACTTGGTGCTTGCCAGCTATCCACATTGGCAAGACCAAGCAGGCATCATCTCCGGGTGAGGCCTGGCCACATACAAATGGTACCTCTTGCTCCTCCAGAGGTCCTATTGGTAGAGCTCTTAAGGGTAGACAAGAAGAGACCACAGTGTATGGATAGTTCCAGAAGAACAAAAGAGAGATGGGACCCAAGTGGTTGATCAGAGCCCTGAGAAGGGAGAAGTTGAGCCAGGAGTGTGAGGAGAAAGAGGCTGGCTGAAGGAAAGGACCAGTGAGGGGAGCCCAAGATGAGCACCCTCACAGGGGCTTCCCTTGGGCTGTGCAAGAAGGTCCTGCACTCCTGCATGAATCATGCCCAGGGTGCAGTACCCTCAAGCAAGCAGCAGACTAGTTGGGTTACTTGGCTATGTTCCCAAGAAAGAATGTCTCAGAAAAATACTAAGCACCAAGGAAAAATATGGACAGGCTAGGGGAGAAACAAAAGCTAAGGATTTTGTTTTATTAAATTTCAAGTGGTGTTTAATGCATCTGAAATGGGGAGTTGGGAGGGGAGGATATTTAGTCAGTATATTTTGCTCAAAGAGCAAAAAAGCTTCTCTAGCACCTTCTATGCTGGTTTAATAAAGTGCAGAAATAAAACCTGCCAAAATGACATAAATCCTAAAACAGGAGCCTTCAGCTGGGCCCCTTCATAAGTAAGAAGGCAATTTGTACCATATAATATACACCAAATAAAGGAAGATGAAGAAAACAAAGATATGACATTGTCCAGTAAAAAGCAAGACAGCTTCTCTTTCAAAGGACAAAGGATATGTCTAGAGTCATCCTGCAGGTGCTCTGAGCCAATCAGACTCATTCCTCATTGGCTGATTAGATGCCACATGCCTTCTCCCTCCCACCGCACCCCCTCCTGTCCCAGAAAGGTATCCCCTGGGCCCTGGCATGAAGTCATAGGACATTTTAGCAAATTTCCTAGTAACTCAAATGACCTTTTGACCTGGTTACATATCCCATTGCTTCTCCACATGGGTTTCAATTGCTAATGCTGGTCCACACTGGTTGTCTAAAATGAAGTTTTGGGAACTTTGAGAAGTATTTTAAAGGAAGGGAAAGCAGCAGTATCCCCAATGATGCTATTCAAGTCTGGGCATGTGGGTTGCATTTATTATGAAGGCAGGTGGTTGAGAGACCCAAGGTTATAAGATTCATAATTAACTGGCTTTCAGCAGAAGGTGCAGGAAGATGCTGCCAAAATGCTCTGGGACAAATATGTGGACAGTTCTCAAGAGCTCTGGGAGACAGGATTGCAGAAAGCCCAGCTATTGGTTAATTGTCTCCTAGCAACGCATACTGTTTAAGTAAGCAATCGCTGTTCCGGTCAGGATAGACCAGAACATGTGAGTTTACTTAACACTAAGTAGATTGGTAAGTAGAATGAGTTGTGACCATATTTTCAGCAGCACTTCCTGAAGAAAAATTTCAATACCTTTTGACATAAGAACTGGAGATGAGAATTTTTAAATTATAAATATATTTTCCAAATGAGGGCAATTTGAGCCATTTTATTGAATTTACTGGAAGTTGAGAGCCAGAAAAATCAAAAGATACAGTCATTCTAATTGGAATATGTAGTACAGAGTAAAGGAAACAAAGTTCCTGTCATTGAATGTCCCCAGATCTCATGATGGCAACATCAAAGAACTATGCATTTTCATTTCTGTCTTGGCAGTGCGTTATATAATTATCACCACATTTGAACTGCTCTCTTTTCTACTCCCAAATGAACACTGGAAACCTATTTTTTTCCGTGATGTCTTCTCTTTCCTCCCTGCTGAGTTATGAAACTCTGGTCAAACTCTCTGGACCACAGCCAGTTATTTGACTAGATACATATTTCAGAGAGACAGAGGAAGACATGAGTACCATTACCTGCATGTATGCAATAGGACCCTACACAGAGTAAGAATTTGAGAAATCTTGGCATTATCAGAATAGTTCACTGAGGTGAATGAGGAATGACACTTAGGGAATACATACATACATACATGTATGTATAACACATGTATACCTATATAAATCTATATAGGTATATATACCTATATATAAATCTATATAGGTATATATACCTATATATAAATCTATATAGGTATACATGTGTTATACATAGACACATGTATAGACACACATTTGCACATACATTTACTTATATACATCAATGTATATATATATAAAACATCATATATAAAACATATGTCTATAAAACATCTAGTTGATTTGAGAAATATTTTATAATTAAAATCAAATATTAATATTATCTCCTTTATCTATAAAGTACTTCGAAAGATTGAAATGTGTTCAACTTTTACACAGCTCCATAGTGCAACATACATATAAAAGCAGAGGTGAGAAAATCTGTTAATAACCATAATGTGAACTAAATAATAATAATCAGTATTAAGTATCCATTACATTTCTGGTGCTGAGTATTATATACACAGTTCTCAATCTTATCAACCCTAAAATTTAACTTCCAAGGAGCTCTTTGCTTATTTTCTTATTTAATACTTACCCTCAACTCCAAGAGGAGGATATTAATCCTATATTACAGATACTGAAAATACGGTTTAGTATGTATTCAGTGTCCCAACAGGTGGCGTAATCAGGACTACAAAGTGGCATAGTTCTCAGTTTCACTTTGTTCTTAATCCATGGTTTTATTTATTATGAATACCAGACTTTGTAGAGGATTTTCTTTAACCCCAGTTTTAAGAACAAGACCACTCCTATTCAGATTTTTTTCTGTGCATTTATCAAAGGTGTGCAGAGCTGATCATGTAAGCTTATGTGCACATGAAATGGAATTTAAATGCATGCCATTATTTCCCTGTTCACATTCCAAAAGTTCATTTGAAAGTCAATTTCTTGAATCTCAGGACCTCTTTTTCCTCACTGAAACTACATTAATATATGATTTTCAAGTCAGCCACAAGAGACTTAATACATAATGTAGCACATTGCTTAGTATTATTTCAGATAAAATTAAGCAATATTGATGTCTGTTTTATGGGGAAATTTCCTCCTGGCATGCTATAAATTCATTTCCCCTTATCCATGCAGTTGAACAGAAGGAGAATGAGAGGAAGGTTCTACATTTACCTAAAGAGAGTCATGGCTCTATAGCAACGTATTAACACTCAGACTCTCTTCCTCCCACTCTTTGCCCAAGGATAGCCTTTCATTTAGAATCCTATTATCAGTACATGGTATAACATTTCAAAAAACCTCTATGCTCGCTGGGCGCGATGGCGCAAGCCTGTAATCCCAGCACTTTGGGAGGCTGAGACAGTAAGATAGGAGAATTGTGAGTTCAAAGCCAGCCTCAGCAATGGCGAGGTACTAAGCAACTCAGTGAGACCCTGTCTCTACATAAAACACAAAATAGGGCTGGGGATGCGGCTCAGTGGTTGAGTACTCCTGAATAAAAAAAAAAACAAACCTCTATGCTCTGATTTAGAGAACAAAAGGTAACTGCTGTCCAGTCTTCGGAATCTGACCTTACTGCTAGTTTGTAATATATAAGTCATTTTGGGGAGTCTCATGTGAAACATGCAGTAGTATCCTCTGACTTTTTATAAATGGTCAAAGATTTTTTCCTTTTATAGTTGTCATTATTCTGTACCTCTAATTTGCACATTAAAAAATTGTATGATTTAACGTATTTATTTCAGCAACTCTGGTGCCTTGGCACATTGAAGACAAAAAAGAAAATCATGAATAATGTTTTTTTTCAATCTGGGTGTAAAGTTAGAGATTCTGTAACAGGGCTCCATGGTAAGGATTAATCAGATATAGGTTTTTATATAAGTATTAGTGGATGCATTTTTTTTCCTGGAGAGAGATTCCCACCTGTAATCAGATTTTACCAAGATATTTCAACCTCATAAAGATGGATAATTGTTCCTATAAGGATTGTCATTATCTATGAAGTGTTAGATCATTACTTCTTTGTGGATCCCTACTTAGAGCACTCTTTCATCAGTGGTTCCTGAAAATGCAAGTGCCAAATTTCTCTTTATATTCCAAACCCTAAGCACTTCACCAAGTCATCCAGAAAAACCAGACACCCTGTTAGAGCCAAATATAGGCAGTTCTATCATATTTGACCAAAGCCAATTAGAAGTATCTTTTTATATTCCATTCTGATTTTTGAGTGAATAATTTAAGGTTTCAAAAAGAATATTAACTTATTTATTCAAATAGGCCTGGAAGCATCTTTATTTCTAACATGCCCCTTCTAATGAAACTCAAGGTTTATGATTTTTATTGATAATATACTGATTAACAGACCTTTAAAGAAGTGTAATCTTGGACTGAAGTTGAGGCTCAGTAGTACAGCGCTTGCCTGGCATGTGTGAGGCACTGGGTTTGATTCTCAGCACCATATATAAATAAATAAATTAAATAAAGGTCCATTGACAACTAAAAATATATATATTTAAAAAAATAAGTGTATTCTTTGGGCTAGCAATTCACCAAACCCTGCCATAGCATTCTTTATCCTCACCTCTAGAAAGATAAGATGTATGACATAGCTATTAACTGTCATATTTATTGTTACTGGTGGTAACAGAGGGAAAATCTTGACAGCCATTCTGCAGCTCAGCTGAAAGAACAGAGAGAGAAAAAACGGACTTGATTGTCAGTTTGAACAATAAAATAATGTCACATGATACTTTCCTAGTATTGAGCTCATAAATATGTGTAAGGTGCTGTATGTGATGCTTTACCTGCATCCTCACATTTAATCCTTACAGTAAAAATCCAGCTGTTGACCCTATTTTATGGATAGACTGAGCCCCAAGTCGCACACCCAGTAAATGACAGCAGCCCTCAAGGTCAGAAGTCTCAATTTCCTGACAAGTGTGACCAGAAGATGTAGGATACCTTTTCCGGAGAACTTCATAAAAGTTTCATCATTGACCGACAGATGGAGCAGGATCTAAGTTCAAGTAGCAACTTTCTCTTTAAGAAAGAGAGTGAGGAGAAAAAAAAATAAAAAGAAAGGTTAAGATGACCTCATGAAGTTCATTTCACCATAGTCTTTTCTGCCCTTGAAAGGAAACTGCTTTCACAGAAGAGTCCTAAGGAACTTCTGAGTAGAAATCTTGGCAGTTATAACAGGGACAAAAGAAATCTGGGCTATCAGAGGAGAAAACAGATTTCTTGTGGTTATCAACTTATTTTGTAAATGCCTCTCTAAATAAACAATCCTCCTTGTACTGGTAGAGCAAGGGAAAGACGCACTGTTTCCCACTAGAAGAATTATGTGAACGGCTCATCTGTGTAAAATTGGCCTTGGCAGTGCTGCCGAGACCAATGAGACCTTAAGGAATCTGCTGAGCAAATGCTGGTTGTGCAAGCGGTTCACCCAAAAGCTGGGGTGTGTTTTGCACACCAGAGCTTTATTCATTCCAGCCTATCAAAAATATGCAAAGAAAACTGTCACTTTCTCATGCCATGTTAAGTACCTCTTCTTTCCCTTCTTCACTCCAAGTCTTTTCTAAAATACTATTTCAAGAAGAGGCTATTGACTTTGTGTGCTTGCACAACTCTGAGGCAGTCGGACAGGCCCCCAGTGGCTGCACATCCTGATTGCCTCTGGATTGCATGTTCTTTTTCCTCATGCAGACTCATAGCACCTGCAGGCATTGTTCAGACCCTCTTAGGGATACTGAGGGTTAATAGCACAGACTCGGGTTGTTCAACTTGTCCCTTCTTAATCTTCACTTCTGATACAAGAAGATAGAGATTATTCTCACATACAACCCAAAAAGAATATATTTCGGGTGGTACTGAACCATAGGAAGAGGTGCCTCAAGTTGATGGATTAGCTATTCTCCTACTTCAAGTAAAAATCGCCATGTTAAGTGAATGGAGCCCAGTGGTTGTGTCTAAGAGGATTTGTTCTTTTCACAGCTTGGGTTTTTCTGGGGTATTCTAAGTCCTTTTCCATTCTAAATTTGATTTACCAACATTGGAAATTGCGTGCAACACGTGTGGCCATCTTTCTCTACCCCAGCGCTTTGTGCTATGCTCCTCACTGTATCTTCAGCCAGACTCACAGTTATCACCTCTCATTGGCGATCGCAGGGGCAGTGATCATCTTTTACCCTGCACCACCAATTTCCTTGACTGCTTTGACTTTCCCCCGTTTGTTGCTGTGATTTCTGAATTGCATGTGTCTGATTTGCCTTTTCCATGCCTCTGCCATGGCTGTAGGATTTCTTTGTGAACAGTAACTCCAAGCAGGTAAGTGAGTTACTACCTAAACCTTGCTTAATGTAACTTCTTGGCTCACTATAAGCTTAAAACTTCTCAGTGATCCTGTTTTGTTGTTTAGATAGTGTAATACAATGCTTAGGTAATTCCACTTTGGGTCTCAACTCTTACTTGAATATCTGGAAGTATGCCTGAAGCCTCAGCACAAGAGACACTGGCTTTGGGTCTCATGCTAATTCACATTATAGATTCCATATTGCTTTTTTTTCCTAAACTGTTCCAGAGCTCTTTGGCTTCCTTACATTTTTAAAACGCCATAATCCATTTTTAATTGATCTTGACTACTAATGAAATCAAATATGCTATTTTTCAAGCTGGTCTGTGTTCTCTTCACCTTGAACTTTTTGTTATTATCTAAACCTCTGATGTGTAGTTTAATAAAATCGCATTTTATACGTAATCGTTTTATGCCTATTTCACCATACTTGCAACTGGCCCTCGCTGCTTAATCCAGCAGCAGAATCTGCAAGTGGTGTTTAATTGTTAATTCAGGTAACTGAGCTAATGTCTTGAACTGCCCCCTCCCCACTGTCCATCAAGCTCCAGGACAATGAAAGGTATCATCTGGCCTTGGGAGCTTCCTGTTGCACATGAAGAAGTTTGGGAGGGTTTATTGTTCAGTTTTTTTGAAGTGCTCAGGATGCAAATGGTTCTGGGGTGAATGGACCCTGTGATTGGTGGTGGGACCAGCAGTGGCAAGCCTCAGCTGAGCTTGATTCATAACGACAGTTCTTCTGTCTGCTGTCAGTGGGGATTTGGAGGACAAAGGGAAGGCATCACTCACTGATAATTTATGCACGCTTAGCATCTTCAACTTGGAAACACTCTGTTCTTCCAAATAATGCTTTTTCAAATGTGGGTGGTCAGCTTTTCTTATTTCTCTTTACCAACTAACTAGATGGTAGTCTTTGTTTCAATTCCATCACCTCCCTACAGTCCCCACCTCACCATCTCAGTCTTGTCCATTTGTGTACGTGTATAGTGTGTGTGTGCGTGCATATGCGTGTGTACACACAATGTGAAGCCTGGTGTCTGAATGTCACTGACTTTGATGGATTTCTTTTGTGCTCTTTACAGAAAGAAGCAGATGCCACTGATGACACACTGAGTTCCAAACTGAAAGTCAAAGAACTTTCAGTGATTGATGGTCGGAGAGCTCAGAATTGCAACATCCTGCTGTCAAGGTATTGTGGAAGTTGAGTAAACGTTTTTAGTAGGACCCACTTTTCTATTTTGTGCCTCAAAACCAAATGTTTGTCATTTCATTTGAATCACTTTAATTGTACTCTGCTGAGTACTGGTCTTCGGGTACCCTTCTATTTAGGGTGAGGAAGACTCTTGGGGTCACTTTCCCTAGTGGAATACATTGGAGCTGGATGCCGATTCTCTTAGGGTTTCATTTCCATAAACTTCCAAATTTAAATTCCAGTGTATCCTAAGTGTTTTCTTTCCAGAAGGCCTTTAAAGTGGACTTGACTTGCTTCATACTTCTTGGCTATCTTTGAGTAACACTGTCAGAATCAGGACCCACATTGATGGCTCTTTGTTTTATTTTGCTTTCTATGTTTCACCTTTTTATATTTTAAGCTCATATGATTTCATGTTCTTTTTGAGCTTTTTTGTGGCTAAAAAGCTATGTAAATCTCAAACTTCAGTGAAATATTAATTTGTCCAGCTCAGCCCTGTTTGGAGATCTTTCTCATAATTAGTGAACCATCATAGCCTTGAAACTTTAAAAGAAGAAAGGAAATTTGGGAGCCTGGAATCTAATTGCAGCTTGAAGCAAAGTCGTCAAGTTGTTCTGAGCATTTCAAGTAACTTTTCTGTATCTAGTTTCTTCTTTTCTCTGAAGGAGACTTCACAGTAGCCAAATGCCTCTGAGAGGCATAGAGATGTAAAGAATGCTGAATGTAAGGCTTTAAAGATAAGTTACATTCTAGAAAGAATGTTGTATGTGCATGAGGCTGGTATAAGGTGGCTATTGGGAAAGAGGGAGGGAAAGTAGAGGTCCTTATTAGATTGCCTTAGACTGAGTTTCTTTTAACACATAATGCTGCTGCTTGGTTTTCAGCAGGGAAGCTTGATTGTTGGCCAGATATATGTTACTTTAGGGAGTAAATGTTTCTTTCAGTGAAAAAGAAATTGAGCCTTAGTGAGATCCCTGAATTTTAATGTAACTTGTTAGGTAACATGAACCACCCCCTTAGCATTTCATTTCTGCTTTAGCTGGAAGCTATGTAAATGGACAGGCTCTGTATTTATTCTAATTTTTGCTTCATGAACCATGCTTAGGTTAGATAAAGTATCTATCTGCCTTAATAAGACACCTTTGAAAATAATTTTAAAGTGTACTTATTTTTCTTCTACAGCACATACAATTTGTTTTATTATCTTTTTGCAAATAGCATTCTTGATTACAAAATTAAATTATTATTTGGGGAAAGTGTGTGTGTGTGTGTGTGTGTGTGTGTGTGTGCACGTGTGTTTAATGTGAGAATCTTTCCTTATATATGTACTTTTTTGCTTTTGCAATCCAGATGAATACTTTTAAACAGCTTTAAAGCAAGGAGTTATCACTCTGAACTTCTTTAGCGTCAAACTGCTTATAGAGTAAAAACTGTGACCTAGTTTCTTGTAGATAGATTATCCTCAATGCTAAGTGCCAGCCAGGATAATTACACTAGTTATAGATAAGGTTACAACTCTTTCTGGCAAGTTTCCCTTTCCATTATTGAAGGAATTATTCTTTATTCCTGGTATGTGATTCCCTTGTTACCCCAAAAGTATCAGAGCTGAAAGTGACTTAGAATTTGCATGTGTCTAAACTCTCTGGGAGACAATTTAAAGAACTTGCCTCATATCTGTTAGATTATCTATTAAAATCTACTTTGATGAATATGTGTTGTTACAATGAGCACAATTAAAAGGCATTTTGTGGCTAACAAAGTAATTCTGGGTCTCAGTTGACTTTAGGTTAGTGGTGCCATATTGATTAGGTTGAAAACCTCCTCTCCCACGGGATTCAGTACCATTTCCTTTTTTTTCCATGATGAGAAGTTTTACTCTCCCATCAGCAAAGCACAGACGTGTTAAATGTGCTGTGCTAAAAATGAAAGTAATTAAGCTGATTTCATTTTAATTTGTATTATATTTAGTTTTTCAACCAGTTCAGATTTTTTCATTCTCCCCTTTTCATTGGCAATTTATTCCTATACACAAAAGAAAGCTAGGAAAAGCCTTACAGCAGGGAAGAGATAGATATGGAAGTGGATCTGATACCTTTTTCCTAGACAGTCAGCACTTTGGAGCATTTATTTGCCTGACACTGTGCTAGGTGCCAGAGGATATACCAAAACTTCAGGTAGTGTTGCTGCCTTTGAAAGCTCAAGGCTGACTGGAGAAGAAAAATGATGCATGTGAACAATTCAGGGGTCACTAGAGCCTCAACCAGGTACGAGAGGGGCTCCAGCAGTATCTACCAGAAGAAGTGGGTCTTGAAGGGTAAATGCAGAGTTACATGGTTAGAGGGGACAGGGAAGGCAGTCTACAGAGGCTTGGAGCAGCTAATCAAGAGAGGACTATTTTGGCAGCAAAGGATCATGGACTGTACTGCATGATACCCAACAAGAGAAGCTGGGACTCATGTCTTATGCTTTTATTATTTTTTAAAATATTTTTAGTTGTCAATGGGTCTTTTTATGTGTTTGTTTGTTTATTTATTTATTTATTTGTATGTGGCACTGAAGGTCAAACCCAGGGCCTCACACATGCCAGGCAAGCGCTCTACCACTGAGCCACAACTCCAGCCCCGTTTTATGCCTTTATTAAGGGCATGAGTCAGCACAGGGTCAAGTCATAACAACCTCCTCCTCAATAAAATGGAGATTAGGAAAGTAGTAGTTTTGTAGTGGACTTGTGAGAATTAGCCCTAATGTGTGTGAAATCCCTGGCAGATATCTACATGTGGTAGCTGCTCAATTAATGGCCTGTTTATACATCATGGGATCAAGAGACTGCAGTTTGTTCAGGAGAATGTGTGTGTGTTTGATTAAAATATTAAATTTGGTCTCAGGACTTGCCAGATGAATTGGAAGGGGTCCAAGAGCTGGATGCCAGGGGAGCCATGAGATAGGAGTCTTTGTGTTGTCACATGAGACCTGATGACGGATGAAATTGAGAGAGATGAAGACACCCTTGATAGAACTTGGAGTCTGATTTTGTGCTTAGGGACAAAGACTAGGATTATTTCAAAGATGATGTCAAGATTTCCTACCTTTCAGTGCTTACTGTCTTTCCTGTTTCCTGTTTATTTCAATCCCGAAGACTAGTGAACTTCTCTGTTTCTTACCTGGCTGATAAGAGATTTATTTCCCAGCAATTTTTAGCACCAGAGTCCACCACAGTGAGAGCTGGTAGCATATTTCATGGGTTGTATTTTCATGGGCCCATGTGCCTACAGTGTTTGGTTCTACTTTAAAGCTGTTCCTCACATGCTACAAAAGCTAGGGGACCCCTTGGTTAGGAACCTTGCTGTGTCCTCCTCTGGAGCCAAGCGGGCAGGTCTCCTTCTGCCTGGTAAGGAGGGTGTTCATTGTTTACATCTTGAGTGGCCATGCTTTCAGAGAGGTGTGAGTTTGAATGGGAAGCTCCAGGGAATCAGGAACATGCCTTTCACAGACTCAGGAGAAGAATGGAAAAGACATGAAGAATGAAAAGGAATGAGAAGCCATTGAGAAGTTGATCTGTTAGGTTGTCTATCAAAATCCAGTTTAATGAGCACGTATTATTACAATAGTCCCTCATCAGAGTAAGCAGCTTTTCTCTTGTATGTATATGGGCGACATGTAGCCATCTGAAACTTGGACTGTTTTATTCTCCAAAACAGACCTCTTCTTTCAAAAAAAGAAGAGAGAGAAAGAAACTTAGAAGCAGGTTATATTGCAAAATGAACTCACCTAAAATACAATTTTATGAAGTGTTCTGCCATTCTTTTTTTTTTCAGATATTCACTTGACATGGCAGCCAGGGTGTTGTAAACCACAAAAGCTACTTTAGAGTAGGGGGATTTGGCTCCAATCCACTGAAGCAGAGCGAGGGCTGATCTAGCCATCCATCCTTAACTTATTTTAATTACTCCTGGTGTTCCAGTTCTCTCGGCAAGTCTTTGAAATGCTTGAGTAGAACAAGGTAGAGTTAAATACTGTTTAAAGATGCCTGGTTGGTTTCCTGCCTTGTAAAGAAAGGTAAAATGGGTGTCTCTAAAGTTGCCACCCTCCAGCATGCCAGAACACTGCCAAGCTTTAAAAGCAATTAAAAGGCTAGAATTGGTAGGGTCCTTAAATTACAGAGATTAGAGACTCATTCTGTGGATGACAGATGATACTAAGAACTCTGCAGCCTATAGAACCATCCCAGAGGGCGGGAAACCCTTTTCTCTCCCAAGGTAGGGTTTCTTTCTCTGATCCAACAAGCCACGTGTATGGCTTTATGTTGACAGGTAGATTTTCTTAAGTACTATCCATTAAAGTCTCAAGTCTCTTTGTGGGCCACATTAAGAGAAACCAGAATTGTTATGAATTAGAGCTAGTGTTTAGTCCAGACAGCCTCTGGGGGTTGTGGAGCATAAATATATACAATTTCAAAAGCAAGAAGTTCTGCACTCCATATGGGGAGCTAATGAAAATGCAAATCTGATACCTCAAGTATTGTTCTCGCTCTGATTTTTAACTCCTTTTCTTTTAAATGCAAAACAGAAGGACTGAGCAGAACTATACCATAAAATGGATTCTTCAACTTGGTGTGAAAAGGACACAGAACTAATTAATTTTTTTCTTATACGCAGAACTTGTCTTATGGTGATTATAGATGTTTCCCTGGTTGGTTGGTTTTCATTAGTGGCTGTTTCAATCTTCCCTTGGACTTCCAAAACCACAGCGTGGTGTTTATATTTAAATTGACTTAAGCCTATAGTGTATGTCCTGGAATCCGGGGCTGTTCCAGACCTGTGCACTTGAGACCTTGATAGCGTGATACAGTTTTCCCCTCATGGTATACTTTATTTAGGCCAGCTTAGATAAATGGTTCCATTTAATTGTGGAGATTTGCTGTCCTGATGTTCTGGTGAACGTCTTCATGAAGCAATGATTGTCCCAAGAACGATTGAAACTGTCTGGAGAATATGCCAGGGACAAGGTTGCCCTCCACAGCATGGGGGTCACGATGACACTGCAGCTTAGACCAGGTCTTTTTTTTGTCAATGGAGAGTTTGCCATTTTGCCTAGATGCTCTAATTGGATTTGAGAACATGAAATAGAAGAGAAAGGTGTTAGAACAATAAGATGTCCACATTTGTCCCTTCTCTTTCCTATTCACTGGCACAAATAACATGCAGTTTAAATAGCTGAGGGGACGGTTTTAACAAAGTCTTGTTGAGATCTAAACGGAAGGATAAGCCAGAGGTGTCCACAGTGGGCGTATCCATCCAGCTTCACCTAGGGGTCCTGGCTCCTTCAACCGTCTTGGAGGCCTCCCCAGCCAGCCCTCACCTTTATGGGGGAGCACGTGCTTTGCACACCTTCAAGTCTTGCCTATATCTGCTTATCATTCAGTTCTCCCAAAGATTATAATCACCTTTAAGAAAAAGATACATACATCTTTTAGTTCCTTTTTAGTACTCCCAGGCCTAATGCTGTCTCATACAGGGAGAGCATAGGTGAAGTAATGGGTATGAGAGCACTTTGGGAAATGTTCATAATAACCACAATAAGCACTGCTTAATGAGTATGGGATTATCAAGGTCACAAAAGTACTGATACTTCTCTTTTGGTATAGGAAAGTATGCCTTGTAGGACATACATATAGTTTATTGAGTCTAGATTTCTATGACCAGGAACTATGCTAAACATTTTATGTGGATTTCACTTAACCTTTAATGTGTAAGTACATGCTTTTTTTTTTTTTAATGTAGTTGTTATTATCCCTGTTTTACGCATGAGGAAACTGAGGCTCAGTAAAAATATTTTTCAAGATCACCTAACCAGGAATTGTCAGAACCAGGACTGAGGCCCAGCCTGTCTGATACCAAAGCCCCTCCCTGCCTTCTAAAGTTACATGTGGCATGTGTACATCTTGCTTTATATTTGTGTTTGTGTCTTTTTCTCCAGTCTTGAATGTGATTCTCCTGGAAAAGCATAGACTAAAGGACGGATGAGGCGATGTTAATAATGTGCCATATCAGTGCTAGGTGGTAAGGGCGTGGCATGTTAGAAGTAAATGTGGGTCTTACGTTTATAGGTAGAGCAAAGGAATGATGATTGTCACAGATGACAATAAGATTCAGATTATTTGTCCCCATTAAGACCATTATAAAAACACATTTATACAACTATAGTTTAATTTCATGACTCATATTTTACAGTTAACACTTTCTTATCCTGACTTAAGTCACAAATCCCTAATTAAATTAGTAAATCAGTTAAGTTTATGGTAGACACAAAAACAGAAAAAAGCACAAATCCTTACCTATGAGATGTTAACTAGACAAGAAACATTTGCTTTTAGAGGGAAAAAAAACAAAAACAAAAACGTTGGAGACAATCACATAGAGCCTGGCTTTATGGGTACTGTTACTTTCTGTTTGACTTTGGACAAATCACTTGGCCATTGTGAGCCTCAGTTTTTCCACCTATTAAAAAAAGAGACCACAATTATTTTAAGAATCAAATGAAGTAACATATATAAAAACTTCTCAACTATGAAGTACTTATAAATTTTATTTTGCATAGAGATGAGCTATAGTTTCTATATTTTGCAACCTTCTCAAAATCTATTTTTTAACCTGACAGCAAACTCAGGGATTTAGTTTTCTCATCTCACCTGCAACTCTTGGGTGCTGTATGTAAAAGAAAACAGTTGCACGTATTTTCTCTATTTCTAATCTTCCAATCCCTTGCTTTAGGAAATTAAAAGATAGAACATAGCAGCTCTGTTCTCTGTGTCAGCAGAGCATTACCAAGCTCTGAAAGAATGTTAAAGCAGTTTCAAAACCCTATTTTTAGTTTCAAAATCCTATATTGTTAGGAAAGAAGCTTTCACCGAAAGACTTTGAGAAAAACCGTGCTTGAAACTCAGCAGCTGGAGTGGCAAAATGAGTTGCCCTGTATTAAATGTTAGTGCTCATGTCAGCATTGCTAATAACAACGTTAAAATCTTCCTTCTCCAGGTTGAAATTATCCAATGATGAAATCAAACGGGCAATTCTAACAATGGACGAACAGGAAGATCTGCCCAAGGACATGTTGGAACAGGTGAGCACCAGAGGTTTCTTGGAGCCTAAGTTACAGCTGACTTTTCCACAGGGAGTGGGATAGACATAATTCACTTGTTGCTAATAGATAATTTCTGCATCTCTGAATTAAGAAGATTGAACCAAGATTGCATATGGCTCTTTTATGACTTCATTCTCTCATTTTTCTCAAAATGATGGATGGGAAGGAAGGCCACAAGTTTGTCAAATGCCAGGGTCCCACGATGCCAGATTCTGTCCCTCAAGCTGCAATTAAGTTATTATGTCTTTGCTAAGACATAATGAATCTCATATAAATCTACTATCTTGAGTAGAAAATCTGTTTTATAAGACATTGAGAATCTTACTAGCATTATGCAGATCACAACTATATTACATAAACTGATTTATATGAAATTCTTAATATAATCTATGTTTTGGTCATGGCTTATCATGCCACCAAGCACAAAAATCCCCAGCACTGTCATCTGTATGGAAATATTCATGTGTCATTAGGTGAACTATCAATTTCTTGGGGCAAAGTCTTATCTCTATTCACATATGGCATCCTCTTCT
>CM053401.1:37507816-37549095 GCA_028644305.1 Xerus rutilus | reverse complement strand
TACCCCCATTGCTTCCTTTGGAGGCTCCTCCTCTTGTCCTCATCCCTGGATTGTCAGTGCTCTCCAGCCCTGAAGTTTTCCTCTGGATAGCTCCTCTACTTATGTCACTCACATCCATAAGCTTAGTAGCCTTTCTGATACAACCAATGCCACTACTTTGTCTTCCACATACATCTCTTTAGGGTTTCAGACCCATATGTCCAACTGCCTCCTAGAAATCCCTCCTCAGTTCTCCTACAAGTATTTCAACCGCTGAACCTACCTTCTCATCCCTGGGCCACCTCCCGGCTTTTTTTCTTGTTATACTTTATGTATATTTTTGCCTAAGCCAGAAGCCCAGGCTTCATCCTTGACTTCTCCTCCTTCTTTGACTACAACTCATCCATTACAAGTCAGGCCAGTTCTATTCAAATTTCTTAAATAGCCCTAAAATCTGTCTTCTATTCCTGCTCAATGCAGGCCACCACCATCTCTCACCTAGATTACTGCATTCAATCATGACCCCCTAACAGTTTTGTCCCTCCTTCTTCTTTCTCCACTCTGTAAATATAGTGCTCTTTTTAAAGTGCAAGCTCACTCTCCTACATAAGATTTTTAAGGTATATCCTGGTGCCCCTAAAAGAAAAACTGAATTTCTTACAAAACCATTGTCACTCTCTGCCCTTGTCTGTACCTGCCTTCTACCACTCTCATTACAGCCACTATTTCACCTGCATAAATCCCGCGCTGCCTCTTGCAGGCCCCGGTACATATTCCAAGGCCTAGGACATATTCTAGCCTCACACCACTTCTCAGTACTCCCATGCCTCCCTCCCTCTCATTCCAGTTCTCTTTCTCTGCTGGTGGCACCCAGGCTTACCGCTTTTTGTGAAGACTCCCAGCTAAATCCAACAAACATTTGAAAACCTACAAAAGGGACCACCCAATGCCCACACCAAGTTACAGAGAGGATCTCAGAGTTCAGAAGATCAGTGTAATTTAAAAAAAAAAAAAAATCAAAGGGTATTTGATCTAGAAAATAGCATGCTTGCACAGTTCTACACATATACATACAAACTGAAAGGAAATCAGACTCACAGAAGTATTTTTTCAACTTTAAATATTGTTGCTATTTTTCCACATTCCATGATCATTTCTCCCTCCAAAATAAAATATGGAATCAAAAACATCAGATCTCACTTTGTTCCTTTCATTAGCTCTACATGGAATAATAAAGGAGATGTAATTAGATAAGTAGAAAAATAAGCACATTGAATGGAAAATGCAATCAGATATATTCATTCCATCCTGATATAATAGAAAAAATCACTGAGGTAGGAGTCAAAGAGACTTAGGTTCTGTTTCTGACAGTTACACACACTTGCTTTCTTACCTGGGTGAGTTGCTTAATCTCTCTGGTTCTCAGTTATATCATTTTCAACAAAAGGGCTGAATCTCTAAGGTCTCTCTAATGGCCTCATGCAAAGTGGGTCTGGTAGAGAACTTCCTCAATTCTTATTTAGAGGCAGTAGAGAATAAGAAAGTGTCAGATATTAATCTTAGACCAATTTACCTACTTTCAAGTAAAAATGTAAATATTTAATTATTTCTGTTGTATCTTAGTGACCTGTGAGCAGAGTTTATATGTTAAACAAAAGTTAAAATGTTATCTTGGGACAAATTAGCTGAAAGGGTGAAAACTTACTGCAGAGATTTAAGTTATAAACCTTAGATTTAATATTTGCATGTGCTTTTTAGCTTTTGAAATTTGTTCCTGAAAAAAGTGATATTGACCTGTTGGAGGAACATAAGCATGAACTGGATCGGATGGCCAAGGCTGATCGATTCCTCTTTGAGATGAGCCGGTGAGTTTTGAAGATGCTGAAAGACAAACGATGTCCCATACCTTACTAATTGCAATTCGCATTAAATTGCTTAGGCCAATTAACCTGGCTTAACTTAAAGCTTTTTTAGATTCTAAAATATTTTCAAGTCTGAATTGTGTGGAATTTGTTTTGTTTATGTGAGTTCTTGCTCATGGATGAGCCAGGGTCAGGGTTGGTTTTTTCACAACCATTTCTATTTCTGGGCCTCTGGCTTATGTACTTTTGTCTTAGCAAATCTTAACTTTCCTAGTTCCAGTCAGTGCCATTCTCCTCACCAATTTGAGTTTTGGGGACAGTGCTCATGCATCCTAGTACCTTGGCATCTCAAGATTGTTATAAAATAGAAAAGGAAAATGGTCAGACTCTGTTAATGTCAACCTGGAGCTGCCATAACTGAATGGCCAGGATCTGAATGTCAAATCGTGACACATGCAGACATCACTAATCGATCGTGGCACTCTTCCCACAGAGCGTTGGCAAGCTTTCTGAGCCCTTCTCAGAAAGCCCTGAGGCAGTCTCTGCTTCATAATTGGGTTTGGCATGTGAGCTGAGTCTCTTTGTCATTCCAGGCCTAGTGAATTGATTGTGCATTAGAGAAGGAGCAGTGGTCCTGAAACTCTCAGGGAACCTCAGGGCAACTCTTCCCCTCAATGCAAAAGGCCTGCAAATACAGCCAAGAGAAACACATCTCTCACTCTCCATTCCTGCCGTGTTTGGACTTATTTTTTGATATTCTTACTCTATCACAATTTGCCATTTTGTGTACTACTGTCAAACAAAGAATGATTTTGAAATTTTGACAGGTACACCTAACAATCCTCAGTATGGACTAGTAAATAGCCACCTACACTACCTACCACTTATTAAGCATCTAGATCTTTGCATGTATCATCTCATTTAACCTTCTTCTCAGACCTGCCTGGGGGGAATCTCAGGGAGAGAGTTATTTTATTCCACCTACCAACAAGGAAAATAAGACTCAGAGGAGTTTTGGCACCTGCTCAAGGTCACCTAATACAAGGAGCATGTGGGCTGCCTGCTCAGATCTATTTAATTATATGGTGCAGTTTTGAAGGAGGGGCTGATCCCCGGTCCTATGGAACTGTAACTTCCACCATAAGTGGGTTAGGCACTGACTTCAGAAGGCCTGCTGTAACCCCCAGCAACAAGACAGCTCAACTTGGTGGTGATCAGAGGCCAGTGTGCACCTCTATTCTCTCTAATTGCTGCCTGGGAAGGTGGAGCTTGCCGTCCCTAAGGGGAACAGATAGGAGCTAATTGTGAAGAAAAAGGAAGGTTTGGGAATGTGAGTGAGGAGAGGAAGATGTAGCAACGGGATGCTGGAGACAAGTCTTTAGAGTTTGGCCAAAAGCCAAATTTTGTGAAAAGTTAAACTTGGGAAACTATCCTTTATTTAAAGTAGTTGGAGAGACCTTACGCCTTTATTCCTTTCATCTCTTCTACATTCAAGCTATTGGCACTTTAAGGAAATGAAGGGGGCTTTAGCAACAGCAGCTGGCTCTCCCTTTCCTCAGCAGCTGCGTTATTTGGTTGGAGCCAAGGGCTCTGGGACAATGGCTGAAATATCCAGTGCAGAAATGGGCTCTTGTATTTGGTGAATGCTGATCAGTGCATGCTTGGTCTTACAGAATCAATCATTATCAGCAAAGACTGCAATCGCTGTACTTCAAAAAGAAGTTTGCGGAGCGTGTGGCGGAAGTGAAACCCAAAGTAGAAGGTAAAGCAGAGCCACTAGGTTGGGAGCGATGTTTGTCTTAAGTGCCCATTTTACAAGTTCCATCCAAGTGAACATAGTAAGCAGGGTCCCTGTGGTGATTTTTTTGCTTGAAATCTTTTGAAATTGTGATGGATAGCTGGGCACCATGTTGCATACCTGTAATCCCAGTGACTGGGCAGGAGCATCACAAGTTCCAGGCTAGCCACAGAAATTCAGAAAGACCTTATCTCAAAATAAAAAATAAAGAGCACTAGAGATGTAGCTCAGTGATAAAATGCCCCTGGTTCAAAAAAAAAGGTAAACTTGAACTTCCAATGGACAATAATGGACAATTACTTACGGTCAGCACTTGGCATGCTGGCCTGGCCTGGCATACCTCCTGAGCTCCACTGTGGGGCTGAGCTTTTGACCACATGGGTGTAGCTAAGGAATGAATTTGACCATTA
This sequence comes from Xerus rutilus, assembly GCA_028644305.1. Classification (NCBI taxonomy): domain Eukaryota; kingdom Metazoa; phylum Chordata; class Mammalia; order Rodentia; family Sciuridae; genus Xerus; species Xerus rutilus. The sequence goes on along the minus strand of CM053401.1, from coordinate 37,545,046 downwards.
CTAGCATTAAACTTGTAATTAGCTTTCTTGCAATAGGGCCTTAGTACATTTTTCTAAGGGTAGATTGGAGACTGTTAAGTTTTTAAATATTTGAGATGTGGGCAAGGCCACTGAAAACACAGTTACAGAATGTGAGCTAGAATCAGAGTCTGCTTGACTTCAATCCCTGTTTTGACACCTGCAAACTAGAACATGTAACTTATTTGATCAGTTCTTTATCAGTGGAATTGATCAGGAATCTTGCTGATCTGACTCATACCAGGCTTGAAAGTATTTGCAAAAGAATATTGAAGATGGAGCACTATTCCATGTGTTCCTAAAAGCTCAAGGTTGATGAGTCACACCAGCAAAGGACTGAGAAAGGAGACGAATCCGTTGCCATCTGTGGAATCTTTAGCTGCTTTAGTTTTCCTCTTATCCTTTGCTTTGAGTTTCGATGTTTTGAAATGTTCCCTGGCAGTCTACTGACCCAGTTTCACATCTTCAGTATTTGTTATGGTATGTCAATTTAGGACAGGTGTCACTGAAAGTGCTGGTGGTAATAGCTGTGTTTTCATGTTTTGTTTTGAAGCAATTCGTTCTGGCTCAGAAGAAGTATTCAGGAGTGGTGCCCTCAAGCAGTTGTTGGAGGTGGTTTTGGCATTTGGAAATTACATGAATAAAGGCCAAAGAGGCAATGCCTATGGATTCAAGATATCCAGCCTCAACAAGATTGCTGACACAAAATCCAGTATTGACAAGTAAGTGTAGAATCTTCCAACACTAACTACATCAGGGTGCTTAGGTAGGGCTCGAGTTGCTTGCTGTCCCTGGTCCGCCTTGGCCTCCATGACACTGCAGTCTCCAGCTTGAACTTCTCTTTCTCGATACTTTTTTCCAACATCTACTCCATTCTCCTCTCTCATAACCACGGGCATCCCTCAAGTTCCCAGGGGGCCAGTTACCCTTCTTCCATTTTCAATATATAGGGACACCATATATTTCAGATTATTTTTTTATTAGCCCTGTCTTTTTTTTGGTAAACTTTTTAATTATAGTACAATATACTAAAGAGAGGTCAGTAAGCATAAATGTACATCTTGATGAATTTTGAGAAACTGAGTACACTTATGTGACCAAGATCAAGAAGCAGAATACCATCAGCTCTCTAGAATTCTCCTCATGGCCTCCTAGTCTACTACTGCTCCGTAGAGAACTCTATTTCTGAGAGAAGGAAAAAAGTGATAGCTGATGCTGGGAAGATGAAGTTCACTGGGTTTTTAGGTTATGTTTTCCTTTCACGCATTGGAGTTAACAGCTATCTGAAAAACTTGTGATGCATAAATGCATTTTGGCTGTTGGTATTCAGCTACTCATCTCAAGATTTATTAACATGCTTCCTAGAAAAGTGTACAGCGCTGCAGTTTAGGTGAACAGACTGGTGAGAAACACCAAGATGTGAAAATGCTCTTGTGTCATTGGCAGGTAGGGTCATTACGCATATTAACTCTAGTTTCCCTGAGAGCTTTGTTTCTCTGAGGTTCTCACTGACTTCAAAGGAATTTGCACAATTGTTTCTAAGGTAAGCTTCTCTGCACCCAAATTCTTTTTAGGAGTGTGGGCTGTTCATCCTACTTATTCCCAGCTAATGAGGCTTTTTACTCTATATTTTCAATAGGGTTAGTGAAGCATAGCATATGGCAACTCTCAATCCATCTCAGAAGAAATAAGAAACATGTTAAGCTGTCATTTTTTTATCATGGAGAGAGCAAGCAATGAAGAGCAGCTGTTGTATTATAGCTTTGCCACCATACTTTTAATTTGAGGACTTGATCTGTTTCAGAGCACTTTCACATATGATGGTCACAACAGCCTGTGAAATTCACAAGCCAAATCTGCTGTCACCTGTTGTCAGCTAAAATGCTTGTCTGAGGTCACACCAGGCAAGGTATTTGGCCTCATAGGTATTTAACGCCTGTTCTATTAGTCTGGGTATAGTTCTACCCTTGCCAACAGATGGATCGTATTTGGAGGTTGGGCCAGGGACTGACAGCTTCTGATTTGCATATAGGAGCAGTGACCTTTTTAAGAAAGAGTGTTCTCTTCAGCTGCACCTGCGCGCACACACAGAAGCAGATCACACACTCACTCACACTCGCCAATAACCTCATATTTACGTGATTGTTGGCTTATTGAGCTTGCTCCAGAATTTATCTAAGGTACAAACATTTTCAAAGAATAAATCAAAACATTTTCTGATCTTTTTCTTCTTTTTCTGCCTGTGAATATTTGGTCCCCAAGTGTGGCACCAGTGTGTCAATACCCACAGTGCTTAATGGAGCACCTGGCCAGTGAGCAGTCACACATTTAACACTTGCCCCACTGGGTTTCACCAAACTGCTTAATGGTGGCACGGTCAGCAGGAAAGGCTCAAGCTCCTGGTGACCATCAGGAAGTAGTGAAATGTGTGGCTGTTTAGTTGTTTATTCTTCAAGAATTTGTATTTAGTCAAATGGGGTGTTATTTGGATAGCAAACAAATGTGGAATGTCTGACCCCGTTTCAAGGCTTTCTGCAATAAGAAAGGTGCATATAGTTAAAGTTATCTCAATTTCTCTAAATAATAAAGCATTCTATATGATAATGGAGAAAAGTACTCTTTCCTGTGATGGTACCTGGCATTTTTTTCTCTCCCTTTACCCCTTTGGTGAGAGGCACCAGGACAGACAGGTAGGTTCTGTGAACAGCAGAATGCAAGTGGAAAGACAGCTGAACGCTGGAGTTCTGAGTAGCCAGAATTCAAAACAGTGGCCACTGTTTTGATTTGATGGGCAACCGTTTTCTTATTATTGAAGAAAAATAAAGGAATTTTTAAAAATAGGAGTCCTTGACTCAGGAACAGGAATGTATTATCTGTATGAAGCCACAAGGATAATCAGAAATGCTTTTCATGGTTGTAAGAAAGAAAATGGCAATTCTGATTCACTTAGCTAGATGTGGGCAGGAATCTTATTTTTTAGTATTGCAAACTACCCATATTATGAAAATGCTTCTAGAGAAATGCATTTGTATCCTCTTGATTATGGAAATGTTGGTAGATTAGTAGTTCTTGGTGCTAGCTACATGTTAGAATCACCAGGGAATTTTCACAAATATTCATGCCTGGCCCCACCTTATTCCAATTAAATGAGCCTTTGGGGTTGGCCCAGGCATCTGGAGCCCAGGTGATTGTAATGTGCAGCAGAGTCAGAGTCGGTAACAGCAGGACCAGACTAGCACAGCTTTGCCTGATAGTGTTATCAGACACTCCCCCTTTTCAATCCGGGTCAGTCAGGGTTCAGCCCTGTCACCACCCTCACCACTAGAGAGGGAGTTGGCACAGCCAACCATTTTAAGTACCAAGGGTTATGCAGTTAAGAACTGAAGTGTTGCTAAAAGTAGAACTGTATTCACAGCTGCAAGGACGTCATATACATGATGGCACAGTTATGGCCAGCTTCCAGGTTCAGCCCTGAAATAGGGGACTTTCTAACTTTCTGACTGCATTTTGGATGAAACCTTGAGTAATAAAGGTTATCAGTGAGTTGGTTTTTAGATTTGAAAAGTATTTCAAGTACTTTTAGCCTTGCTAGATACTCTCGTCAGTGGGTTAAAAATCTCTCACTTCTTACCCCAACCCACCCAATTCTGTTTGCTGTGAATTTGCAAGTTACTCCCCATTTGGGGATGGATCCTCTATAAAGGTAAACTTGATCTTTTCTCCCTTGGCAATAGTTCCAGATTCACTTTCATCACCAAGGACATTGCCCAGACTTTGAAGGATGCTCATTATAGGCCAGAAATATAATTCTTATCCTAACCGTTCCTTTTAAGGCTCTCATTCTCCTCTTCTTTTGAGAGCTCCTGCCTTACTGGAACCTCCAAATTATAAAGTTAAGGCAGGAGTCTAGCGTTGTGGGTTCTGCCGCTTGAGCATATAAATCATATGAAGATTAATTATGCTGAATGCTCTTCCTTTCTTTAATTGTAGGAACATTACGCTTTTGCACTATCTAATAACTATTGTGGAAAGTAAATACCCCAAGGTTCTCAATCTAAATGAAGAATTGCGGGATATTCCTCAAGCGGCAAAAGTAAAGTAAGTACTCATAGTGAATTACTGCAGTTCTATGAATCACTTGGACTGTGGGTTCGCCGTTGAGAAGGTTACCTGGCATTGTATGAAGTAAACTGCATGAAGTGGGTCCCTTCTGTTTGTTTTCTTCTGAACATTACATGAAAGAAAGTTTGAATTGTATCCAAATCATTCAAAGTTATAAGGTTTTGAATATAGATTTTTCTAGGTCCACATAACCTAATATTCTGAGTATACTAAGAGTATAGGAGGGGCTGGGATTGTGGCTCAGTGGTAGAGCGCTTGCCTCGCATGCGTGAGGCACTGGGTTCGATTCTCAGCACCACATAAAAATAAATAAAATAAAGATATTGTGTCCATCTACAACTAAAAAAGTATTTATAAAAAAGAGTAAAGGAAAAGAATATGGTTTCACTAATGCCTTTAAAATGCAGTTCTATTAAACACAGAAAGGAGCACCTAAGTTGAATGAGGATGCATGGTTAGGCAAATGGAGACTTACATGTAAGGGTGTTGCTAGTAATTTTCACATATGAACACACTCCCTGAAACCAAGGCAACATTTTAATGGGAAGCAGTATATATGCAGATCAATAAACTAAAAATAAAATGAGAAGTTGCCAAACTTTCACCAGAAACTTTACACCATGTTTCAGAGACTGGGAAGCAGGCAATATTCCTTACAGTTCTTCCCTCCCACTCTTGACTCTTTCTTTTTTACATATGTATATATAAACTGCATCTTTTTTTTCTTTACTATGACTTTGAAACATATGCTATGCAGGCTAATTTATTCCCGCTGTAGAACTGGGTAGAAATATATCATGTAAATACACCACAAAATTAAAATAGTAAAGTAAATGAAGTATTGGTGAGTTTCTTTGTTGTGAAACATCTGTGAGAATGAAGTTTTAATCTCTGTTGTTTAAAAGTAATGAAATAGAAAGTATTACAGGAGAAGCTCGGGAATCTTTCTCTAATACAAAGTAAAAGGCAATAAAAATAAGATGAGTTAGCACGATCTTAAGAAAAGTCACTGCTGACTAAAATGCGACATTACTTTGTAATATATTACCACAAACTTGGTGAAAAATATACTTGGTAGTATATTGATGGATGTGATTGTGGGTAAGCCAGTTTCTCTTGCTTTTTCAAAGAGAGCTAAGTATGGCAAGAAATGTATTTCTACATATAGTAACTCGCTGGAGAGAGAATTTTTTGAGGCTGAAGCATAAAATACTTTTGTACACATGGGAGACATTTCTCTTTTGCTATTTTTAACCTGTAAAATATACCTGCAGCTGTAGAAAGCAGAAAACGTAATTCTGTACCTAAATTCTGTAAATTTAAAATGCAGTCCTTCTGTGAGATCCAAACAAGGAAGGGATTTTTTTTTTTTAACATTTAAAATAAACTGGTATGAACTTCTAAAAGTGTGAAATATTTAAAGGCGTTATATATTTAATCCATCTAAATAGCATGCTGATTACTAAAATGTTACCATTTACAACAGCATGACTGAGCTGGACAAGGAAATAAGTACCTTGAGAAGTGGCTTGAAAGCCGTGGAAACAGTGAGTATTTGCTTCCCGCTCTGACTCCCAGTCTGTTTGCCATCCATGGTGCTGGTGACTTCCAGCACAGGATTTGTGGGTTGCATGGGCTTGTGGCCTGCTCAGGACAAACATTTGTTGGTAAAAAGAGCAAAAAAGCAATCACCAAGAAGCAAAGATGGGTTTTATATCAGCCTGGTGGCTCAGTTATGGGTAGTGGGTGGGTCACTACAGCAGGAGCTAGAAGTAGACCTGGAGTGCCACCAATTTACCTGGGAGGCAAGCCTTGTTCAAATGAGTGGGCTGGCCGGGTCTTAGTAATATCTGGTGTTTACCTTCGGTAGAGCCGTAGAACTTATCTGTGGCTTTTGAGCCAGTACTATGAAGAGTATTTACCAGGCAGACCCTAGAGTGTGCTGGCTGTGCTCAAGGGAAGGGGTCACAAGGATTTGGAATTCTTGCCCTCCTCTTAATGTTAGGTTAGCCATTTCCCCACAGAAGGTCACGTCCAGATAAGCACAATGATTACAAAGTGCCTTAAGGAAAGGGCTGGATTGAGGGTAGTTTGGAGGGCTGTGGACTAACACAGATCAATAGGAAGATGGGGCAAATAAATGCACAGGAAGGAGGCTGTGCCAGGTACGTGGGACAACCTGGACCCTGGTCTCACAGGCAAAAAGGAATGAGAGGAATAAAACATGACCATTAGCTTAGCACCAGGTGGGTACTATGCAAAATGCTGCTACCACTGAGAGAAAAACCAGGGATGGGAGTCTGACAGCAAAGGGGATCGTTGGCAAGCTCTCTTTGGAGAAGACACATAGCTCTGGCCTGCGCTTGGTGAAGGAGGCTGATTCAGGTAACTTGGAAAGATGTCCCTCTCTTAAATATCTTCCATATCATTATCTACCATAATGCTATGGAGACACTCCCTTCTTTTTTTTTTTAATTACAAAATTATGTCATAGAGAGTACTGAATTCATTAAAGGCATACTACTTATAAAAATTAAAATAATTAACATTTTTTCTTTTTATAAATTTTAGGAGCATGTAAGGATTGTTTTGTTTTGCAGTGCAGGGGTGGGGGGTGCTGAAAGTAAACTCTTTCTCTTAGCCTCTGTGCAATTGGCCCCGAGTCGTAGAACACATGGACAGTCCTCCACAGCCTTCAGAGAAAGGCCAGGCTGGATCAGGGCACTTTGGGGAGGGCCTGTTTGATAACTTTCACTCAGTTGCCTTTTCCTCCCCATGGAAGCTTTCTTGAGACTAGCATGGCAGTTGTGATAGCCCTAAGGCTAATAATGGACTTTCAGACCCATGCATCTGAGCTAGCTCAGACCAAGACCAGGCAGAGGGAGGGGCCATGTTCCAAGGAAGTCCTGGTTTTGGTTTTTGAAAGGAAAATTTTGCTGAATCTCTGCATCCTCTGGGTCATATGTACTGCATCACACTGTGCATAGAAAAGGGGCTGCAGTCACCTTTGCCCAAATTGATTATATTGTTTAAAGTTGTCAGAGATGGAATTCTTATGAAATAACACATTAGTGAGGCACACTAAGATGACTTTTCCATCCCTATATCCAACATACACTTACATTTTCCAGGCCAAAATACTAGAATGATGGCAGTTTTTCCAGTCAGAGTCAGCTCCATACTTTATAAGTTTTCACTTCTATTATTTAATTTGACCCTCATGTTGATATGGATATTGCCCTCCTTTGAAAAATAAAGCCACTGAGGCCTGGAGCAGCTTGCCAAGGGTAAGAACCAAGTCAGAGGTAGAGCTGAGTCAGAATTCACAGCATGTGACCCTATGCTCCTGCTTCTTAGTCCCTTTGCCAAAGAAAGTGCCAAAAAAATAAGGGGATCCAGTTAAGTCCGTATGTGCACTGCATAGTTATTGCCAAGACTCTGGAGGCAGGCAGATCTATGTTCAAATTCTGCCTATTTCTAGTCAGCTATTTGACTTTGGGCAAAGAATTAAATCCCTCTAAACCTTAATGGAGATAAAGATGCCTTACTTATAGAAGTAGGCATTAAGTAAGAAAGGGCATCTTGCAGTGGTAGAAATTAATTATTGAAATTTGATTTGAATCGCCCATGTTTCATTAACACGGTAATGGAGAATATGGAAAATTAACAAGAGACTAATTATTCTGCCTGCCTACTCACAAAAACCTAATGGTATGGACAGGAAAACAAGTAGTAGGTGATTATGGAACCTGGTTCTACAACTGAACTTCTACTGACCTAGTTACCATGGTTTAGGAAGTAAATAGACTTGGCAGAAAAGAAAAACATCAAGCCACTAGAATTCTGAGCACAGAATATCAACCATGAAAGTCTCTTACTTTCACTCACGAACTCTTTAAATCCAATTTGCTTATTTGTTATTTGTTTAACTTCGATTAGTTTTATCCAAATGCTAATTTGCTTACCTTCTAAAGTCAGAATAAAAGATTACACTGAGAAAGTAGGCAGATAATTGGTTAAATTGCTGTTTTATAAAACACATGTGTACCGGGCCCTGGTTCTGGCATGGTGTGAGCCAGGGTAGGGGAAGCTAGAGTATCACAAGATGTTTTAGATGTGTGGGCCATGCTGAGTTATTAAATTTGAGGCACATAGGACAAGAGACAAGGTGTGCCTGTATTTGAAGCCTATGTTGTCATTACCCATTTCCTGTGTTTAAGGAACTGGAATATCAGAAGTCTCAGCCCCCACAGCCTGGAGATAAGTTTGTTTCCGTTGTCAGCCAGTTCATCACCGTAGCCAGCTTCAGCTTCTCCGATGTTGAAGATCTTCTAGCAGAAGCTAAAGACCTGGTAAATTTCCCTCTTGCACACTGTTTGACTGGGCTGGGCTTTTACTTGTTACTTTCAGATATGATGCTATTCGGGGAAACAGCAGGAGTGGGATCCAAACATCATGGTTCAGGAAATAAAATAGCAGATAATTATTTTCCAGATTTCATTGTTGTGCATATAGCATGGGTGTATTTTCATCTCCATGAAATCAGATTCATTCAAACACACCCTTGTTGCCTCACTGGTCTGTGTGACCTTTAGGTTAGCAAGATCTTGAACACTTGGGATGGTGTAAAACCAGTAAATACTGACAGTTTTCTCTTGCTCTTGGACTGATGTGCTTATCTCTAGAAACTAGAACAGATGATGAACAGGAGCAGGGATAACTAAGGCCACATGCCTCAGACCTCTTTAGACATATATGTCTGAGAGAGCCTGAAGAGGACAGGACACGACCAGCAAAATTCATTAAATGAGATGCATTTTAGTTCACAGTCTCATTATAGGAAGTTGTTTTTGTTTGTTGTTTTGTGGGGGTTTTTTTTATTTTAGCAAGACATTTCTTTTTATGATTCTTGCTATTTAAAATTTTATTTTCCTGTAGAGAAAAAGTTTTCATTGGCAGCTAGTAACCAAGACTTTTTAAAATAAGCCCCCACACCCTTGTTCTCTGTCCCTCCCCTACCCCAATTATTTCTTCTCTATTATATATACACATGTACACATTCTCTTTTTCTCTCCATTTCTCATTTTTTCGAGCGACATTAAGCCCCTACCACACTCCATGGAGTTCTTCTGCTCGGCCCATCTCTCAGTTGCCACTGTGCTCTTCTTTGACTTGAACCTTTCCTTCAGAACTTGAGTAGTGAATGTCATTTTTCTGTGGTCACTGTTAAGTTGTACGGATAGATGATTGGTCACATAAGGATACACATACACTCATTGAGGTTCAGAAGTGGACTGTTCACAGACATCAGCTGATATCAACAGTAAACTCACTCTCCAGCCTCGTGAAATAAATGAGAAGATGATACATGTTCAAGTGACTACTCTTCTCTGAGGTCCAACCTCTAATATCCTGCAGTGGAAATCAGTCAAGGGATAGCAACAACCATGGTTGGAACCTCCACTAGGAAAGCCCCCATTCATACCTTGTGTAAGACTCACCACTCTGTGAAGGAAGAGTCACCTCCTGCCCTGATATCCCAATAAAGTGCCTATCTCCTCAAGAGGCTCAAATATTTTTATATGAGAAAACTGGATAGTCGGTTTGTATTTAAACACATCTACAGGCGCACACGCACAAAACCTACTTTGGTGGGGGGGGACTTTAATCTGGCCCTAGTTTCCTTCAGATTTCTGAGACTAAAATATATGTGATTTCATCATCACTAGAATTCCTAGATAACAAGATCATTCAGGATGCTTTGAAGTGCATGAACGTGAATGTTTTAGAAACTCAGTTGTAGACTGTTTATTGCAATTTTGTTCATACCAGAACTTTTAGAAATTAGCTTATAAAACTATGGAGCAAGCTAGAGCACTATAATGTGCTGCATGAAGAATGTTATGTTTTCCCCTAAAGGGCCCTTTTTTTAATAATAGAATATTTCCAAATAAGTAGAACATTGAAAACAACTCCACAGTAAAAAGAAGAATGTTTTAAAAATACTATAAATTAAAAATATAGAACATCAACTATAAATGTCATGTAAATATATCTATATAGATGCATAGCTTTAGTTGAAATTATTATTTTTTTTAGAATATTGAAAACTTTCTCTTTAAGGTCCATATTATTACCAAAATACCTAAAGTAATATAAGAAAAATAAAGTCAATTAGAAATTTGAGTTCAAGCAAACTACAAAAACCTGTCATGATCTAAATATGAAGAAAATAAAGCCTGGAAAAATTTAAGTGGGTGATTAGGCATAAAGAGAGTTCATTTGACTTTGAAGCTGGGAGCACTGTCCTTGGTAGTTGAGACCTAGCAGCATCAGACCTGTACAGAAGAAAGAGTCCGACTGGCCTTGAACGTGGTTATCATAACGCAAACAGCTGAAAGTGTATTGTCCTGAGTTGTGAAGATAACCCCTGGGAGAACTGAAAACAGAAACAGTTGAAACTTTTAAAAAGAATCTGAATGTTCTTCTTTTGTTACTATATATTTTTATTTAAATTTTTTATTTAAATTTTTTTTAAAGGTCTCCCTTAATATTTTACATTCTGGCAGTTTGGGAACAATTTGACACTGAAAGGGTTTCTGAGACAGTTTTGGAGTAAAATTATTTTTCTCACTCAAAAGTTGGGGGTTGCGGGAATGACTCCATAATCAGTTATTGTTTTCTAATTAGGACTCAGGAAATATCATAACAATACTAACATTATTTATGATTAGGATAAGCAGCTAAGCAGCACTGCATCCCATTTGCTTTCAATATTCACCATATGGCACCAATAAATGATATTAAACTACTTCAAAGACAAGTTAAAAGTACAAAGTTTCCTACCCCTGCTGAGCTTGCTATTAGTTTTTGTGTCTTGGGTGTTCTGCCCTACAATATTTTGCTTTCTTGTTTTTACTATTGTTTAGTTAATAAAAAGTCATAGGAGGTAGTCTTAGATGTTAAGCTGAAATGAGGTGGAAAGGAATAAAATGGTTTCAAAAGTTGAGGCGTGTTAAAATTCTCACTTTAGAAGGGATTAGCAGACATGTTCAGCTGCTGAAGGTAAAACAGGCCTACTAAAATCCATTAAGTTATATTTGACTCCATTTGAGTTTTTGTCCTTCCGGGGAAATCTCCATTTGATTGTGGAATTCTCTTAAAACACTGAGCTTCTTAAAATCTTCTTTTCTCCAGTTCACTAAAGCAGTGAAGCACTTCGGGGAGGAGGCTGGCAAAATACAGCCAGATGAGTTCTTCGGCATTTTTGATCAGTTCCTTCAAGCTGTGTCAGAAGCCAAGCAAGAGAATGAGAACATGAGAAGGAGGAAAGAAGAGGAAGAGCGGCGAGCTCGCATGGAAGCACAGGTGAGGGGCATCCTCGGCTGCGTCCAGCCCTGGAAGTTCTCAGCCGCCTTGCTCTTTAGATGCCCTTGCTGGGCTGGCAAGAAGATGGGCATGGCTGTGCTCTCTAGAAAGTTCCTGGGACTTTATCAGGTTTCTCTTGGGCAATTGGAGCATATATCTCCACAAACTTAAAAAATATAGCCAACAACCTTTGATCTGGAACTCCACTTCTTAGAAATTACTCTAAAGAAATAGTCACAAATTTGCCCAAAGAAAGCACCATTTTTTTTTCTCCTAGTCCTAAACTGAAAACAATCTAAACGTTTACCAATAGGACATTGGTTCTAATAGCCACGTAGTGCAATATTGTAGGATATCATGCAATAAGTGATATAGTAGCTACATAGTAGAGTCTTTGTGCAGTCTTTAAAAGACATGCCTTCAGAAAATATTTAATCATTCAGAAAAGGTTTTAAAAATGATTTCTACATTGTTTGTAAACTAAATGTTAATATAGAAAATTACAGGGTAGTATAAAGCCCCAAAAGGTTCACAGTGGTTATCTCTTGGTAGCAGAATAAAGAATGCTTGTTATCTCAATTATCAGAATTTTCTAGATTGTCTATGTATTGTTTGACTTTTAATAATAGCAGCCTGTTCCAGACATCAATGGCAGATGCAGACTAAGCATCTGATGTAAGGAGTGGCCTGATGATCATTTGCCTTGGTCTCTATACCATAAAGAAATCAATGTTTGGGGGGGGGGGTCTGTTTAATAGTGTAAACTTTGTTTTTCCATTACAGACACATGAATTGCCTAATTATTCTTTTGTCAACAAGAACATAATGAGATTTTTCTAGAATCTAGATAGGGTCATTTTTTTTTACGATTTATAATATTTCTGTGGTGAGACCTCATGTCCCAGTTACCCCTTTCTCGTGTCACTCAGAGAGTTTAGCAGCTTAAATGAACATAGCTTGGTGTGACAGAATCATTACCATATGTCACAGACTTCATCCCTGTCGAAAACAAAATACGTGTTAACCCTTCTCTAAGAAGTGTCTTTCTATTTGCAGCTGAAAGAACAAAGGGAAAGGGAGAGAAAAATCAGAAAAGCTAAAGAGAATAGTGAGGAAAGCGGAGAGTTTGATGACCTCGTTTCGGCTTTACGCTCAGGAGAAGTGTTTGACAAAGACCTTTCTAAACTGAAACGGAATCGCAAACGCATTTCCAACCAAGTGACGGACAGCAGCCGAGAGAGACCGATCACAAAACTTAATTTTTAATTTTCCTCAAGTACTTTTCTAAAAAGCTCAGTAGCAGCCCTTTGAAGTGACTAGACCGTTCCATTACACTGCCTTGCAATCCAAACAGTGGCAATTTCCTCCTTCATCTGTGAGTGTGTGCGTGAGTGTTTGTGTATGTAAATGTATGTGTATATGTATATTAAAAATGTATATAGAAGTCTGAGTGTCGTCTGGAGACCTCTATGGATAAAAATTTTCTGTTAACATATGTGCTCAGAAACCTTTTGCATATGCATTCATATTGAGTGTGGCTCATTTTCTTTCCCTGAACGCTGTGACTGTTCAGAAGCACAATACTATCTCCTAAAAGAGATGACAGACATTCCCTAGCATAAAAAAGAAAAAGAAAAAAAAAAGGCTTGTGAAATATTTTACAGTTTCCAAGCTTGCTATACTTTGAAATTATTTTCACTGGTGAAATGGAGTTGGAAGAATATAGATTTAAAATGGTTTTTGATAGTTGACAATGTGGTGCTCAGGCATCATGTCAGTAATTGATGGGATCAGCTTGAAATTTCTAATGTTGATTTGGGGATAAAGTCTGTAAATGTTTATCAAGAACATCTTGCACACAATTTGTATTATGTAGAATGTCAATCAAAATTCTTTTGTATATTTAAAGCTTAAACATCAGTTTCTTCCCCCCCCCCCACAATTTCATCAAGTTTTCTGCCAAGTGCTCTTGATGATTTCTTTAAATTGCTTTTAGAAAAAAAAAAAAGGTTATCTAAATGCAACCCATATCCTTGTTAAAGAACAAGATTTCCAGAATGTACTTGTTGTTCTAACAATATAGATATATAAATCTTAAAATTTTTCCACCCAAGACTTAAAGGAAGAATTCTCCGAAGGGATAAAGATTATTTTTAAAAAAATTTTAATGGGGTGCCTTTTTTTTTTTTTTTTGTCTTTTCTATTTTGTAGGACAAGCTGCATCTTCTGTAAATATAGGTCTGGACTAAAGGACACTTAGAGTGTCACAAAATATCAACATCAATAGAGATGCCCAGATCTATTTATCTCTAAGTATATTTAAAGTGGTTTGCTGTTATATGTTGTCATTTTAAATTGTGTGTCAGTAAAGCTACCTGTAAAATTTCAGTCCAAAAAAATAAAGCTCTCAGGGAGAAATGAATTAAAAAAACAATAAACATTAGAAAATAAAATATAGATGCTTACCATTAACCTACCAACTTTCAATATCCTTAAATTATATGATATATAAAGAGGACTGTTACTTTTTTTTTTTTTTTTGCTTTATTTATTTGTAGTGGGGTGGGGGGTGGGGTGGGGCTGATATTTTCTCTTTTCTTTCCATCTATCCTGTCGTGGTTGGGTTTCCTGTGGAGAGAGTAGTTTTTCCTGTTGCACTAGAACATTATTTACTCACTAAATTGAGTTCTTCAGTCAACTAACAAATATTTATTAAGTATCTACTATGTACCAGGCATAGTAGAGCTGCAGTGGTGAGCAAGACAGAGTCCCTGCCCGCAAGGAGCTTATGTTCTAATGGGAATATTCAGGGATGAATAAAAAAATCAATGTGTGTGCTGTACAGGACTCATACTATTTAAAAATGATTTGTCTAAACTATAATGCTTAGTGCAGATGGCGAGGTATCTGTGCTGTACAAAAGCTGTGAAATAATGCTCTAAGAATTGTCAAGAGCTATGGTTTTACATATTTTCCTCATTGTAGACTTAGCGACTTTCCACTCATTCTATGGAAGCAAATGACTCTTGCAAATAAAAGTGAGAAATACAGAGCAGAGGTTACACTCCTCCAGCTCCTAGTTAACCAAGGTCTACAAATACACCATGTTAAAGGTGCAGTTGGAGACTAGGCTCAAACAGGCTTGGAGAGGAGGAGGAGTAGGATAGGATGATGGTTTTCTCTGTTCCTTAACTAAAGTGCCTCTATGTATATTTTTTTCTATTTATAGTAGGAGAAATTTGGTCTGGCTCAATTTTGGAACTGTATTTTGAAAATGGCTTTTTCTTACAGTTTAAGGAATGAACAAGTGGAAGGAGAGTCACAAAAGGAGCAAGTTTGTGTAGCATGTCCCTCTTGCCCTTGGTAATCATCCTCATTTTGACATGGCCTTCCTGGTAGGCCTCCTTTGCCATTTCCATTTTTGGGTTTCTTTCCCTGAAAACTGTGTGCAGGTAATTCCATGTGCCATTGTTGAAAAAAAACAAAACAAAACAAAAAAACTACTTTTTAGATTGGTGCTGGTGTAAGTAGCCACTTTTCTCTCTTGGGTGTGTATTTTAAAGTTTTTGTTTGTTTTTTTAAATTAATGCCAAAAAGAAAAAGCATTATAATTTGTAAACTTAATTATATGTCTTGTATCTTATTAGCTTAGTAGTTGGAACCACTTAGTCTCTAGGTGCAAGACTGTTGTTACAGTACCAAGAAAAAGATGTTGTGTGTGTTATTAGACTGTACATTTTTTTAAATAGCAATATGCAATAAAGATGACTTCATTGGGTGTACATATATGTTTTCCATGAATTATTAAAATAGCATCATCTAACTGTGCGTTCCACCATTAAATTTAAATATTGGAAATTGTTCACTAAATCAGAAATACATACATATCTTTGAACTTGTACATAATGGATCTAAAAGGGTGTAGTTTTTCTATTGGGGCAGCAATCAGTACATCCCAGGCTATCATAAGCTACCTCTTCCTATACTTGGCTTATGTACACATTGAATGGTTTTGTGTTACATATGGTGGGACTACTGGTGAAATTATTCTGCTGGGAGTATAGAAAAGAATCTGTAGTCACCAGAATGAAAATGGTTTTTTGATTTTGAAGCATTTCCTTTTTAAAAATTAATTTTTGCTATAAGTCAATTGAGAATTGTCACCTGTACAGATCAAGAAATGATCTATGCTCTGAAAATTGGGGGCTTTCCATTGGTCCTACATCACTCTGGCTATGTAGCCACTCTCAACCCAGCTTGAAGTCAAGCTAAAAACAAACTATTTAAGCACTCCGTATATTAATCCTTTCAGTCTTTGGAATGGGCTCACAACATCCTTACAACTGTTGGTCATCTTATTTTCCACCAAGTCACTATATAGCTCTGTAGTATCCAAAGATCACATTGTTCTCTAAAGCTGACATTCAGATAGGAGAGACTCCTCCACATGTCAGTCAGATGTTTTATTCTATCCCACAAACTGCTCCATTTCCTATTTGTGTATCTGAGTATGGAGCTACGTACTGAACCACCTAGACGCTCAGTTGCCCTTGGTGTATTGATAGAAATGGGGGGAAATGCAAAACTTTCAGATCATTACCCTTAAGGTGACAATCTTCAATTACCCCAAACATATCATCAGTAGGGAAAATGTGCTTCTGTAGCAGGGTAAAGTTACATGACCCACCCAGAACTTTGCCCCTTTTCTGTAATTTATGGAAGTTTATGTGAGGCAAATTGATAACCTTGACTTAACTAGTTTGCACACAATTATTCCAAAAGCCATGTTTTGGAAGAGAAAACATTGAGACCTTTTTTAATATAAATAACATCAGCTGTTTCCTATCAAGTGGAACATAGATAAAGAATTCTCAAAGCTTACCAGCTCCTTGCTACCAACCACCTAGTTCCGCAAACACCGGTCTTGAGAACCGCTGGACTATGTGTGGATAGATTTAAAGTCAGGGCTCTTAGGGTTCTTGCCTCAGTGTCTTTACAAACCATCAGTATATTGAGTTATTGCTCATTTTCTCTGTATGGTCCATATATTGTTTTAAGTCTGCCTATCTCTGCCCTCCCCACCAATAATATGAACTCCACTCAAATATAAAAACCTGTTGAATCTATAATTAAGGGATGACTAAAAACCTCTGAATTCTTTTTTCTTAGAGAAAGTTTAGAGTCCCTGGAGGAAAGTTTCTTGTTAATAAGGAGTTTAGTGTTTTCCATAGCAAATGCCAATCAATTATTCTTGGTCTATCTTGCGAGGAAAACATCAGACCTGCCCTTTGGTCTCTTCCCTGACATGCTTTTATCTGCTGCTATCCACTGTGTGTTTCCATGGTACCAAACAAACAGCGTGAGCACAGGACTGCACACTAGGACTTTCAGACAAAGGAGATCTTTATTCTGATCAAACCTTCCTGTGTTTGGACTTTTCAGGGGAAAAAGAGTTTCCTAGGTATAATATTTTTCCTATGTCATTTCAATAAAGCATCTCTTTTCTATGCTTCTCTGTCTTTACTTTCTCCAGGAAGAGGACAAAAGAAAATGGTTTTATAATCTTATTTTTAGTACCATCTTCCCATTTCTTTTGTACCTATTTTGGTCATGTAGGAACATTTTTGTGGCAAAGGGATCTGTAGTCCCTCATTAGATAATGAGCATTTCTTTTAATGTCTGCACCCTCACTTCCAGATTAGAGAAAGTTTCCTGTCTGATCAAGTTGGGGCCTGGCTTGACTCTTCTAGGATAAGAGCGGGTGCTCAGCAAGGGCTACTCCCATTGATGCTAAGCAATGATTTAGGAAGACAGGGAAGAGGAGGAGATGACTGTCCACTGCTTAAAAAAGGAAAAGTCAAGCTTCAGAATACAAGGTTAAAAAAATACAGAAGTCAATCACTTTCCTATGTCCCAGCAATGAAGAAAAAGTTGAAATTTAAACACAAGACCACTCACATTAGCATACACCAAAAGTTACCTATAAGTGTAAGTGTAACAAAATATTTATAAGATCTAGGGGAGGAAAACTGCAAAACTCTGATGTAAGAAATAAACCAAATAAATGGCAAGCAAGCTATTTCATGTTCACAGGAAGGCAGACTCAATATTGTTGAGATGTCCATTCTTCCCAAGTTGATGATCTGTGGACTCAGTGTGAGCCTAAAGTCCCAGCTAATTGTTTTGTGTTTGTCAGCAAACTGGTTCTAAGTTTTATATTGAGAGGCAGAAGGCCCACAATAGCCATCACAATACTGAAAAAGAACAAAGTTGGAAGGTTAATACCATATAATTATAAGACACACTATATTGAAAGAATAGATCAATGGACTATAGAGCCATAGTAGCCAACTGCTCTTTGACAAAGAAAAACTACTAAATTACAATGCAGCAAAAATTACCTTTTCAAAAAATAATGTTGGAATAACTAGACAACCACACGCAAAAATAAAATAATAATAGAAATAAGCCTAAGTACAGACCCTAACCAACTCAAAATGAATCACAGATACAATTGCAAAACACAAAACCATAAAATTTCTAGAGCTAAGACAGAAGAAAATCTGGATGACCTTGGGTTTGGCAATGTTTTTTAGATAGATCCAACACCAAAGACACATAAAACAAAGAATTGACTAGCTGGACTTTATGAAAACTTTTAAAAATCTGCTCTGCAAAAGACATTGTCAAGAGAATGAAAAGACAAGACAGAGACTAGGAGAAAGTATTTTCAAAGACAGATAAAGGAATAGTATCCAAAATACACAAAGAACCATAAAAACTCAACAGTAAGAACATAAACAACCCTATTAAAAATGAGCCAAAGATTAAACAGACACCTTATCAAAGAAGATCCACAGATGGAAAATAGTATATGAGAACATCCTCCACAGCATATGTCGAGGGAAATGCAAATTAAAACAACAATAAGATACCACTACACACCTATTAGAATGGCCAAAATCCAGAATACTGACAACACTAAATGCTGACAAGGAGGTGGAGCACTAGGAACTGTCATTCATTGCTGGTGGGAATACAAAATGGTACAGCCACGTTGGAAGATAGTTTGTAAGTTTCTTACAAAACTAAAAATACTCTTACCACACAACCCAGCAATTTACCCAGATGAGTTGAAAACACATCCACACAAAATCCTGCACACAAATTGGGCACAGTGGCACGCCCCTGTAATCCCAGTGGCTTGGGAGGCTGAGACAGGAACATCTCAAGTTCAAAGCCAGCCTCAGCAACATAGGCCCTAAGCAACTTAGTGAGACACTGTCTCAAAATAATAAAATAAAAGGGCCTGGGGATGTGAATCAGTATCAAAAGTAAAATAAACAAACCAATAAATGAAAACCTGCACACAGATTATTATAGCAGCTGTATTCATAATTGCCAAAACTCAGAAGCAATCAAGATGCCCTTCAGTAGTTGAATAAACGAATGAGCCATTATACCTCCCAATAATGGAATATTATTCAGTGCCAAAAAGAAATGAACTATCAAGCTGTGAATAGACATAGAGGAAACTTAAGTACATATTAATAAGTGAAGAAAGCCAGTCTAAAAAGGGTGAATACTGCATGATTCCATTTATATGACTTATGAAAAAGATCAGTGGTGCCAGGAGGAGGGGGAATAGACAGATGAATAGGTGGAGCGCAGAGGATTTGGGGGACAGTGAAAATACTATGTTGTAGTATAATGTCATTACACGTTTATCCAAATCTGTAAAATATACAACACCAAGAGTGAACTCTAATGTAAACTATGGACTTTGGGTGATAGTGATGTGTCAATGTAGCCTCATCCATTGTAACAAATGCACCTATGCAATATGCTTGATATTGATATTGGGGGAAGTTGTGCATATGTGGGGGTTGGGGGATATATGGGAATTCTGTACTTTCCTCTCAATTTTGCTGTGAGCCTAAAAGTGCTTTAAAATATATAGTGTACTTTAAAAAGAAAAGTCCCTGTACACATGGCCAAGAAACTTCCCCACTATATCAGGCCAAGTCATCCCACTCCCTTGCACATACCCAACCACCCCTAGCCCCTCAGCTAAACCCTCTTTGGTAAATTTTCATGCCCTTTTGACTTACCCAGTTTATTTATATCTTGGTATGTCTATTAAAAGAGGGGGGGAAGCCCAATAGGGTAGTTTTTATTAATACTTCTTTGGACTTCTCAGCCACTCTCCAAGATTCTGGCCCCGTCCCTAAAACCTCCAGATTTACTCTCAGACTAGTGTCCATTTGTTAACTCCTCAGAAGCCAGAGGAAAAAATAAAAGGAATAGCTGGTCACTAGTGAGTTAATTACTCTCAGGGAGTTCAGGTTACAAACCTTTAAGATCTACAGTTTAAGATGTTGTTTTTTTCAAGCTGCCCGTCATTAGAATGTTCGCAGGAAGAGCCTTCCTTCCCTCCCCACCTTCCTCTTTGCCTCCCTCCCTTGTTTCCTTACCCCAAACCAACTTCATTAAGCACACCACATGAAAAGGCTTCATTCTTAGGGATCCTATGAAAATGCCTTTTGCAGAAAACGTCCTCTACGACTGCCTTGAATGTGAGCTAGTTGACCTGAAAAGCAGCAGCTGTTAAGTGACCTGACAGTTTTATGGCTGGTGAGTTCACACTAAAAGCTGGGCTTTCCAGTGTCTGCCAGGGGCACTGCTAGCAGCAGGGGCATGCAACACCCTATAGCACCCAGCTCTCTGCTGAAGGATGAATGCAATGCTGAATGAGGCCTCTATCACCACCTGGGGGAATGATACCGCTTGGGCAACGGGCATTGAATTTTCCCTCACAGGACCATGGCCACGGAGACCCTGACCCATCCTAAAACTACTTAGTCACTAAAACACTCGGCACAGCAGACCACTCCCAAGTTCCCATCTGCCTGTTCCCTTCCCTTACACCAACATCTGAGCAACACATGAGAACCAAGAACTCTGAGTTCCAGAGTCTTTGCTACTGCTGTCAGACGTGAGCAGTGACCCTAGATCAGATTCTCAAACATCTTTGCTTCCCATTTTGAAGTTGGAGAGAGTAGTGCTAAAACTTTACATCATAAGATTCTGTAGTCCTGCCTCTGAGGGCCCTTGCCCTTGGGCACTGGGGATTTATAGCAGCCAACTTACTCACTAGAATTAAACAAACTATCCTGATTGCACTGTTTATCAGTGACAGCCAAGAAACTGGCCTTTGCCCTGGCTGTTTGGGAAGGGGAAAGGTTGAAGGGCAATTGCTGAGAACACACTGCATTTTAGCAGTAACAGAGTTCATCCCAGGGGTTTCCTTTACTAGGTCACTATGGTGATGTGGCCTTGGGGCCCCATCTGGGATGCACCAACATGCATTAATTTCATCATAAAATCAATGTATACAATTAACATGGATTTTCCCCTCAGAGGCCATTGTGGTAACCTAGGAAGAGAAGAGTTGGAAGAGGGGGAAGGAACAAATCAACTGAATGGATGGGCCTCTGCTCTCTTCACTGGAGTGTTTATGATCATTGCACTTCAAAAACAACACTGTCAAGTAAAAATGCACCCTAGGGAGGAGGCTACCACTAACAGGGGAAAGTCACCAACAGATTGATTTCATTTTCCCCAACCCATAGAGAACTTTCAAACTCCTGAAACTAACCAGCAATTGAATGGGTTGCCACACAGGGTACTGAGCACCACTTCCTTCAAGATATTCAGACTTGTAGACTGGATGCCCAAAGACTGAGTGACCATCCATCAAATTGAGAACATTTGCTGAAGTTCAGAACTATGTGGCAGTTCAGATAGATGATTTTTTAGAAAAACTTTTTATTTGGAAATAATTTTATACACATACACAAAAAATTGCTTCTAGATCAGAAGTCTGATGGGTCTTACTGGGATAAATCCTAGGTGTCACGAGGGCTGCATTCCTGTCTGAAGACTCTAGGGGAGAATATGTTCCCAGTTTTCCAAGGCTACCTCTATTTCTTGGCCTGTGATTCCTTTTCTCCATTTTCAAAGCCACCAATGATAGGTTGAGCTCTTCTTAATAGTGCAGGTCTCTGACCTTTCTCCTTTTGTGATCTCTCTCTAACCACAGCCAGGAATACTCCTTTTAAAAGACCCATGTCATTAAATTGGATCCATCCAATAAACAAGGAAAACTCAGCCTATCTCAAGGTCATACCCACAATCACATCTGTGAAATCTCTTTTGCAATGGAAAATAACTTATATTCAGATTCCAAGGATTAGGGCATTGGTATCTTTGAGAGACCATTATTCTTCCTACTATAGAGTAAAAGAGACCAAAGGCTTTAAGTTTTGAAAAGTCTCCCTGAGTTAAAGGAAAAGTTAATAAAGAGAGATTTAGATTTAAATAGTTTAGCCAGGTGCGGTGGTACATGCTTGTAATCCCAGAGGCTCTGGAGGCTGAGGAAGGAGGATTGTGAGTTAAAGCCAGCCTCAGCAACTTTGCAAGGCTCTGTCTCTAAATTAAAAAAAAAAAAAATTTAAAAAGGGTTGGGGATGTGGAACAGTGGCTAAGAACCCTGAATTCTATCCCTGGTACCAAAAAAAAAAAAGACTTAGATAGTTTGGTGAAACTTCTTAGTTTAAAATGTGAAAAAATAAAGAAAATCAACAAAACCAACAACCAGATCAGATTGCGTTTTTGATACCTAAGAACACAGAGATATGACCATTCTCCCATCTCACGAGACCAGACTCAACTCCAAGCGGAGATAACTTCATCATTTATATTGAACGAGGTTTGGAGGTGACAAACTAGTTGCCAGTAAGAAAAAGACATGGAGGGGGACTTGGAGGATATGTCTTTATGACATGGCAATATAGCTGTCAATGGTCCCAATGTCATCAGTCAACAGGCCCCATTTCATTCAGAGTAAAAGCCAAGCTAAAGGCTTTTCCATGACTGACACCACCCTGTGTGATCTAACCCCTGCTCCATGTCTCTCTCCCAGTCATCCCGGAGCCCTCTGTGCTCAGGCAATCGACCCCAGCCGCATGACCTCCTTGCTGTCTCCTGAACCTCAGAGCCTTTGCACTGTTCTTCCCGTAGGTATCTTAGGACTCTCTTCTTTGCCCCAGTTAGGTCTTCATGTAAGGGATCCTGTCTCACATAAGGGCAGCAAGGCCTGTCCTGCTCTGGTCACCCCACTTAAAGTTCTTCTGCCTGGCAATCCCAATCATTCATACCCAGCACTATTTTACTAGAAAATGTATCATTGCTAATATGCTATTATAATTTATTTATTTTCTGTATTATCTGCCCACTTCTCATCCACATTAGAGTATCAGATCCTCAAGGGCAGGTGTTTTGTCTACTTTGTTCACAGAAACATTGAGTATTTGGGAAACGTACCCAGTAAGTGTATGTCCTCAGCGTGTACCTATGAAAGGAATTCATGAATGCATGAATAAATGAAGAACAAACACTAATTTAAAGTGTGGAGTGGGGTATGGATGGGGTATGGGTGGCTTATAGGAATGACAAGGGGGTAGGATAGTAAAATCCCCAAGCTGCCCCTTGATTCTTTTACTAGTACAAGATGTTTGTAGGAGAGGGACCCCCAAAGAAGGGGGATGGGAAGTGGGAAAGAAAGACTGAATGCTCTAGGGAGGAGAGAGAAGAAGGGGAGGGAATAATGGGAGGGGAGGAAGAGACTTGGCTGGTGCTGTGGTTTGGATAAGTGTTTCCCCAAGGGTCTGTGTTGGAGGCTGGTTGCCCAGGGTGGCAGTACTGAGAGGTGCTGTGGACCCAAGAGGCAGGCCTCTGAAAGGGACTGTGGGACTCTGGCTGGTCTTCTCTCTCTTTGCTTCCTAGTTGGAGATGTAAGTGAATTGTTCCACTGAGCACTCCTGCCATGCTGTGCCACCATGACAAGAGGCCCAAACTGGGGCTAGGGTTGTGGCTCAGTGGTGGAGGGCTTGCCTAGCACATGGGAGGCACTGGGTACTCAGCACCATATAAAAATAAATAAAGGCATTGTGTCCACCTACAACTAAAAAAATTTTTTTTTTAAAAAGGCCCAAACCAACAGACTGCCTGATTTTGGATTTGAACCTCCAAAACATTAACTGTTTGCTAATCTCACTGGTGCTAATCTCACTTTATTTCATAAGTAGCTTATCTCAGGTATTTTATTAGAGTGATGGGAAGCTGACCAATACATCTGACAACAGAAATATAAATACCAACTGATAGAAGTAAATATATTCTAAGGTCATTTATGTTTTAGTATTTATATCCTAGTAAATAACTATTCAAACAAGTATCATGCTCCTCAATATCTAACCCTTTATAAATGAGTTCTATAAAGAATCATGCCCTAAAGCAATTCTAAATATCCTGCCAGCTTTCTTCCCAGTTTTCTTCCTGGGGGAAAAGGAACAGAATTTGGACCCCAACAGGGAGTTGCAAAACCACTTTTACTGTGTGCTCTATTATATAAGCTCAAGAGCTCAGAGATTACGAGCCTTTTTCAAGGGAGAATTCCTTCCCTTCTCCTGGTTTCCATGAGGATCGAGAGAAGCAAATAATTTCCCAATCTTTCATAGAGCAGTGATTTCTTAGAAATGAGAGGCGCTATCACATTTCTCTTCTGAAATCAGAAAAATAGTGGTTATGGTTTGGATATAAAGTATCCCCCAAAATCTCCTGTGTTAATGCAGGAATTTTCAGAGGCAAATAGTTATGAGAGCTATATCTTAATGAGTCCATCCTGGTCTGAATGGATTAACTGGGTAGTAACCATTAAGCAGGTGGACTGTGGCTGGAGGAGGTGGGCCACTGGGAGTGAGCCCTGGAAGAGGGCTTCTTCCCTGCAGCCCCTGCCCCTTCCTCCCTTTCTGCTTCCTGGACAGCATGAATGAAGGAGGGCTCCTCCTCTACACCTTCCTGCCATGTTGTTCTGCCTCATGTTGGGCCTAGAGTAAAGGAATTGGCCCACCATGGACTAAATCTCTGCAACTGAGCTAAAATAAACTTTCTCCCCTCTAAGTTGTTCTTGTCAGGTATTTTGGTCACAATAATGCAAAACTGACTAACACAAATAGAGATTCGAATATTTTTCTAATTTAAAGGTTTAAAGGTATGGTTTTAAATCTCACATATTTATGTATTTAGTTCAGGCCATAGGTTCTTATGTCTAGCTTCCTGCTCAGTTTCTCCCCTTGGAAGTCTGGTAGATATTTCAAATCCAACACTCCGAAACTGAACTGACCTGTTTTAAACTTGCTCCTGCTCCCGTCCATTGCACCTCAGATGGTAGCATCTTTGTCTCCTTCCCTTGTCCCACCACTGACAGTGGCTCCTATAGCAATTCCTGTGGGCTTTCCCTTCAAAATTTGTGCAGAATTTGATCTGTTCTCATAATCTCCACAGCTGCCACCCTGGTCAGCCTGTCACTGTCTGCCTCCTGGACTATTGCAATGGCCCCTTCACTGATCCCCAGATACTTGGCACCCACAGTGTTCTCATCATAACACCAACGTGATGCTTTCAAAATGTGTAAAAAGTTGTATGACTCTGCCTGAACTCTCCAGAGGCTTCCCAGCTCATTTAGAAGTAAATGCCACAGTCTCCCAATGGCTTCCTTGACCCTAATGATCTGGACACTAGCCCAGCCCTGTCACCCTCTGACCTCATCCCTACTAATTTCTCTCCTCCTCTCTTCACTCCAGCCACACTGGCTTCCTTTTCTTCCTTGAACATACCACAGTGAGCCACATCAGGTTTTGCACTTCGGTTTCCTTTGCCCGAGACACTCTTCTCTTTGACATCACATAACTTTTCTCTATCATCTCCTCCAGGTCTTTGTTCTAAATTAACTTTATCAGTAATGACTTCCCCACCACCCAGCTCATAATTATAACGCATGCGCATCCCAGAACCCATTCTATTCTCTATATTTTCATAACAACCATCATCATGCATTTTGCACATAATTTGTTAATTGTTTCCTGATCCAGTCCCATTCATTAGAATATAAGATCCATGTAGTTTTAAAAAAAAATTGCCTGTATTGTTCACTGAGTATTTATTCCCAGCACTTGGAATAAGGTCTGATGTACTGAGGGATCTCATTAAGTATTTGTTAAACTGAATAAATGGCTTCAATATATCAGTCTATTTCTTTGATAGGTCAAATATGAAAAAAATAAAGGGGTAGGCGCATGTAACAGTGGTAGAGAATTTGCCTTGCCTGCATAAGGCCCTGGGTTTGATCCCCAACCGCCCCCCCCAATACAAAGAATATGAACAGTGTGATTGAAGATGTTGGGTTCAATAGATTTATTTTAAATAAAGATATATTTGAAAAGATAAACTCCTCTATTCAAACATTTATGGCAGATTTTCTCAGTAGCAGCCATCATATTTTGTGTTGAATAATTTGGGGGGGGGGGCTCTTTCACAGGCATTGTAGGAAGTGAAGCAGCCTCGCCGCCTCAACCGACTTCATGTCAGTGCAACCAGCCTTCCCCTCCCCTAAACTATGACAATCCAAAAGTCTCCAAACAGTGGCGAGTGCCCCCCTAATGGCAAAATCATCCCAGTGGAGACCACTCAGCTGTGGATATTTCTAAAGTGAAGCCACATACACACAAAGAATAAAATGTTATAAGAAAGGTTTGAACAAAAAAAAGATATCACAGATCAATTGGGAGGAAAACCCTCCAAAACTATTGTGCTAAAAGTTAACCAAAACTATGTTTAGGTCTATTTTATAGGGTTGCCAGATAAAATATAGAAACCTACATAACTTTGAAATTCAGATAAAAAGGAAACAGTTTTTTTTTGCTTAAGTATGTTTCATGCAATATTTGGCATATAAGTAAACTAAAATTTATCTATTTTATACCTGAAATTTTAATTTAACTGAGAATTTTATTTTTTTATTTGCCAAATCTGACCACTGCAATTTATAAAATAATGAGTATAGGATTGCTACATGTACAAATACAACCACCATGCATAGAACACAGCCCACTGCACTCTCAGGCAAAGGTGTCCTTGCCAACAACTTCATTTCTTAAAAAGAGAAATGACTAAAACTGAACCAAATGTTTAGCAACGACAACAAAAACAAAAAAACAACAAATAAAATGAAGAAAATCAAATATCTAAATCTAAAGGAATTTCTCACAGCTGACATTCTCTGAAAGAGGGATCCTTGCCTACTCTGGTAATGGCCCTGTCAACAGATGATGAAACTCAAAGTCCTATGTCCTTGGACCATGCTGTTCATCCTTCAGGTGCAGTGTTGATGTCTTTCTCCTTCAGACACATTATTGCACATCTTCGTCGTGCTTTGAAAAGGCAGCCAGAGCCGGGCACAGTGGCTCAAGCCTGTAATCCCAGCACTTAGGGAGGCTGAGACAGGAGAATCGCCAAGTTCAAAGCCAGCCTCAGCAACGGCGAGGCGCTAAGCAACTCAGTGAGACCCTGTCTCTACATAAAACACAAAATAGGGCTGGGGATGTGGCTCTGTGGTCGAGTGCCCCTGAGTTCAATCTCCAGTACCAAAAAAAAAAAAAAAAAAGGAAAGAAAGAAAGAAAAGGCAGCCAGATTTTCCCCACATCCCCTAATCTTTTGACTAGAGGGAGCTCTTTAGTCCCCTCTACAGACATTAATGCTAAGGTGGATGATTTTAGAAAAGGCCTACTTTTTCCCCATTTAGTTGACTTAGTTGGATAAACTAAGATCTACAGGGTTTCACTGTCCCTCTCACACATTGTGCTCCAGTCTCTTCTGACAAGGTGACTCCGGCATTTTCAAGGCCTTTCTGTCACATGGTTTTGAGACATTCTCAGGGAGCTGACAATGCCTCTCTGAAGCCATTAGAACCAAGATAACCAAGGAAGCCATTCTGTCCACTAACTTTGGGAACAGTGAAAACAAAGAAGTAAGGTCTATTGTGTATGACCTGCCATCACCATGTCGTCATTTCCTGAGCAACCATTCTGTTCCTAACAGTGTCTCCATTGCCAATTTTCAATTCAAAAGAGCATTACAAGGGGAAAAAAAATCCGAATTTTTATGTAGTATTTCCTAGAGTAATAAACACAGGATTTCCTGCATCTGAAATGACTTCAACAAATTGTGTGTTCCTTCAAATGTGACCTGGTGACAAATTTGGACTGTGTTCCTCTAGGTGCGGATAAGCTTGCTGATTGAAATCTCCTCCAGTTGAGCAAGGGTTTTTTTTGTTTTTTCTTTTGTTTGTTTTTGTTTTTGGCCACCTATCCAGTCCTACTGAGGCCATGAGCCACAGAGATGAGTTCTCATTTCATATTGATTTCTTCTTGGCCTTCGTATTTCATGTGTTTGCATCTTGTCTTCTCATACTGAATATACGACCCCTCAGTGACAGAATCATCCTTTCTTCCAAGAGCTCATGGTGAATAAAAACATAGGTAGCCAGACGCAGTGGTACATGCCTATAATCCCAGTGGCTGGCGAGGCTGCGACAGGAGGATCGCAAGTTCAAAGCCAGTCTCAGCAAAAGTAAGGCGCTAAGCAACTCAGTGAGACTCTGTCTCTAAATAAAATACAAAATAGGGCTGAGGATGTGGCTCAGTGGTCGAGTGCCCCTGAGTTCACACCCTGGTACCCTGCCCCTGCACCCAAATAAATACCACACATAGGTAGTCAGTCAACAAATGATTTTGAGTCATTCATCTTAGAAACACTAAGATGCGATTCTTCCAGAGGGACGACTCTGGGGTTTTGAGTGCTGGCATTTGTTTCTAGCAGGGAAGTATAAACTTCCCAGCTGACCATCTCAACAGGAAGTAAGTATGTTCTGTTGACCCAGGGGCAGGAATCTCCCTTTCTCAGATATAACTCTGGTCACACCAGGATAATTTGTAAATCAAAATTAGAAACAGTTCCTTTCCTCATTTCCCATTCCTAATAAAGTGCTCGTGAGTGGTGTCCCCTCCCCAGACTTCAGTCACTCTTTGTTTTAAAAATCCTTCTTTAGTGAGCCGTTTCCGGAAGCATGTGATTTCATAAGTCCTAGTACATGTTGTTGGCCTGAAACTTATTTGAGTCATAGCAACGGCCTCACTTTGCTTAGAACATAAGATAGATAGGATATAATCAAAATTCTACAGAAATATGGTATTTTATGCCATTATGTGGAAATCACCATGGAGGAAATTTTTTCAGGAATTTGAAATGCTTCTTTAGAGCAAGCATTTGTAATGTTCTTTTACAATGTTGCCCAGTTGCTGTCAGATATAAACACTAACTACATACCTGGACAGGATCCCTATAACACATCTTTGGATTTAGGGAGCACAAATCTGTAGTTTCAGTGAATTGCCACCATTTATTTTGATAGTCTCTTGGACTTGGTTATTGGGAATCCAAAAATATCTATCTGTTCACCATATCTCCAAGGTTTCATGAGTTTATAAAAATGAGCTCACTAAAATATGGTCATATAAATTTCCATAATTAATATTTGAGAGGGGATTCCCATTCAGAATACTAACAAAAACTACCATTTACTAAGGCCAGACACTGTAATAAGCATTTCCCATGTAACAATCTGATAAAAACCCAATGAAATATTTTTGCTTATATCTTACTGATGAGAAAATGTAATCTCAGGAAAATTAAGAAATGTAACCAAAGTCACATAGAATTCACCCAGGATCCAACCAAAAACTCTGGCCTCCTAATACATATTCAACAAGAAGAAACCCCAAAAGATACTGTCATTATCCTAAATTTTTGTCTTCCATGTTGATGCTGTTGTCAAGTTCAAACTTGTAAATGAGCACAGACTCTGTAAATGAGCTCATTCTCTTGAACCAAGGCATCACTTTGGTTTGCACCTGGAAATTCTCCAATAATGCAATGGTAGAACAAAAGAATAGTTGCTGAATCCTGGGATCAGAAGGTACTTCAAGGCATGTTAGTGGACATATGCTATTTTAATTTCCTGACATGGATTTCCTCTTCTGTTATCCATCCTCCCCCTCACCAGATGGTCAATCAAAATGTCCCCAGATCAAGAATAGACATGTGGCCCAGGCACGGGAATCAGAGCTGAGTAACACCAAATCTGGTCCTGATGACAAGAAAGACAGCGCTTTTAGACTCATCTAAATGGAACCAGCAGATTCCTTGGATCTGCTTTCCTTTTTGAAGCTTAGTTCTTTAGCTTTCCTAGCAATTTTGAAAACCGGAAGTCAGATTCTATTGCTTGCAAATGAAGAATCCTAATTGATACAAATGTTTAATCTGGGATATTCATGAGGCTGAGCAAGACAGACAAGTTAGGTGGAGTCCTTTATTTCTAGTTAAGCACAAAGGACTCTGTTTGAACCAAAGGTCTTGTCATTAAAATAAAATATGAAATAGCACTAGTCCATAAGAACTCTAATTCCTGATTAGCTCAAGCTGTGACCATCTATACCAGTTCTTAGATCCTTTCATTTAGGTTTGCATACTAATTTATTTTGGAATTTAATTAAAATGCAAGGAGAAGGTAGCTCCTAAAAGTTCTCTTCAGTTGCACAACAATTTGTACCCAATCAAGAGAGAGACTTAGAGACAACTGCCACCCCAATTCACTTTCTGCTGATGATTTTTGCAAACCTCTTTTTTGTGTTCCAAAGCACATCTGAACTTTCCTTTCAACAACTTATTACTATCGCTAAGTTTAAATGGACAAAGGCACATTTTTGTACATATATTCAATATTAGTCATTTTTATAATTTTCTATTCCATGCCTGTCAAAGGAGGTGTGCAATATGAATTTACAAAATTTTAGCAGACCAGCTAAATCTAACAAGGCCAACCAGAACTCCTAAGATATACTGGCTTTTCCTAGCACTGTCCTTCAGGAATCCAAAGCTCTTTGTGAAGTAGATACTCATATTTGATGTGTAGCTTTTTGGCTTGAGCATGAATGTAATTCAATATTTAACAGAAGACACCTATGCTCTCTTCTTAAAAATAAGTTTATATTTAATAAATGAGCTAGCGTCACTTGAAAATTGAAGGTTTCCAAATAGAATTAGTCACATTAGGGCTGGTGTGGGGTTCTCATATTCCAGTTGAAATTCTTACAGCGTGGTGGCCATAACAGATAGTCACCAACATGGGAACAAACCAAATTCCAAAAGTTCAAATGGGATTGCTGTTTAAAACTTGAAATATAACTTCCATTCGAAATCATGTTTCAAATGATAGGCATGTTTTCAAATTCAGCCTACAAGAGGCTTTCAGATAACAATATGCTAATAGTTCTAGGAAAGGTGTATGTGAAAAAGAAAGGGAAGATTTTAAAATTTGACACCTCTCCCTTTGCCCCTCACTCTGGCTTTCACGACTCCTTCGCTTTGCTTTCCTTGGTCTTCCCTGGAGTTATCAAGCTGTGTTTACCTCAATTACTTCTATCCTCAGGTCACCTGAGGCCAAATTATCCCAGAAGTTTATTAAAGTGAAGGTTACTGAGCCCCATCTCTTAAGTAGATATTTCTAGAAGTGAAGCCAAAGACTGAATTTTAACCGGTTCCCCAGGTGATTCTTTTGAAGTTCTGAGGTTTGAGAGCTACTGCCCTGTGTGGTTTTGTTTCTAATCCCCTTTTTCTACCTCTGCCCAAATCCCAATTTCTAATCACTCAAGTTGGTTAAGCTCAGCTCAAGAGAAGAGAAAGCCCAGGAATTAATGTGAATTTTCTGACAATTTAGGTGATGACATCCTCAGGATTCTTGCTCTTTTCTCCCTCTAGGGAAACCCCTAACATAATGGAATCATGTTTAACAACTAGGTATATTTTTCTTCAACTAAAGATAATTTTGGGGGGAAAAATGGCGTTACTATAGACATTTTCACTTTAATTTTTTTAACTTAAAAAATGAGATATATTTTAATGAGACATATTTTTGTAACCTATTAGGTGTTTTGTGACAACCGAATTTTAAATGACTACGTAGTATTTAAATTTTATGAACTTGACAAATTGCCTATCTGTTGAACATTATCACTCATAAACAAGGCTCTAATGAATATCCCTGAATATAAATCTTTGACAAAACCTCTCATTTTTTCCCTTGGGGTTCATTTCTGGAAACAAAATTCATAGTTTCCTCTTTATAGATTGTCAGAATGCCCTCTGGAAAGGATGATGCCAGTGGACATGCCCAGCATTGGGGTATGAGAGATCCTTTCTTCAAACCACATCATCATCCACATTGAACAATACCAGGGTTAAAAAATGTCTAGGACTTAAAAAAAATAAAGAGGAATTATCCAAGATGCAGCTGCAAAGGACAGAGGAAGAAAGAAGGAAAGTTGTGGGGAGATCCCCGGAGAGTGAATCAGGAGCTGAGTCAATGGAACCTTCCATTTACCCATTGGTGGCTGCCTTGGTCTCCCCAAGCCTCTGTGAACCACACCTGTGGAAAGGCTGAGTAGATGGTAAGGCCATCGTCCAGTAGAACTGGAGGTGCCTCTCCTACACTTCTAGGCAGAATTATCAAATCAGTGATTTACATACATTAGCATGGATAGGAACTCCCTGAGACAAGAATTCCCAGGTCCACCCAGAGATTCTGACTCAGTTGGCTCAAGACAGGGCATGGAACTTACATTTTGATCAAGAATCTCAACTGAGTCCAACAAAGGTGGCCTAGGATCTCACTTAGAGAAATACAAAGCTAAAGGAAGGAAAAATGTCTCTGGAGTGCCAACCTTATAAACTTATTTTATTCCAGGAAATTACTCCAGTGTTGCTCTTTCCATGAGGAATTCACTCTGAGCAGTTTTGGAATATTATGATGACTTTTCTTTTGTATTCTGAAGTGGGCTTCTGCAGTGGGAGGCAGAAGTGATGTGTTGCTACAATCGCCCTTGCTTTTGATGCAGCACAGGGACGAATGCCTTCAGCTGTACATGATTCTAACGTGTGAGGATGATACACAGACTTTAGGTGGCCATCTTTCTCTCTCCAGCCTCATGAGTGAGTTCTAATCCAGTTTGGCGCTGTGTGGTATTAACCAGAATGCAACTGTAACAAATGCTGGATTGGCACTTCCTACCGTATATTTGTTTGTGGTACAGAAGCAGCCCAGGAAACACAGACTACAGTGTGTAAATCCAGGTACCTTCTGACATCCCAGGAGAGGGCCCTAAGGCTAGGTCTCTCCATCAAGTGCAGTACTGAAAAGAGTTAGAGTCTGCCTTAGCATTCAGGCTCCACATTTGCCAATTCCAATTACCATCTAACTGTGTGCTTAAAAGGGCCCTGTCAACATTGCTTAGATCTGAAGACCAAATTCAATGAATTAATGAATTTCTGTTGTTTGAGCCACCCAGTCTAAGGTACTTCGTTATGGCAGACCTAGTAAGCTAACACATCTACCATAGTATGATTGAACATAACTCCCACCACACACTTATATGCCTCTATCTTCCCCAATCCACCTCCCTGACAGCCTGGAATATTCCTATTAAAGATCAGTGGTCTGTGATTTTTTGGGTTTTTTGAGGGGAGGGTACCAGGGATTGAACTCAGGGGTACTCAACCACTGAGCCATATCCCCAGCCCTATTTTGGGTTTTATGTAGAGACCGGGTCTCACTGAGTTGCTTAGTGCCTCGTGCTTGCTGAGGCTGGCTTTGAACTTGGATTCTCTTATCTCAGCCTCCCAAAGTGCTGGGATTACAGGTGTGCACCAGGTGCCAGGCTTGGTCTGTGGCTTTTGCTATTCAGTTTGGTAGTTTCTTACCAAGTAAGAATGTATGCATGAGTACACACTCGTGCGCTCTCTCTCTCTGTGTGTGCATGCACACACATGTGTGTGTTTCTCCTTTTGACCCGAGCAGCTGGCTGACTCAATTTTATGTTTTTTAGGCCACGTGTCAGTATTTCAATCTAGCAGAATGCAATAAGCATTTGTTAAGAACTTACTACACACCAGACATGCCAAGTGATAGAGGTTTGAAAGTATCATATGTAATCCTTGTATTTGAGGTTCTCACTGTCTGGGGAGGGAGAATCACTCACAATTTAATGCTGGAGATTGCTTTCGGAGTACTGAGGTGGGAATGACTAATTCTGCCTGTGGGAGTAAGGAAGTCCTCACAGAAAAGGTGAGTTTTAAAGGATGAGTAGGAAGTTACCAGACAAAGAAGAGGGAAATTCTGATGAAAGGAATAGTGTATGCCAAAAGACTGGAGAGGAAAATGAAGTACATTTGGAAGTGGTGAGAACTTTAGTAAGGGGGAAAAAAGGCCTTGAACACCATGCTTGGACATGGCCTGCCAGACGGGACAGAACTCCCTGCAGGGCACACATTGGGAAGGGGGTCCTCTGGTTTCCCAGGCTCTTTCAGCCTCTCTGGAGTATGTGGATGGTCCCTGCAACCAGAATTTCCAAACTCTTTTGTATGTGTCAGTTTTTAAGAGAAGGCAGGGAGCCCAGCACAGGGTCAATGTCCCCACACACATCCCACTTTCCCAGGCCCAGCCTTTCTCTCTGGAGAGCTGGAAAGTTACCAAAGGTAGAAATGAGGTTTAAGTTAGTCCCTCACATCTGCTCAGAAGAACATGATATCTTTATTGCTGTCTTCGAGTCCAGGGTTCATTCTGCTCATCAGAAATCCTGATGGAGTTTCTCCTCCTTTCTGTGTGGTCACTCCAGAATCTGTGTGTTTTGGCGAATAACTGATTTTCTCCCTATTTATAGACTGTTTCCCATGTTACTCACTTATGGGGCTTCTGTGGTCCAGTGTTCTGTCAGGCCCCAGCTGGCCAGCAGCGCGTAGCAGCCATTAACACCACAGCTGTTTTTTTATATCCTCCATGTATGGCCCGGTTGTTAAGCACTCTTAGATAAGTTGAAAACTGTTTGTATTCAAACCCACATATCTAGTTGGGGGGAAAAATGCTCATTTGTGTTAAGTGCCTTTCAAAATTCATCTCAAAGCTAAAAATAAAAGTTCTCCCTTAGCCAAACGATAAAATATTCATTTTTGCCTTTTCAAGATATAGAAGAGTAAAAAAATATTTTGGAAAGAGTATTTCCTGACTGTTCTAAGCCAAAATATAGTCTTTGATAAAAAGGAAAATGTCCTAGGGACTGAGCAAAAAGCCAAAGACCTTTTTTCTATTCTTTTCTTTTACTTCCTTCTAAACTGTTTTGAGGAAAAAGTTTGGTAAATTCCTCTTTAAACGCTGAATGTCATTTCAAACAGAATTTGTAACATCGTGTGTAACTGTTGACTGGTATATCTCCTCATCCTGTAATCATACTTGATATCATCAACTGCCTTTAAACATAACAACTTTATTGAAATATAATTCATATACCATACAAGTCACTCATTTAAACTGTACAATTCAATAGCATGTATTATGTTCACAAAATTGTGTGAGCATCACCACAATTTTAGAACATTCTCATCACTCCAAAAAGACATCCCACATCCATTAGCAATCACACTCTATTCCTCATCCCCCTCCCCTTGGGCCTCAAACAATCACAAATCTACTTTCTGTGTCTATAGATTTGCCTCTTCTGAATTTTTTTTTTTTAAGTAGAACCGCTGGACAGGCTTTATTTTGGAAAGTACGCCCCTGGGCTAAACCCCCCCCCCATCACCAGGCTTGGGCGGGAGGTATGCACCCAAGCCTCGTGGCACAGAAAATTTAAAGGGCCCCACCCAGAAAAGGAAGACTTAAGGCAGGAAGGGAAGGGCCTGAGGTAGGAAGAGGAAGTGATTTAGAGTCCGGTGTCCTCTGAGATTGGTCAGGGGATCCTGCTGAGGTCAGAGTCCTTCCAGGATGAGCCGGGAAGTATGGTGGGGCCCATGCTGAGTGTTCCGTGTCCCTCTGTGCATGCGGCTCGCAGCAGCCATGTTGGTGAGTTCAGCGCATGTGTGCTGTTTGCTGCTTCAGCTTTGCGCATGCTGCCTGCAGCGGCCATGTTGGTGCGTTCTGTGCATGCACGCTGCTTACCGCTTCAGCCTGCCTTGGCAGAGGCAGCCATGTCTGCGTTCTGCATTTGCTTTGCTAACCTAACATCCCAGCCTTTTTGATGATATAGGATAGCAGATTTGGTCTGGCTACTTCTTTCGGGATTGGAGGCATCAGAGAGAGGGAGATGGCTCGGGTGTCAGTCAGGCAGGGAGGCAGATGCAGGGGTGTGGGAGCCTCTGGTTGTCAGTCATGTTGCTTGAATGTAGAAGCACCACCTGTGGGTAGGAACAGAGGCTTGGGAGAGATCACTGATTAGCAG
This sequence comes from Xerus rutilus, assembly GCA_028644305.1. Taxonomy (NCBI): domain Eukaryota; kingdom Metazoa; phylum Chordata; class Mammalia; order Rodentia; family Sciuridae; genus Xerus; species Xerus rutilus. The sequence continues at coordinate 37,509,253 of CM053401.1, read as the reverse complement.
AAAAAGAAGGGGGCTGCTGAGAAATTTTGAGTGTTGTGGGAGTCCAGCATGGTGGGAGTCCAAGACTGGTCGGTTCTGTAATAAAACTTGTTCAGGTTTCTGAGTAGTGGTTACCATATGGCCAAGTTCTCCTGCTCCCAGCCCAGAGGCAGTGAATGAGGGCCAAGGAGAGCCCAACTATTATCAGTAGAAAGACAGCCTTTTTTGCCCTAGAAAGGGAGGTGGTAACAAGTCATGGTAATTCAGCCTCACTATACAGTTAATTGAGGAACATTAATGGGAATCACAGTTATGATCTAAACTTGCATAGAGGAAACAGTCTGAAATATAGGAAGTATAAGGGTTGAGAATTTGTCCCCATAACAAGGCTGGAGAGGACAAGGCATGTAAACATATTATCTAGTTTTTAATGTCACAGATGTCTATCTTTAAACTAGTTTTAAATGCCCAGGAATGGCTGTGTTCTTAGTTTTGCTGTTTTGCTAGGTGTTTAAGATGAAGCAAGTCAAATTGACTTTTGTTCTTACATATTGTTAAGAGTCACCTCTTGGTCTCCTGGGAGGCATCCTTGAGGAACTTGAGAGCAGCTTATTAGCTCTGCTAGTGCCATCTGTGTTAGGATAGGTTGAGGTCTGGCGCTGACCATGTGGCTTCCCCGGGAAGCACAAGAGATGGTTCTCTCTCTCAGGACAACCTTCCTCTCCATCGTATGGCATTTAATTGGCTCTTTAATTCTCTAATGGTCTCAGTAATCTCCCTGATCGGGAGGTCCTGTGGCCTAGAGGTGTAGAGTGCATTAGAGAAGTTCCCTCATTCCTTGGATTCAGGCTGACTCAGAGGGCAATAGCCAAATACTGGTTTTCTTGGCCCTTTAATTTAATTTTAGTTTTTAAGTCTTGATCTTAAACACTCAGAAAGCCAGTCTCACTAATCTTAAAGTAAGGGTACTGGGCTTTAACTTTAAGGTCTATCTGTCCTGTAGGTGATGGCTTACTTATTTTAAATTAAATTGGGTTGTCTGTTCTTGAAGTAGTACCTCTGTAAAACATTAACAGGCAATAGTCAGAGTTTAAGGAAAATACAAAATAAAATCAACAACAGTAAAAACATATTTAGTTTGTGTAATAACTTTCTCAAATTTCAGGTGAGTTACACATTATATCCCTGTTTGAGATCCTAATGATCTTTACAACAAAATCAATCCTTTGAACATATCTTTAAATGAACTGGAGTCTCGCCTACTTTAAAGCCATTGGAGTAAGCTGGGAGACAGAACTATCTCAGGTAAGACAGGGCTTCTTGCAAAATCTTAGCAGAATATTAAATAGATTAGGTCCTCATTTGTTTAAAAGATCACTCTGATGTAAAAATAACCTAAAGCCTTATCTTATTGATGATAGGTTCAGTTATAAAACATTAAATGATATAAATCAATAC
>CM053401.1:37435935-37507716 GCA_028644305.1 Xerus rutilus | reverse complement strand
CTTTAATTCCTTCTGTTCATATCCCAAAGCAATCCTTGTAATTTTTTGAACTTAGGCAACAGTAGAAACCTCTAAAACTTCATATAGGAATCTATAAACCTTTGTGTTTACTCAATTTAAATTGAACCTTTTAAATCACATGAATTAAAAATATTTGGATTCATTTTTTTAGTTTTAATTTATGAGCGCTCATTATCTGTGCCAATTTTGATACCAGGTACATGGTACATACACACACACACACACACACACACATAGACGTACAACATAACAATAGTAAAGGCCTGCAGACAATGTTAGATGTTTAAAAAAAAACTCCATTGTTGAATAAAATAGGACTGATCAGAAAACATTATCCTAGATGTGAAGGATTAAGGTCATGAGCTCAAAAAACATAGAAGTTAAGAAAAGCAAGAGTCTTAAAAAAAAATGACATGGCCGGTAAAATAAAAAATGCAGGGTGATTGGCTTGGTAGCTCACAGACACACAGCGAGAGAGAGCTTGTGGCCTTTCGGCTTTATATCTCTCGGTGTGTGGCAGCCGTGCTAGCCTGTCTGAGCGGCACACGGAGGCAAGCGAGAGATGCAGGACCCGGGGCGGGCTCTGCCCAACACCTCGTCTCTGCCTTCCGGCACGTCGCCTCCCAGGAAGATGGCCCGCATTCGGCCGCATGTGTAGATCAGAGAATGAGGAAGGAGGTACAGAAGAGCAAATGGGAAAGGGGCTTGGGATTTTCCCTAGCGAGAAGAACTTGAGAGGACAGAACAGATGAGAAAGGGGGTAGGGGCGAGAGCGTACTTTTCAACAAAGCCTTGAACATAAGGAGTTTCTGTCCATTTCTGGTGACAAAAATTAGCCAGATCAGTGAGGAAAATCAAAAGTTCCCCCTGGAGGACATTTTGATCCGTGTCTAAGCCATACTGAAGCCATACTAGAGTGGAAAGAGAACCAGACATGGCGTAGGTCTTTAGCAAATCCTAGCTTCTCAAAATTGCAATACAGACAGCCCAAAGGCGTTTTGGAGTCTAGAGAAGGGTCAGTGTTTCCTATGACCTTTCAGCACCCGCGGGGGTGGGCGGGAACAGAAAAAGGCATCCCTAAATCTGATCCCATCCACCAGAGAATGGAGGGCCAGGTGGGGAGTTCAAGTGTCCCTGGAAACTCTCCAGGGCCTGGACAGACGGAGTCGGGTGGCTCACACGAGGAATGGGGACGTCTCCCCAATCCAAGCAGCCCTGGACAGAGACCTGTTGCACACGTGTGACTTAACGGATAGGCCTCTGGAGCGGACAGGGGGGACGGGGGGGGGGGCTACCTCACTTTTGTTGATCCAGATGGGGGGGAAAATGGAGGAGGTGGCTCAGGAGTTCTCCCGGTCCGAAGGGCTTGCCTTGACCCCGGTACATGGGGAGGTTCAAAAACACTGCCGGGTTTCGCACACCACGATGTAAAGCCAGACGACCAGAAGCAAGTAAAGTAGAACCGCTGGACAGGCTTTATTTTGGAAAGTACGCCCCTGGGCTAAACACCCCCATCACCAGGCTTGAGCGGGAGGTATATGTCTTCTGGATACTTAATGTAAATGGAATCATGAATTATGTGGTCTTTTGTGACTGGCTTCTTTCAGTGTAATATTTTCATTGTTGATCCACAATGAAGTATATTTCAATATTTTGTTCCTTTTTATTGCTAAATAACTCTCCATTGTACAAATGAACTGCTTTTGTTTATTCATTCATCAGTTAATGGGCATTTGGGATTTTTCTACTTTTTGACTATTAGGAGTAATGCTGTATAAATTTTGTGTGGACATGTGTTTCCATACATATCACATGGGGTAGAATTGTTGGGTCATATCATTTTGATTGGTTTTTCAATGTTGGACAAGGACACCCTCAGATTTTATAATTGATGAACACAAGGAAATGTATTGGTTAATGTTGTCCTCATGGCTAAGAAAAGAGTCCGTTTTGTTGTTAACATCACTACATAATTGTTTTGCAAAAAGCAAGAAGCCAGTGCTGTTCTGGTGGTAGCCTCTGATGTAAAGAAGCAACAAATCAGCCAGTGACTGTTTCCATTCATGACCTAAGGAAGCGTCTATGTTATTCAGTGTGCAAATCACACAAGGTATTCAATGTCAAAGTCAACTTTTAGTAAATCATACTCTCCTCTTTGTGTCATATTTAACTGTTTAGTAGCAAGATTGGGCACCATGATTTCCAGGGAAGACACAGGGACATAAGGAGTTCTTGCCACCTCTGATATTTGTGGGACACTTTATTTTGACATTGAACATCTATGATGAGCCAGGCTTTGGGCTCATTGAGGAGGGTAAAAAATATGACTAAGGCATGATCACTCTCTTCACAAAGGCCAAAGTCCACTAAAAAAAGATGAGACAGGAGAAGCCCACCAATCATTAATGCCAGGCAGGCTTTGGATGCAGCTATTCAGATGAAGAAAAAAATGTCACCAGTTGGGGGCATCAGGAGAGATCCCAACAAAGAAGTGACATTCAACATATGTCTTGGCAGATTAGTAAGATTTTGATATGTAAAGTACATGGGGAGAATATTGCAAAATGGCATGTTAAAGAAAAGACATGAATAAGGGCAAATAAAGTAAAGAGCCAGTTTGAGGAGTTCAGATTTAAATTCCCTCTGTGCTGCTTATTAACCATAATACTTTGGCAGTTTACCTGAATTTTCTTAGATAAGTTTCCTCATTTCTAAAATAGGCAAAATAATATCATGTGATATAAGGATTAACTGATTATATATTTAAAATATTCATCCCAGTGCCTACACATAGTAAGTGCTCAATAAAAAATTGGTTTTATGGTTTGGGTTATAAAATAGGTAGGTAGATAGGAAAGAAAGCAAAATGTAAATTGGACCTATAATGCAGAGAGCCGCTATGTAGAATGAGAAGTTGCAACTTAAATCTATATACAATAAAGAATTGCAACCTCCTTGGAGCTGCGCTTGGGCAGGAGCATGTAAGATGGGGTGAAATTGGGTTCATCTTTACAAGGTCATTGAAGTGGTCTTTAGGAAAAGATAATGTGGACCTGAAGTAAGGCAGAAAGTCTAAAAATTAAAATGAGGAGTCTATTTAAAAGGCTTTATAAAGGAGAACTATCCAGAATATACAACAACTGCTTAAATTTTGGAGGCAAAATTGAAGGCAAAGCTTTTGAGCCTGTTCAGCTGCGAGAAGAGTAATGTCATTAACCAGGCAGAGGGAAGACCCATAACACTTCAGCTCTGAGGACTGAGATATATGGGAAGCACCTGTGTGAAGGTGTCTAGCAGACAGTTAGAAAGGAGGACCACAACGTGGGACTCTGGCATTACTGCTACATATATTGAGTGCCAGAGATCTTCACAGGAGAGTCAAGACTGCTACAAAGAAGAAAACAAAACTGAGAAGTCGAGACTAGTCCTGCGTGTCTAACAAAGTTAACAAGAGGAAAATCCCTCATGAGCTGTCAAGCACTGCCGACACTTGAATTGATGAGAAACAGGAATTGAACAGGTGCTGTACTGAAGGCTTCAGGGAGCCCTTTCCTGAACCTATAGTACAACTGTGATTTTTTTGGTAGTTCTCATAAACAGTCAAATGAAATACTCGCATTGCTAGTCCTTGGCTAGGGATGTGATGGGAAAGGACTCATTAAGCCAAGCTTTTTGATGAGAAAATTGACTCTCATATGCTTCACATAACTGTGTTGGTCATTCCAACTTGCTTGATTATTCCAACAACATTTTGAGTCAGAACTTTCAGCCATTTTTCCAAATTAACCAAACCTTGGAGACTTCTCTGGCAAGGCACTGGTACAGGGACCAATGGTGCCATCTACTGTCCTCTTCTTTGATGAAACAGGAGCAGGCTCATTTTTCTCCCATCACATACTTGACATCAGGTCTTTACAGTGCCAATAGTTCTGCATTTTAACATTTATAATCACTCAAAGGAAGATGGCCTGTTGGTGGCATTTGCCCCTTAAGTTCTCATAAAATCGTGCCTGATATCTTCCCAGATGATCACTTGGGAAGCGAGAACCTGAGGCCCTAGGAAAGAGGTCAGGATGCACCAAACTTTCCAGAGCCTGTCAGCACTTCACACCTGTAATCCTAACAGTTTCTCACAGGGTCCTTGGGAGATATTCACTTTCATTTCACTTTCCAGACAAGGAAACTGTGAGTAAGGGGAGGGGACACGGGAAGAATGAAGGAACTTTGATCAAAGGAGAGGGAGGTTGGAGGGTCATGGGGACAGTAAAAATGGTGGAATAAGATGGACATCATAGCCCTAGCTTCATGTATGACTGCATATATGATGTGATTCTACATCACGTACAACCAGAGAAATGAAAAGTTGTGCTCCATCTGTGCACAATTAATCAAAATGCATTTTACTATCATGTATACCTAAGTAGAATAAATAAATAAATAAGTAAATAAATAAATAAATAAAATATAAATAAATAAAAGAAAATTAAGTTGACTAGGGTCAAAAGATAGTAAGTGACAGAGTTAGAAGCTGAGCCTGTATTTGTCTGACTGCTGTGTTTTTCTACCAAATAACTTCTTTCTGTTGGATTTGTGATGATTTCTACCAATCTTTACCACCACAGTCCCTAATGCAGTCTTGGGCTCCGGGGGATGCAGAAGTGGCAATTCAAGGCATTGAATTTTATTCCAATTAAACCATTTGGTACTTCACCATTTATGCTAAATTTACCATTCCATATATTTCCCTGCATATACTTTATTATCAAATGCCTCTGTGATTGATTTGAAAAAAAGTGCACCCATTTAAGCATAAGTGTTTTTTCTATGCCCTTGCTTAGACAAATCTGGGGTGAAGAGTTAAATTGCATGTCAATGAAAAGGTGAATCTATATTAGTGCTTTTGAAATATTTATATATAACTTATTATATAAATGCCTTTTCACAATCAGGACTGCAGAAGTGAAAAGTATAAATGTGAAAGCATTTAGGAATAATAAATAAAACTCTATTCTTGAAATATAAAGATTAGTAAAAATTGCATATTTTAATTGCCCACAGATAACAAATATAACAGCCATTTTCTTTCAAAATATGTGATAAACCAGAATAAACTAAGAATTTGTATATATTACATATATTTATATATAATTGACAATCTTAATTTTGTGCTTTCCCCAAACAATATGCTAGAAAACTCATTTGCCCTAGGGAAGTTTATACACAGTAAAGCATGCCTAGTGAGATTTGCAATTTTACTAAAACAAATTACTACTTGCCAACATTAAGGGGAAACAGTAATTTATAGAGCTGCAGTGAACACAAGTTTGAAAGCTTACGTTCTGTCCTAAGGGGAAACTAACTCTGAACAAATACATTGATAAGAAAAGAGCTGGAAAAGTTTTGAAGCCTGGCATTTAGTATATTTTGCAGTGGTACAATATTTTATTAGCATCATTACTTGCTTAAGTTAAGGTGCTTCTCAGACTTGATCTCAGCCCTAAGAAAATTGAAAGTAGTAGAATCACCTCCAAAGCAGACATATGTTATTACAACAATATCCCTGCTTCTTCATGTTCAAGGACCTCTAATTTCTTTATCATAATGCTTCTCAAGAAACTTCCTTACCTGGAATAAAAACAAAACTGAAATATACAGAAGTATAAGCCTTTTGACAACGGTCGTTTGGGACAGTTTCTTCTCTCTGGCCAGGGTAGGTTTGAAAGCTTTTCCATGTATGACTTTATAGAAAGAAGAATTAAACCCTACACAACCCTCTTGAGCACACATAGAGTTGAGTCCTTGTGCATATCATCCCGTAGGGGCGTCTCTTCATACTTTGGCCAACTCAGTCTCCTGGTCTTCTAGGCTGATCCTGCTCTCACTAATACCACACTTTTTAAGCATCCAAAACACTTCTTTCCTGGATTAATCCCACTGTCCCACTTCGATACTCCACCAAGGGCTGCTATGCCCTAATGGTAACATGTGGAGAGGAACCACAACCAGTCATGTGGGTGGAGCTACTTCAAGCTCATGTTTCTGACTGCCCCCTCCCCAGACCCTTCGTGCTATCCCACTGGCTGCCTGGGATCTGCTTTCTCCTCCACCCTCCCCAGAGGCTACTGCAGGCTTCCCCACATTCCAGGCTCTCAGTGGTCTCCCCACTTGCAGGGATATCTGCTCCTCCTCCACCCTTTTCTTCCATTCCAGGGGACAAGGCCCCTCCCACCATCTTCCTCTGTAGTCTTGTCCCATTAATTATCATCTCTCTAGTCTGAATATTTTTTCTCCTTCTCCTTCAAATTTTTCCTTTAGTGATACAGATGGCGCTGGACTTCATGGTCCATTCCTTGACAGACAATCCTTAAATGTCTGTGACCTCCAGGGTTCTTTGCTAAGCTCTCTATGCTATTTCTTCAGTGTCCCCATATTCACCCTGTGATAGTCATCTCCTAGTCAGGGGATGTAACCACACCAGTTATTTTAACTGATATAATTTAATATAAAGAATGTTTAACTAGGTAAAGACTAGGTTAAAAGTTTTGAATCAGATAATTGAGAAGGAGAAAATTCTAAGATCAGGCAAAGTGTTTTATTCTTGAAGCAATTCTACTCCTAAGACTGAAGGGACATAGGAATAGGCTGGAATTATGAAAACTAGAACTTAGAGAAGAGGCCCTGAGAGGCAGGATGCAGACCTCAGGGGAGGGAGCTAGGCTGGTCTCTGTGAGCGGGTCACTGCTAGTGTCTCTAAGTGGAGGCAAGACAAAGCTGATTCTGCAAGTGTTTTTCTAACACAGGCCCAACAACTGTTCCTGGAATGAGCTGCAGCTGCTAGAGTGAAGAAACAAGGCTGGGGGACACTTGTGCCCCCACTCTCTCCTCCAGCCCTCCAGCCTCTCTCTATTAGCAGCACCTAAGAAGCAGCCAACTGGCAAAGCAGAATATGGTCTGCAAGTCCCTGCACCAGCCTCAGAAGGAGATCATAGTGAATTTGGAGAGATAAAAATTGGCACAACCCCATAGCCTCATATACCACTAAAGAATTCAAAAACCTGTTTCCTTATCCTAAGCCCCTCTCTTGAGCCCCAGACTCGTTTAGCCAATCCTCTGTTGGGACATTTACTTGGATGCCCTGTAGTTACATCCACCTCAAAGCAATTCCCTCCTTTCAGTTCCCATTGCCTCCCTCATATTTTATACCCTCCTCATCTCTTACTGGATTAAGTCATCACCTCCTCTCTAGTCTCCTTATCTCACATTTTTCTTCTGTTGCCATACCCTGGGATCTAATTTCCTGCCAGTGGTTCCATATACAAATAATGTAATCTTTCTAAAATGCAAATTGTGCCATGCTCCTCTCTACTTAAAATCCTTTATTAGCTTCTCTGACTTTTAAAAGTACACTGTCTCTGACACAATTTAGAAATCTCTCTGCTCTTCTTACCTCTATTTCTGCTCTGCTCCCTTCTTCAGTACAATGCAAATTCAGGGACCCAAGCACACTGCCACTTAGCTTCCCACCCATGCATTTCTCTCTTTCCTCTGAGTATTTGCACATGTTATGGCCCTTTCTGTGGTTATCTTCTCATTTCCCACCTCTGACCCTTTTCCCACTCTCTAACTCCTTTCTATCCTTCAAGATCGAGCACAAGTTTTGACTCCTAGAAGTCTTCTCTCTGTCTCAGTCCTTCACCTCCCATTCCATTCTGTTAATGCTTCTCTTAAAAGACACTGTACCATTTGTGGTGGGCGTGTGTGTGTGTGTGTGTGTGTGTGTGTGTGTGTGTGTGTGTGTGTATGGTATAGCTGAATGGTTAAGAGTGGAAGATCTGGAGTCAAACTGTATTTTTGATTCCCTGCACTTCATCCTGCTGTCCATGACATCCTGGGGAGTTATTTACTGGTCCCCTCCCCAGTTCCTACATTTGTACATTGGACCTTATAATAGTGCCTTTCTGATAAGTGCCTATGGAAATTAAATGAGATGATATATGTAAAACCCAATCCCAGTTTGTAATCATTCTTTTCAGTGTCTCATCTACTTCTCTGGTTGTTGGTACATGTAGATTATGTTGAAACTATGGCACAAATTGATAGCATATTATTTTAGAACAACACTGCCTTTAAGCTACAACTTTCAGCTATATTTATTGTAGAAGGGCTGAGGCCAGATGGATACTAGATTTGCCTTGATTCCATAATTCTCTGGGGATAGGTGCAAGCCTTGTATTTTCTTAGGCACTAGGCCCTTCTATTTCTTGTAGAAAGAAGAGTGAATCTTTGCCAGTCCTAGTGTGAGAATGCTTTGCCTCTGACTGGTGTTATAAGGAGTTTAGTGGAATGCCATTAGCTGTTTCATGGGAAAGGTGGAATTGGCCAACACCCTGGTTCTGCCTTCCAGTTTTGCTGGGGTCCTGGCTAGGCCTGGAGAGAGAAATCCACTGAAGCATAAGCCGAGGCAGCCCAAGCCCTTCCCCAGGGTCCAGTCAGCCAGCGGGCCACAGATCTACCTTGAGGCAAATGTTCCTCCTACACATTTATTTGTGCTTCTGAACCCAAGGTCCAATGGGAACATAAAACATTATTCCAAAAGAGATCACTCCCACCCCCACTAATTACTTCTACCACACATGGAGAAAAGGAAACCACGCACAAGCTGATAGTATGGAGCTTCTCTAGAGAGCCTTCTGACCACCATGTATGAAGCCCTCAAATGTAGCTAGGGGGATAGCAACATTTGGGGAAGGGTACGTGTGCAGAATGCAGACGCATGAATATTTTGTTTTGATTTTCTTTTCACCAGACCTATTCTTGACTTTTCACAGACTTCCCACCAGAGGAATTGGGGTGGATGATAACATAGGAGAGCAATGTTCCACTCTGGCCCACTTGTGTTCCTCCCGAGAGCTGCCTATGTGCACGTGCACAAGTAGCAGAAGGCCCCAGCTGGCTCGCAGAGTAAATAGGGAGGTCTTGCTACCCTCCTGGGAGCAGGGGTGAAGTGACCTCTGCCTTTCGGGCCCCTGGGAGGATATAGCTCACACTGGCTCATGGCCTGCTGCAGGCCGTTACCTCAGATGGCCTCACTGAGGCAAACTGAGCCACTAGCAAGTTAGTCACAGCCTGCCTACGTAATGCCTTTGGCATGTCCCCTCTAGAAGCAATAAGATTCTGAATCTATAGGGCTAGTGATAATTACTAGAAAAAGTGTAGTAGGGACTTTTTTTTTTTAACCTGACAAGTTTTTAAGTCTTGCCTGAAAAGCATTTCTCCTTAAGGGGGAAAAAAAATGAGAGCCTGAATAGGAAGAAAGGCTAAAATATTAGTGTCTCTAGGATGAACTTCAATCCAAAGGAATACAAAATGACAGTGACTCACGTATCCAAGAAGGGTTTCTATTCTGATACCCAACCTACACATTGTATGTTTGCATACAATCATAAAATCCAACTGTATGCAAACATTTTGCATGGATACATCATTGTTACAAGTTACTAGTGAGTGGCATCCATAGTTAAGGAATTGCCTCAAAGTATGAGTGTCTCCACTTACTTTTTAATTCCTGCACACTGTTGCAGCCCCTGCCTGATGGCACTGGGAGTACTGGTCCTTCAGGAGAGGAATCTATTGCAGATGATTGATGAAAGATATTGGAGCCATTTTTTAAATTAGTGAAAGGTACAATTTCCATTTTTTGAAATCAGAGACAGTTTGTGTGATTTACTAGAAAGAAAGAAAGAAAAAGAAAAATATATTAGCTTAACTAGTTGGCTTTTGAATATAGTTTTATATAAGGATATTTGGATGTATTGATTTATAATTCTAAATATATATGTGTGTGTGTGTATATATATAGTCTAGGATTGTAGGGAGCTATTTCCTGAAAAAATAATTTGTACAATATATAAAGTGGGGTTCAATTTTTTTTAACAAAAGAAACTTGAATCAGCCAAGCATGGTGGCGCCAGCCTGTAATCCCAGCACTTTGGGAGGCTGAGACAGGAGAATCCCAAGTTCAAAGCCAGCCTCAGCAACAGCGAGGTGCTAAGCAACTCAGTGAGACCCTGTCTCTACATAAAACACAAAACAATAGGGCTGGAGATGTGGCTGAGTGGTCGAGTACCCCTGAGTTCAATCCCCGGTACCAAAAAAAAAGCAAACTTGAATCAATAGAGCCGTTTTGGTGGAAGCAGAGGATATAGGCCTTGAGCCCACCTCTCTTGGCTGTCAGGTCTTGACACCAAAGGTGTTTAAATAAGTTTAACTAAGGAAATGACCAAATGCCAATATGTCCACCATCATTAGCCATTAGGGAGATTCAAATTCAAAACAACAATGAGATATCACTACATACCAATTAGAAGAGCCAAAATTAAAAAAAAAAAAGGGTGACAATACCAAATACTGGCAAGGATAAGGGGAAATCTGTCCACTCATGCACTCCTAGTAGCAATGTAAAGTGGTATAGACATTCCAGAAAGTGGGTTGGCAGTCTCTCAAGATACTAAATGTACAAATGCTCTGAAACCCAACAAGGGCACTCCTGGGCATTTTTCCCAGAGAAATGCAACCTATGATCACACTGAAACCTGTACACAAATGTTCATCTAAGTTCTATTTGTAATAGCCCCCAAATGGAAGCAACCCAGATGTCTTTTAACCAATGAATAGTTGAACAAATCATGGTACACAGATGTGACAGAATACTACTCAGAAATAAAAAAACAGCCAACTATTAATACATGTAAGCACCTGGATGAATATGCATAGAGTTATGTTGTATGAATAAAGTCAATGCCAAAAGATTACACGACCATTTATATAACATTCTTGAAATGACTAAATTTCAGAAATGGAGAAAAGATTCATGTTTGGCAGGGTTAAGAATGTGGGAAGAAGAGTGTGTAGCTACAAAAGGGCTACCTGAGGGATTCTGTTGGTGATTAAAATGTCCTGTATCTTGTCTATATCAACATTAGCATTCAGCTCTAACACTACAGTTTTGCAAGATGATGTTTTTAGAAAAAATTGGGTGAGAACCACATGGAAACTCTTATAGCTGCATGGAAATCTACAATTTTCTTAGAATAAAAATTTTGATTAAATAAAGCATTAAGTATTTTCTAAATCTTGTCTATGATTCTGAGTAACCTGATACAGCTATAATTTGAGTATCACTTGCCCATGATTTTATTCTGTCATTTTTTTCCTGGAGGGACAGATCACTCTAGAAATGGCCAGCATGCCCCCTCAGGCAAATGCCAGATTCCAGGTTAAGCTCAATTTTCTTCCTTCCAATCCAGCCCAAAATACTTACTTCACTTGATATCATGAATCAATGCAGAATTCAGTGCTAAAAGTGAGCCTCATGTTTTTTCAGTTCCTATCTTCTCTAAACTGCGTGGGTATTTAGGTGACAAGACAGTAAAAGTAAACTGAGTGTGGTAGTGCATGCCTGTAATCCTAGTGGTTTGGGAGACTGGGGATCTCAAGTTCAAGGCCAGCCTCAGCAACTTACCAAGGCCCTGTCTCAAAATTTAATTTTTTTAAAAAAGAGGGCTGAGGATATGGCTCAGGGGTTAAGCACCCCTAGGTTCAATCCCTGGTTCCAAAAAGAAAAAAAGAAAAGAGAAAAAGACAGTAAAAGTAAGCAAGAGGTAAATAATATCAATAATATCAATATCAGGAGATGATTGATTGGTTTGGTCAGTGGAATGTACCTACCTCAATTCAAAAAAGATTTAGGATATCATTTTTTAAATATGTGTTATTTACTGTGGTGAGCTGAATTATGATTCTCCAAGGAAGTCCATATCTTAATCCCTAGGACCCAAATACATTATGTTACCTACATGTAAGAGGAACCTCGCAGATGTGATTAAGGATCTTGAGATGAGGGATAATCCTGGATTATCCAGGTGCACCTGAGGTGATCATGAGGGTTCTTGCAAAAGGTGAGGAGAAGGTCAGAAATAGGACAAAGCAATTCGAAAATGAAAAAGAGAGGAATGATTTGGCCATAAGGGAAGAAATAGTGGCAGCCTGTGGAAGCTGGAAGAGGCAAGGAATGGATTCGCTTGTGAAGTCTTCAAAAGGATTCAGCCTTGCTGACACTGGGTGTTTTAGCCCTGTCAGATTCAGTTTTGACCCCCCAGGACTGTGAGAGGAGAATGTATATTGTCTTAAATCATCGATAAGTCTGTGGCAATTTGCTACAGCAGCAAGAGAAAGTTAATACACAGACCATGAAGCCATTAAAGGAGGAGAAAATACAAATAAGACAAAGAGCTTGCTCCCTCTTCTGTTTAATTTTGTTGAAAATAAACTATATAACTGTGGGGAAGAGGGAAACCTCTAGACCCTTTCAGATATGACAAGGACAGCCCATGTTTGGCTTTTGGTTCTTCTCATTTCATGAAACAGCCTCTGTAGTACAAAGGTCTTCCCAGCAAGTGGCAAAAGATAAATTTGTAGTTATGTCATCTGATTATTAAAACAATTAACTTTGTTGGGCTTATGATGCTGGGAATAATCCTATTTCTATATAAGATGACATCTGCTTACTTTCTTATTACCATTGAAATAGGATGCCACTAAGAGAATCGTCGCAATTATGAAAATAATTACTAGCTTCTAAAATGCTAGGGCTTAGAGCCAGAGAAGAATCTGGAGATATTTGGTGCCTCTCCACTATCATTTTCCCCTACTCCTCTGTATAGCTTAGCATTGGGTGGGTTTGACTTAACTCCCAGTGCCAGAGTGGACTCAGATTTGCCACATAGGTTGACTAGGGAAGACATATGATCTTGTATTGACCAGCAAAGTGGAATTCAGGACCCTCATTTACTGGTTGTGAGGGGAAAAGTTATCTCCTCCCTCTGGCTGCTGTGGCACACATCTATCAATCAAGAAGAAAGACAGCATGAAGATAAAAATCTTCCACCTTCTCTCTCTCTCTCTCTTTCTCTATTTCTCTCTCTTTCTCGCATGCAAACACACACACACACACACACACACACACAGAGAGAGAGAGAGAGAGAGAGAGAGAGAGAGAGAAACAGAATACCTGATCAAATGCAATGTGAAATTTACGCTTTTTGGGGACCAGTTGATTCAACCAAAGTTCCATAAGAGAAGCCCTCATAGCCCTAAGACATACATTGTTAGCAATAAGCTAAATGCTCTCTTGTGCATCTAGCATGTTATTGTGGTCTGTGTCTTTGGGAGAACTGAGAAAACAGTCACTTGAATCACTTTCTGTGTTCTGTAATCAGATAAGGAACTCTGGTTGCAAAAGCAGTTTGCCTTTCCAGCTGGGTAGGCTAGTAAGTCATTTTTATTGTTGAAGCCAGTTTGAGTTGGAGTGTCTATTTTAGGATACTTCCAGAGATACAGAGACAAACATCCTTTTGGAGCCTTGTTTCTTTCTTGTACTTCATTTATTGGTCAGATTGCAAATTCAATGAAATTATTATAACATCTGGCTCAACAAATGCAGGTTCCTATAGATTATCTGCTGAATCTCTTAACTGTTGATTCATTTCTCAGGCATTCAAAAGATGCTACAAAATGATAAGGTCAATCCATTAGCAAGATATAACTATTATAAACATATGGATGAGTAATAACGGAGACTGAAAATACATGAAGGAGAAACTGAAACAATCGAAGGGAGAAATATACAATTCAGTGTAAAGGATGATACACCATTACCACCATTAGAAGTGGTAGAAGTGGTGATTTGAAGACCAAATATTATGTCAAGATGAGAATAGCCTTTAATTGATTTATAGATTCGATAAAATACCTATTATTAAAATTTCAACTGGCTATCTTACAAAAAATAATTATAAAAATGCATTTGAAAATGCAATGAGAAAAATCTTGGAAAAGAAAACAATAAACTGGAAGACTCACACTTCCCAACATCCAAACTTACTACAGGGCTATTGTAAACAAGATCGTGTGATACTGGCATAAGAATAAACACATATCCTGGAATAGAATTGAGTCCAGAAATATTCATGGATCAATTGATTTTCAATTGATTTTCTTATTCATGATCAATTGATTCTCAACAAGAGTCTCAAAATAACTCAATGAAGAAAGAATAATCTTTTAAAAAGTGAGACTGAGATAATTAGTATCTACATGCAAACGATCAAAGTTGAACTTCTACCTCATGCCATACATAAAAATTAACTCAAAATAGTCCTGAATAAAAGAGTTTAAAATGTTCAACTTTTAGAAGAAACATAGCGTAAATCATTGAGATCTTGAAGCAGGCCTGTTCAGATATGACAATAAAAGTATAAGCAATAAAACAAACTTTGTTTTAGATATGAATGATTTTGTTTTGGATAAAAGCTCCTGTGTTCTTGCAGGAGGTAAAATGATTACACTATGAGAGCTGTAACCTACTTGGTGGATTAATCTATTTGATGGATTAATAATTTTAATGAATTACTGAGTGGTAACTGTGGGCAGTAGAGTGTGACTGGAGAAAATAGGTCATTGAAGTCTCACCTTAGGGTATGTATATTGTCCCTGGAACCTTGTGCTCCCTCTGCTTCCCAGCTGCCAAGAGGCAAGCAGCTTACCCTTACTAGGCCCTTCCACTCAATATTCTGTCTCAGGTCCAGAGCAACAGAATTGGCCAAATAAACTTCTCTAAGTTGCTTATGTGTGTGTGTGTGTGTGTGTGGGCGCGTGCATGCACGCATGCCCACAGCACTAGAGATCGGACCCAGGGCCTTGAATATGCTAGGCAAGCACTCTCCTACTGAGCTCTGTATCTCCAGGCCCCTCTAAGTTGTTCTAGTCAAGTATCTCGGCCATAACGATGAAAATCTGACTAACACACAAATAAGACTAGACAGATTGGACTTCATTAAAATTAAAAATTTGGGGGCATCAACGACACTATCAACTTCCACAAAAATGAAATAAAATAGTTACAATTTAGATATCTGTCAGGAACTTGTATCCAAAAAAACTTCTTATAAGTTGATGATAAAATGACATTAGTCTAATTTTTAAATGGGCGATGATTTGAATAGATGTTTCTCCAAAGAAATACAAAAAGATATTCACTGTTATTAATCATCAAGGAATTACAAGTCAAAATCAGAACAAGATACCACATCACACTTATTAGGGTAACTAATATTAAAAACTAAATGATAAGCATAACAAGTATTAGAGAAAATGCATAGCAATTGGAATTCTTATACATTGCTGGTGAAAATGTAAAATGGTGCAGCCATTTTAGAAAACTATTTGGCAGTTTCTCAAAATCTGAAACAGAGAGTTAACATATGACCCAGAAATTTCACTCCCTACCCAAGAGAAATGAAAACAAATGTGTAATGCAAAATTTAAACACAACATTCATAGTGACACCATTCATTATGGGTAAAAGTAGAAACGACTCAAATATCCACTAGCTGATGAATGAATAAATAAATAAAATGTTGTGTATCTACACAATAGAATCTAATTCAGTGGTAGAAGTACTGATGCATTCTATAGATGGATGAGTCTCAAAAAACAATGAGATGTGGGCTGGGTTGTGGCTCAGTGGTAGAGTACTTGCCTAGCATGCATGAGGCACTGGGCTCGATCACCAGCACCACATAAAAAACTGAATAAACAAAATAAATATATTGTGTCTGTCTACAACTAAAAATATTTGTTTAAAAATAAGATGCAAAAGACACATATTGTATGATTCCATTTATATGAAATGTCCAAAATAGGCCAATTCAAAGACACATAAAATAGTTTAGTATCTGCCAGGGGCTAGGAGGAAAAAGGAAGGAGGAGCAACTTCTAGTGAGTACAGGTTTCTTTTGAGGGTTAGACAATGGGAATGGTTACATAAGTCTGTTCATACACCGAAACCACATTAAATGATAAATTGTGCAGTATGTGGATGATACCTTGAAGCTGTTATAAAAATACAAAGATACTTGTGTTAGTCAGCTTTGCATTCTGTGATCAAAATGTCTGACAAGATCAACTTAGAAGGGGAAGAGTTTCTTTTGGTTCATGCTTTCAGAAGTTTAGTCCATGGTTCACCAAGCCCATTGCTCTGGGCTCGAGGTAGGCAGAACATCATGGCAGAAGGGTATGCAGGAAGAAAGTTGCTTACCTCATGGTGGCTGGGAAACAGAAAGGAGTGTGGGGGAAGAGGCTGCAGGGAAGATATACCCTTTCAGGGCACACTCCCAGGGATTTACCTCCTCCAGCCATGCCACACCTGGCTATAGTTACCACCCAGTAGGTCCATTTGGACTAGGGTGGGCTGATTAGGTAACAACTCTTGCAATCCAGTCTTTTCACCTCTGAACATTCCTGCATTAACACAGGAACTTTGCAGGGAACACCTCATATCTAAACCATAACAGTACTGAACAGCTTTTACAAATCTGCTTTACCATTTACTATCTATCAGGCCTCATAAACATCAATGTGGTTGTGAAATCAACTTTTAAAGACATCTAATGTAGAACCTCCCATTTAGAGAAACCAGATTTCAACGAAATAATTTTTAGTGAATTCTGAAACTTGTCATATTAGACAAATTAGGCCAAACTATTGAAAGTATGAGGTTAAAAAAAGAATCTTAGGTTTAAAAATGTGTTTCACAACTACAAAGTTTAGTTTTAATAAATTAAAAATATGAAGAAATGATAGCTTATCATCACTGGTATTTATTTTATTAACTTCAAGTGTTATGAAAAGAACTAAAGCAGTTTATTTGATTTGGCTGAACAAATTTTAATTACTTAAAAATAAAGCATGGTCATAGAAATGGCATGCTTAGAATGCCCGCCCAGTGATTTAGAACTAATTACCAAGTAGTATTCTGTTGCTAAATCTGTTGTACATTTGTTGTGCTGAGGTTTGCTATATCATTCAACATAAGGTAACACATATTTCTCTCCTATTTTTGATTAAATAAGTCACAGCCATACATTTTCCCATATTTTAATGGTAGTTAATAGGAAACTCTCTTATCTCATTATTTCCTAGGAAAAAGATACAGGAACAAAGATTCACATATAGGAAATTTATTATGGAATGGTTTCAGTAATGAAAATGATGAAGAGTTAAGGAAGAAAGTTTGGGCAGAAAGAGTTAAACTGATGAAATTGAAAAAAAGAAAAGAAACCTTAGTTAATCCCATTAGGAGCTGGGATGGCCTTTCTGAGTTGTCCCAAATTATAGCAAGAGGGCCTGATCTTTGCCCTTCCACATTGACCAATCTCTGGATGAGGGTTTCCCCTGAGGAGTAGGCATAAACTTGGGTAAAGGAATTTCTTTCATCTGAGGGCAGTTCTTGGTCTATGAGTCAACCAGGGGGAATAATTCTGGCAGCTGGGGAAGTGGGTGTCTTTGTCCTGACAAGGGTATCTGAACAGGACACTACAGTCCCCACCACAGTCCACCTTACAGAGTCTTGATCCATTTGCTATTATCCATTTTGAATTCTAATCAGCCTTGGCTAGAACCTCTGCATGTCTAGGTGGCTCACCTGTACTGTGCAATCTGAACCCCTGCTCACTCTGTCTCCTCCAGGCCAAGGTGCTGCTTTACTCCTAAACTGTCAAAATTGAGCAGAAAGCCAAGAAGTGCCCTAGTGCATGATGTTACCCCAGTGGGTGGCATGGAGCTAAACTATTCTTTCCTTCCCCATTGTGGAGCAGGAGTTCTGTCTTCAGAGGAACCTGTGTTTGTTGGAAATGCAGCCACAAAGCATAGTTTGGTTCTCACATTTGGAGGAAGCCAGTACTTGAGGGTTCACTCTTTGCCCTACTCTTCTGTGTCTCACAGTATGACTACTGATGCCTCTGTGTGCACTAAACAAGCTGACATTTCCTCTACATCTTTTTGGCATAGTGCTGACAACCAGAATACCAACATGTAATTTTAGAAATGCTGAGAAGTTCTCTGAAAATGGAGAACTCAGGAGCACTGTCTTCTCATGTTAGCTAAGTTATTTAAGGAGAAGTCAGTCATGTTATTTTCTCCAAAGGAGTAGCTTAATTTTTAATGCACCAGGAGGGAATATATATTCCACCTTAACTACATTCCAGTTTCCCCATAATTAGGTTGAAAATTTATTCAGCCAGGTTGCATCAGAAAAATATACTCTAAGGTGTAAAACCAGTGTTTTTGTCTATGCTACACTGGTTGTTAAATATTTTGACTAGTATACTTTCAGTTTGAAAATCTGAAGGTAAATTATGGATATATAGTTGATTGTCTTTTCTGGAACCAAGGGCCAAGAACCAATCTGGAAATCATTTAGAAATCATTTGACAGCATTGACCTCAAGTTCACCTCTGTTACATGAGCTAAATGCTTTGGTAAATAAGAGTGGGATTTTAAAAAATTGTTTGTTGTTGTTAGATAGACTGCAGGTTATCCACTTCATGTGCAATTCAACGGTCTATGTTTAATTTCAGGTTATTTTTGTTTTGCATCTATCTAAATTATTGATTTAAAACAAAACATACTTTTGACTGTGACTTTTGCTCCCTATACAGTTATCAGGAAAATGTAGAGGCTGATCAAATAGCCTATATGAAAATGAACAAATCTGTTTTTATCAGAGCTTTAAAAATATGTAGACATGTAATAATGCATAATCATTGTTGTCTCATTTGTGAAAGCAAAAAAAATAAAATTGGAAAATATTCTTTGAGACAATGATATATTTTATTAGTCTAGAGTAGTTCATTTCTACTTACTTAGGATTATGGATAAAACTTATGGGGTTTGAAAGGAACAGTGTAAAAATAAAATAAAAATTTATCTGCAACCTAGTTTACTGTATTTAATAACTGTTCTGCTTCCCCCAATGTATATGTTCCATAAGGCAAAAAAAAAAAAAAGTACCTTTTTCTGCCTCCCATTGGGGTCTGACAACCTAGTACAAAGATGCTCAATAAATATATGTCAAACTCATGAATGTACAAAGTAATCATTACTCATCTGATACTCCACATTGCAGCTGATTTCTTTTCACCTTCTTCCCTTTTTCCTTTTGTTGTTATTTTCTTTCTCCTTCTCCTGCCTTCCGCAGCCTCTTCTATCTCTTTGTCTTTCTTCTGTTTCTTCTGTTCTTCCTTCCCTTCCCTATTTCTCCCTTCAGGGTAGATTACAGGAAGTAGTTTAGGAGGTCATTAGAAAGTGGTTAGTGGCAAAAAGAGTTTTACACATCGTCACATTTTCTATTCCTCCTTCTTTTTAAAAAGATATTTTCACCCCAATTCAGAAAATCCTGACTTTACGTGACTTTGCTTAATATTTTAAAAAGGTATTATCCTGTTACAAGAGCATCTCATGAATTCAAATAAGGAATCCACAACTGAAAACACTCTCATCCTGTCCCTGTCTCACTGGGCATGATTTCTGAGAGAATCCAACCTTTCCCAGTCCCCAGTCTGTGTGATGGATGAGGTCTCTGCATTAGAGTTAACAGAAGATTATAAGACTAACTTCCCATTTCCAAAGACAAAACTGGGAGACCTTTCTCTTTCCTCTAGAGAGGTGAGTTTGTATGCCAGTTGAGAGCAACCCAAGCAGGTTTAATGCGATTTCCTGTCCTTCCCATGGGAAAGAGAGGCGGGGCTCCCCAGAGAGAAGGGACCTAAGAGGTTGCAGGTTTTTACCAGTGTCAGCAGGGTGGCAGGTGTGCTGGCAGAGGGAAGCTGGTGGGGTTATTCAGTCAGGCTGAACACCCCTGAGGAAACTGGATTCTTTAGGTGCACAAGGAAGATTCGAGAGTCTCAGTGAGCTCATGGTCACTTGCTTAGGCTGCCAAAGGAGATAGCCACTAGGTCTATCCTATTAGTAGTGAGGAGGGGGACATAAAGTCAGTGTAGGGAATAAATAATTGGGTCAGACCAGGGAGATGGGAGCTGATTCAAGAGGAAAAAAAAAATTCTGATATCTCCAAAGCCCTTTCCCCTCCTCCTTCAACCTGTTGCTAAGGTGACCTGCCTCCAAGGAATAGTTCCTCCCTACAAGGAGTTGTAGGAGTGATTAATTAATGCATCCTGGGCTGCTCCCTTCCTGCCCAGGACCACTCCAGTTTTTGGCCCACCTTATGGTCACTAGTAGTGTATGCTGGATGGGGGAAGAGAGGCCATGAGAATAAAGGAAATCTAAAATTCATTTGTGTACAATGAATCAAAATGCATTCTGCTAACATGTATAACTAATTAGAACCAATTAACAAATTAAAAATAAATAAATAAAATGTATAAAAGGGGCAAGACACCCCCACTTCTTTGGATACCAGCTCTGGATCCCCTTCCTCCTCCTGAGAGAAGTCTCCCTCTGTTCTATCCTTTAAATAAAACCTGCTTTCTATGCTTGCCTTGCCTCAGTGTTTCTCGAGTGTTCAATCTTCACATCTGGGGAAATGGAACTCGGCCCTGATTGACTCATCAGGCATCAGTAGGACCAGTAAGTGTAGTCTCAGCCTTTATTAAGGGCAATGAGGCATTCAGGAACTGGTTGTCCAGGTTCCCAGAAATCATTTAAAAAGATATCATGGGAGGCCTGTTTCACTTGTACATTTCAAATATCATATTGATGCTTAAATTCAAACTGACTGGAAGAATGGAGATTCATCCAGCAGCATAGCTGTTGGTAAGAGTGAGCGAAGCAAGCTAACATATATAAATAACTCTTTGGTGAGCTCTCAGACAGGACCATCCTCTCCAGCCTCCTCCTCACTTTCAGTCTCCTAAACTTCCATCCGCAGCTGCTCTTCCTTCATCCACACTGTAATGGCTTCCCATCCCTGTCCTGTGGTGGCTTAGCTAGACAAGGGATCTTGAACAAGTTATTTCTTTGAGTCTCAATTTCTTCTTCTATAGGATGGGGAAAAAAGTAGCACCTCACCCACATGTAAAATGGAATAATCCAGGTGGGGTTGTGGCTCAGTGGTTGAGCACTTGTCTAGCATGTGTGAGGCACTGGATTCAAGTCTCAGCACTGCATAAAAATAAATAAATAAGTAAAGTTAAAAAGAGATTACAAATTATTAAAAAAAATTTTAAAAAGAAATGGAATAATCCAAGAAAAGGACCTAACCAAGTACTCATTAAATACTGCTACATCCAAAATTCCACTCTCCAAAGAAGAAAATGTTATAAGACTAAAACTCTCTAAATTGCAAACCCAATTTTTATTTCCCAAATGTAAAAAACTTGCCTTATTTCTCAGTTACCTTGACATATCCCATTCACACGTTATGTATTATGAAATAAGTGATTTAAATGAAAATTTAATTAGATATTTATAGCACTAAACTCATTTATTTTAAGTTCTTTTTCAAAAATCAAGGAAGAAAAAATTCTAGTATTTGTGTTATAAATTGGGAGATATTTTAATTATAACAAAATTTTATGTATATATTTAGCCTTATTTCTTGTTTAAATACTTCAAAAATATTTATGACTATTTATTTTTTACATCTTTCAATAAGAAGTATTCACTGCTTTAATTTTAAAGAATTATATTAAAATAAAGCTATGACTCTGTATATGGATTAGGCAAAAAGCTACTAAATAACTAATTATGTTTTGCCTTATAGGTAGAGACTTTTAGCCAAAGTTAATCTTTCTTATTTGACTTGGAAAGCCAAAGATGACCATATGGTATGGCTCTTGGATCAGACGTAAGAACTGAAGCACAAGAAAATTCATTTTTATTATAATTCCTTATTTATACCTTTCCTCCCTCACCAAAAAACTATCTTGTCCTGCATCCTCAGCTTAAATTATAAATTTAACATATAATATGTATCTTAGCTTTGCATAGCACTAAGAATATACACTATTTTATACGATAATTAGAATTAATTTGTTACCAATATAAACGTCAAAGCATTGAAAGTTTAATGCACCATGATGCTCTGCTTTTAAAAATAGTTTCATGTTGCACCCTTAGACAATTGTTGTGCTTGGTAATGGCGTCTCCTTGTGGACGATTAGCAGCATTTCAGGCTTTCAAAATGCAAGGTTTTTGCAATCAAGAAAACATACCTGTCTGTGGACTCCTAACACACAGAAATCAGCAGGAACTTAAAGACCACCAGGATATGGGGAACTCTGTGCCCTCTTATTTGGTTTGTTTGTTGTCCTGAACTAAAGAAAACACGTTGTTAATTTTTTGTTGTTGTTCAAATTGACTGTGTTCTTCAGAGAGAAAACAAGAAGAGGACTCAAAATTGCTTTTACTTTTAAACTGTCCCATGTAGCAGGACACTTGACCATATAAATTTGGAAGGTACTTTTTTTTCTTAATCTAGTGAAGTTATTTTTCTACTTTTAACCAGGGAGTATGCTCTTCTAAGAAAGGTAGCCTTATTTAACAAAGCGGAATGCTTTGGGAAACAGTTACTATGCATCCAGATGAACCAGCTCAATTCTGTCAGTGAACATGATAACAAATACTAGTATCTGATGATTTCTGCTTTCTTTTTTTAAAAAATATTTTTTTAGTTGTAGATGGACACAAATATCTTTATTTTATTTATTTATTTATTTTTATGTGGTGCTGAGGATTGAACCCAGTGCTCTTCCATTGAGCTACAATCCCAGCCCTCTGCTTTCTTAACTAAAGACACAGGAAGCCCTAGCGGCAAAGGAGTCAGGACCATGCAGTAAGTGATATAATGAGATTATCCTCTATTCCTTCACTCATATCTGTAAGACAATTATTGGGGACAAAAATGATCTGAATCCATGAAAGATGGATCATACAATAAAATGATCAAAAAAATAAAAAGACAGGCCTGACTTATAATGTAACCAAATGTTTTTTAGGATTTTTTCTAACTAGTTAAATACACAACTCAAAAGGGTTCCTACAGTAATTCAGACCTCCCTCAGAGGTTACAAGGCAGAAAAGGTGGTACTCCTAGCCAATAGGCTCCCCAAATCCAAGGGTCCACTACATTTAGCAAATAGGCAAATGATTCCACTCCCTCCAAGATAAAGAGGAGGGACTTGCTCTTTTATTTTTCAACACACACCCTTCAAAATGTTCTTTTGCGATTTATCTTTATCATACATTTTTAAAAAGCAATATGTCCTTATTACAAAAATATAATGGAGAAAATTATTAGCAACTGTAGAGTACCTATAATTATATTGTGTGGTTAAATTTTGTTTGGTTAAAATATTATTATTTGGTACATATTTGCCCAGATCTATCTCTCTCTCTCTCTCTCTCTCTCTCTCTCTCTATATATATATATATATATATATATATATATATTTACTTATTTATTTATTTATTTATTTTTGGGGGGTGCTGGGGATTGAACCCAGGGCCTTGTACATGCTAAGCAAGGAGTCTACCAACTGAACTATATACCCAGCCCTCAAATTTACATTTGTTCTCAAAAATGAAGTCACTCTAAATATAGTATTTTACAACAGATTTTTGTCCTTAATAAAATATTATAGGTAAAATTTTATATCAATAAACAGATTATATAATAAAACTCAGCATTTATTGGCTGTTTATACAGGTATCATGCTAAGAGCTTTACTATGTATATGTATTATGTAAGTTATTCCATCTTTCTTCTTAGGGGTGTTTTTCAGACCTTGGTAGTGGGAGGTTGTCTTCTCAAGTTGAAAAGGCAGCTGAAGTGATTGGAATTTGTGGACCAGGGTATTAGAAGGGAGATCATGTGTGCTGGCATTGTAGCTCAGTAGTAGAGCACTTCCCTCACGTGCATGAGGTACTGGGTTCAATCCTCAGCACCACATAAAAATAAATAAAATAAAGATATTGTGTTCATCTACAACTAAAAAATAATTTTAAAAAAAAGAAGAGAGATCATGTGAAGATGGAAAACACAAGCCTGTGTGTGAGCTTGCCCTTCATCTTTGGTATGGATTTTTGGGCTGCACAAGTGTAGAATAAATCACCAGGAGACCTAGAGGAGAGAGGTTACTGTAGGGTGGAGATATGAACAGACATACCCAAAATCACACTTGGCAGGATGATGTTGGGATTACAGTCCAGCCAGAGAAGAGATCTCCTTGAGAATTTCAGGCATTCGTTCATTAAGACCATATCTTAAAATACCTAATACCATGAAGTTATTTTTAAAAATATTTATAAAAAAGAGAATAAGGAAGATCTTTAAAAATATGGATATTTAAAAAAATATCATATGGAAGAATTTCCAAGATCTATTGTAAATAGAAAAAGCAATGTGCAGAATAGTTTATAGTTGGCTAACTTTTGTGTACAAAAGGGAGAACATTAAGAAAATGTGTCTTCACTTGTCTTAACACAAAGAAGCAAAAACTAACTGTTATTATTTAGATATGAGGTGTCCCTCAAAAGCTCATGTATGAGACAATGCAAGAATGTTCTCAGGTAAAATGATTAGATCATGAAGTATGGCCTAACCAGTGGATGTATTAACTGGGCTGTAACTATTGGCAGGTAGGGTGTGCCTGGAGGAAGCAGGTCGCTGGGGGTTTATATTTTGTTCTTACCGGGCAGAACTTGCTCTCTGCTTTCTGGTCGCCATGTCTTGAGCTGCTTTCTTCTGCCATGTACTTCCACCATCATGTTCTGCATCACCTTGCATTCAGAGCCATGGAAACTGCTGACCATGGACTAAAACTCTGAAACTGTGAGTCAAAATAAACTTCCTTCTCTTAAGGTCTTTGGTCACAGTGACTAAAAAGTGCTAAAATAGTAACTTTCAACATATATTTGCTGAAGGATAGTTTGGCTGAATATAGAATTCTTGGTTGACAGCTGTTTTCTTTCAGCACTTGGAAATGTCATCCCACTACCTTATGATTTCCATTGTTTCTGATGAGAAAGCTATTGATCTTATCGGAGTTTCCTTGTATGGGATAGTTTGTCTCTCAATGCTTTCAAGAATTTTCCTTTTTTTTTTTTTAATTTCAGCATTTTTACTATGATGTACCTGTGTGAATCTCTTTGTGTTTATCTTACTTGAAGTTCATTAAGTTTTTTGAATGTGAAGATTCTTTAAAAAATCGAATTTGGAGCCTGATGTGGTGGTGAACGCCTGTAATCCCAGCACTTAGGGAGGCTGAGACAGGAGAATCGCGTGTTCAAAGCCAGCCTCAGCAATGGCGAGGCGCTAAACAACTCAGTGAGACCCTGTCTCTACAACACAAAATAGGGCTGGGGATGTGGCTCAGTGGTTCAGTACCCCTGAGTTCAATCTCTGGTACCAAAAAAAAAAAAAAAAAAACACCAAATTTGGGAAGTTTACAGCCATTATTTCAAGTATTTTTTCCAGCCCTTCTCTCTCTGTCCTCTTCACCTGAAAGTCCCATTAGACATACACCGGTGTGCTTAATGATGTCCTTCAGGTCTTCGAAGCTCCATATGTTTTCTTCATTCTCTTCTTTGTTCTTAATGTTGCATTACCTCTTTGAACTATATTCAAAATCACTAATTATTTCTTCTGCCACCTTAAATTTATTGTCGAGACTCTCTTTTAGTAAATTGTATATTTTAGTTATTATACTTTCCAACTCCCAAATTTTCATGTGTCTTCTTTGTTCTTTTTTTTTTTTTTTTGGTACTGAGGATTGAACTCAGGAGTACTAAGCCACTGAGCCACATCCTCAGCCCTATTTTGTGTTTTATGTAGAGACAGGGTCTCACTGAGTTGCTTAGCGCCTCACCATTGCTGGCTTTGAACTCGCGGTTCTCCTATCTCGGCTTCCCATAGTGCTGGGATTACAAGCATGAGCCACCGCGCCCAGCTTTCTTTGTTCTTTATCTCTATTGATGAGACATTATTAACATGCCTTCTTTCATTTTAAAAAAAAATTTTGTTCTAATTAGTTACACATGACAGTAGAATGCATTTTGACACGTTGTACACAAAAGGAGCACAACTTCTCATTCTTCTGGCTGTATATGGTGCACAGTCACACCAATAGGGTAATCCTACATGTATACCTTCCATCACTTCTTTAAGCATAGCTTTTTAAAAATTAGTTGAACATATTTATAATAGCTACTTTGAAAACTCTGAAAAATCTGACATCTGTTCCCTCTCACAAGCAATTCTCATGCGGGAGGGGCGGGGAGGCATCATTTACACATTTTTATTTCTGTTTATGTCTTATACATTTTTGTTGTTTTTGTATATTGGATATTTTAAAGAGAACCATAGAGAGAGAGGACTTGGAAAAGCCCTCCTGGAGAAAGTATGTTAAAACTCTGGACACAGGTTCCCACTGCTCCTTCTCTGGGGCTTGTCATCGTGGTTTGCCTGTTTGTTTAGTGATGTAGTGGATGAATTATTTTGGCACAGTGATGCCTCTGGTGTTATTCTTCAGCACAGCCTTGGGTATGTCCACAGGTCACCCACAAGATGATAGTTTTAGTAGGGCTCTGTCTCTTTTCCTCATGACATCTAGTGGTTAGATGTCACTAATTCTCGGGTAATTGCTCCATTGCCATTGACAACATTCTGAGGCAAAAATTGCTCCTGAGTCTGATCGAATGGTATGGTTAGTTTCTGAGGTCAGTATTAGCCCCCAGAGAGGTTCTTCCTAGCTTTCCCTTCTCCTGATCTTTCCTGATAATCTAGATGGCCTATGATTTAGCTTCTCTCAGGAAGCTCTTAATTGTGTGTCACCAAAATTCCATTGTTTTTGAGAATGACTTTAGACTTGAACTTTCCCATTCTGAACTTCAAATAAAATTAGTGTCTTTGAGGAAAACTTCAGAACTCTTTGTGAAAGGCCTGTCTCTATAGCTAGGCAAATTCTCTGAGCTGAAACTCTGACATTGGGGACACGCCTGCTTCTTTTGAAGTGACATCTTGCTTTAGAAGCAGGGCACTGAATGAGGGCAGGAGTCCCTGGTCTTCTCAGTTTGCCCATCCTAGTATAGAACCTCAGTTGTACAAATGAATTGGGTTCAGGGTAGTCATGGCCCCAGTATTCTTAGTACAGAAAAACTGGGGTAAAACATCTGTCATATGAGTAGGGTGAGGAGAAAGAAGAGTACCCCTAACAAGTTCTTGGCTATATTCACCTTTTTCTGCAACATGCAACTGGAGAGATGAGAAATTCTCATGACCTGCCTTTCCCTGAAAAATACCATACTGTTTGGGTGCTGGGGGAAGAGGGAGGTCCATGCTCGGAAGCAGGGAAGGAGTAGTGGATATAATTCAAATGCTCCAGATTTATTACTCATGACTGAGCTTTAGTAGATTTTCTTGAATAAATATTCCTTCATTTTCTTTATGCTCTTAGGTCAATTCTGAGAGATTTCAACTGGTTCATTTTTCAATAATTTTCATTAGTTATAGTCATTTTACTTGTGGATCAAGTCCACTAAGCCTGTCGTGGTCATTCCAGAAGGGAAACTCCCAATGTGTGTTTTATATATCACTTTGATTTATTGACCCAACAATAGAAAAGCATGTCCAATAATAAAAAATATTTTAAAATATTTTTTAAAAAGCAGCCCGAGATAGCCTTATGGATGTGGCCACAGTCCTCTGCGGTGCTGAAGTGGAGCAATGATCTTACTGTGCCCAGAGAGGAGCTCCCAAGTGCTCATTAGAGTGAGATCCTCTTTGGCTGAAGTGGGATACAATTATGCAGCAAATTGTTGATGTCAATCTCAGACAGATTGATGGATGCCTGGAGGGAGGCCAGTGTGGACAGATGACAACTGAGGACTCATGGTCATTAAACGTTGGCCTTAAACCAGTCCTTAGACCCCAGATGCTGCTGACTTAAATTTTGTTTTCCTATCTGGCAGAATAGGGAATTGGATAAAAATTGAATTGCAGAAAAAATAATGACTTTCTTATGCTTCTAAAACTGTGGGTTAGGACTTATATCAACTAAAAGTATAGATAATTCTTGTGGTGACTATAGTTGAAAGGAGAGAGCTGAAGGAGAGAAAAGGGAGAAGGAATAGGAGAGGGCTTGTTCCTCTCGAGAGATTAGAGCATGTTTAAATGTTCATAAAAGGGATTTGGTTCAGCAGGAAGGTTAAGAATACCAGGGAAAGGTTAGTTTGTTAGGTTTGGTGGCTAAACTATGAAGCTACATGCATATCTGATGGCTTCTGTTTTCTTGGCAAAGATCATCTCCCAGGAGGATAGAGTCAGTTAAATGTTTGAGTGTAGAAGGTCTGAAGGTCACCAAAGTGGGCAAGAAGAGTGAGTTGACAAAGTGGAAAGATTCAGATTGCTGGGCAGGGGGGTGGGGTCTGGCAAAGCTATGGATTTTAGGTGCAGATGGTACTAATTGATGACTCTACAATTTTCTCTACCTGTGCTCAGCTGCTCTGAGCAGGAATGGAGAAGATGGAATATTGGGATCATCATCCAAAGGGTTGGGATTATTCTAGAACACTGCTCAGAATCTTTTCATGTATTTAAAAAGCACACATCTTGAGCCAGGCATAGTGGTGCACACCTGTAATCTCAGTGACTCAGGAAGCTGAGGCAGGAGGATTGCAAGTTTGAGGCCAGCCTCAGCAATTTGGTGAGACCCTAAGCAATTTAATGAGGCCCTGTATCAAAATAAAAAATAAAAAACAAAAATGGCTGGGGATGTAGCTCAGTGGTTAAATACCCCTGGTATCAAAAAAATATCCTTGGTATCAAAAAAAAAAAAAAAGGCACACATATAGCTATAGCTATTCTCCAAATTAAACAAATCCTTTCTTTTAAATTTTATAATATCTATTTTCCCACCTTTTGATAGTTTTCTTTATATTCCCTGATTCTTTTCCAGGTTTCCTAGTATCTTTTACAAATAAGAGGCTGTATAGTATAGTGGTTAAGGGACAACTTCTTACAACTATCTGGCAGGCACAAATCTTACTTTTAGCACTTACTAGCTGTGTGTCCTTAGGCAAATCACCTAACACCTCTGTCCCTCAGCTTTCTCATCTGTAAAATGGGAGAAAGCATAACAATATCTTCTTTATAAAGTTGCTCTAAAGATTAACTAATGAACATACTATACTGAGTATTATGTGTCTATTATCGTTGCAACCCAAATTAAATACTCAAACCAGAACAGAATAAGACATAAAGGATTATATTCTGTCAATAATTAATGCATCCCGATATTTCATAGCTTCTCTTTCCCCTTCTCCCACTAAGTCACATATTAATTGCACATTCACGGTAAGCATGAGGAAAGCACTACGTCTCAAGATTTATTTGAGAATCATTCTCTCTCCTTCTTTTATTCAAGATTTGGAACCAGATTGGTTCCACAGGACCAGATTTGTTGCTGACTTTTATATGAATATCTTTTGCTTACAAATTCATCTTTTTTTGATAACCTATTCTGAAAATGCTGTACCTTTTCTTCCCCACAAGTAAACTAAGAATCCTCTTTAGGGATGATTCTTTTAAAGCACTAAGTCCTCAGCTGGGCGGTAAGCACTCTGCAGGGTGGTACTGTGATTTCTGTCCTTTAGTAGCCTTAGCACCAAAGAAACTGACTTATGCAGAGTAACAAAATGGCAATCCCAGAAAAAGACTTCCATTTTCACACAATGCTAAAAATATCCACTTTTCTCCCCTTTAACAGGCAATGCTACAGATACATGTTAAAAGTAATCCTTGTGTTATATATTATAAATTATATAACACTGTATATATGATAATAAGTGTATTTATAATAAATGCCTAGGAGAGGTTTTCTCATCTACTTTGTACTACATTGAGTGTAGCAAAATATATGTCAATAATTTATATACCTCTGATTGTGATGCTACCCGGAGAAGCAGGAAAAAAAATTAGAACATGTTTTGCTCTGACAGGAATCATGTATTTCCATCTTGATTACAAAAGTCACACAAAGACTTAAATACTAATAAACATCTTTAAATACTTGACAAGAAAAAATGCTGGCTATTTCACGTTGAAATCTTCATAGAGAGCTGATGTCTTTTCATACCAGGTACTTACTCAGTTAAGGCTGTGAAATATTGAAAAACAGAGGATCAGGATGGAGAAAAGGAAAGAGGGAAAAAAGAGAAAAAACATCTTTTAAAATTCTGAGCAAATGATCTGTGTACAGTGACATTCAACATAAGAAGTTTCACATAGATAAATCCTAGATTGTGCTTTTGAATAATTGTAAAAATCATCTCGGTTCTCACATGTTTCTGAAGACATCTGGGATTTGCTTGAGGTAACTCTCCAACTTTACACCTTTGTTTTTAATACCTTCTTCCATATAACAGTATCCCACCTATTCTTCCTTTCTAATAAAGACAACAATATTTTAGACAAGTCATGTCTATAAAGCAGGAATCAGCTACTTAAAAAAAAAAAGATATGCCCATACTTCCAAATGTAGGAGAGGGTGAACCTCTTGGAAAGCTCTGTTGACTACTCCAAGAATGTGGCCACTTCCAAAGCTATTTTTAGAATTCCTCTTTAGAATTATCTTCAATTAGTTAAATGCCATATAGGAAAGCCATTCTTGTCACTTAGTACCATCACTCACCTTATTCAATCAATTTGACTTCAAATTACAGTTTTGGCTGTATCAAAAAAAAATCAAATTTATGTCAAAAGACAAAAGATTTTCCACTATGAAAGTTATTATCTTTTCAAAATGTGAAAGACTTCTGAAAGTGGCATTCTAAAAGTTATCATAAGTAGCAGGTTAGAGTAAGGATAAGCTTCCAAGTTTCCCAAGACAGGTAATCGGTGGTGGGGGCGGGAATGAGGGTAGAAGGGACATTTTTATGAATAATCTTGGAATACTTTTTAAACAGTCATATTTCTTTATGCTATTTGCCTTTCAGATGGTTAAGTTTTATGTAGTAATAAACCAACTTTTCGAAATCCAACTTTTCAGAATCCCAAAATGGTTTCAAAATAAGATCTGAATTTAAAATTTCCCACAAGATTACAAGGATGGGGAGAAGTGCACCAATTTGTGTAAGGATAAGAATTTTCTGCTCCCAAATCTAAGCACCCCTAAGCACCTAAGCATGTGTCAGAGGTGCAAGTTCTAGAATCTACAGATTTTTGTTCAATGCTGGTGATTTAGAGGGGCCTTCAAGCAGCTCTGAGGGTCTTCATTCATTTCTGAAACTATGTGTTTGAACAAATACTGGTTGCATTCAGTGATTTTTGCTTTGTTTCACAGTGTGATTCCTGTAATGAGCTTTTCAGTAATTGTGAATTGTATTTATGTCATTTTTTGGCACTTAAGTTCACAATGCTTGGTTGTGTGGCTTAAGATTGTTTTAATTCTTGCATTTTACATTCCTTTTGGCACTTTCTGAAGAAGGGGACATTGTTTTTATGTTGTTTGGGGGAAGTGGCAACCCTCCCCCTCTCTTTAGTTTTAAATGTTTGGCTTTATGCAATCCATGATTCTCCCTGGAATCCCATATCATTAAATGAAGGGGTGGAAGTTCGCCTTCACAAGCTGTCCATCCCAACCCTTTTTAGAGACTGGTATCCTCGGCTTCGGATTTAGGTTGTTTGGCTATTGCTGTCACAGGTTCTGGTGGTCCCTCCCTGCAGAAAAGCACAACTGGGTTTTTGCGGGCCCACATGGCCACGTCACCTCCCACCCCACTGGCTGGGTTGGCGGAGGACATCCTGCTGCAAGCCCCCAGACGGTTGGCATAGCGATTTCGAAGGCGATTACGGCTTCTGGCCTGCAGACCCTGGCCCTGGCTTGGTAAAAAAGCGTCCACATTTCTAGTCCGGTACCCTTCTTCGCGGTTGCGCCCTAGGAGCATGGAAATGTTGGGGTTGCGGATGGCATAGATGACAGGGTTGATAGCTCCATTGGCCCAGGTCAACCAGACAGCCACCACGTTGAGGAGCGAAGGGGCCTGCGAAGCCTGGGCCTTCCGGGCCGCGGCCAGCAGCACCAGGAAGCAGTAGGGGCCCCAGCAGCAGATGACGAAGACAATCATGATGAGAACGGTGGTGGCAGTGCGCACCTCGCTGAAAAAGCGCAGCACACGCGCGTAGGTGGTCATCGGCCGCACGCGAACATCCGACAGGCGCACGGTCTTGCAGATGTGATAGTGGCAGAAGCACATGAGCAGGAACGGCAGCAAGTAGCAGGCCACCACCAGCCCCACGCTGTAGGCCGCGCCCAGCTGCTCTGGGTCTGGAGAGGTCCGGTAAAGGCAGCCGTGGAAGCTCTGCACTGCGGAGGGCTCCCGGGATGCTCCAAACAACTCCCAGGGCAAGGAGAAGCCTAGAGCCACCAGCCAGGCGCCCGCCAGGAGCTGCAGCGCGCGGCGCCGGCCGATCTTCTCCCGCGGCGGCCGCACGATGGCGCAGTAGCGGTCCAGAGAAATGAGGGCCACGCTGAACGTGGACACGATGCCGAAGCACGAGCTGAAGAAGCGGCTGGCTGCGCAGAAGCCGCGCCAAGGCCCTGCGGCGACCGCGGGCGCTGAGCCTCCCGGCGGCGTGAAGAGGTCCAGGAAGGCGGCGGGCAGGCAGAGTAGCGCCGTGAGCAGATCTGACAGGGACAGCGACAGGATGAAGGCATTGGTGACGGTGCGGAGCTGCCGGTGCTTCACGATCACTCCCATCACCGCACAGTTGCCCAGGCTAGACAGCAGGAAGATGAGCAGCAGGACGAGCGCCTGGGCTGCCACCGCCGCCCCGTGCGACAGCAGCGGCGCTGCCTCCGGGCCCAGGGCCGGCCTCGCCGCCGCCGCCGCCACTCGCACCGCCCCCGCCGCCCCGGGCCTGCCGCCGCCGCCGCCGCCACCTAGAGCGGCAGCGCTGCCTCCCCCGCTGGCGTCGCTCTGGTTCCCCAGCGCCGCGGCCGCCGCGGTCGCCACGGTGCTGAAGGAGAGCACAGCCACTGTGGCCGCGGAGGAAGTCCCTCCAGGCGAGCCGTCCGCGGAGGGGGCGCCGGGGTGTGGGGTGCCCGGCAAGGCCATGCTCACTGGTGGGCGGGCCGGCGGCGGCCGCGGATGCTCCTCCATGGGGCCCCGCGGCGGCCGCGGATCTGTTCATCCCGCACCGGGGAGGCGGCTGCTCGGCCGGAGAGGTGGCTTGGGCCGGGGGAGCGGCCGCTGCGGGGAGTCAGGCTGGGCGGGAGGGGTGACGGTCGCTGGGGACCCGGCGGAGCCTTTGACGTGGGTTCCAGGCGTTGCCGAGGGAACCGCGTGTTTACGCAGGAGCGCGGGGCGGGACGCCAGCCTAGTACCCCAGCAAAGCCAGCCCCTGATACCGCCTTCACCGAGGTTACCCAGCCCTTAGTTTGAGCTTCAGAGTGCCAGCCAGGTCAGCCTCCTCGGGAACGAACGAAACTGGCCCTCATAGGATGGACCAGATTCAACCAAGGTTCAGTGTCAGTCTCTCTTGTCAGGCACAGACGTTGTAGAGGAGGCCTTCGTGAGGGGACTTTGCTTTCCGTGGGTGTTTTTGGCATATGCAGGTAGGTAAAGAATCTAGAACCTGAAGTGAAAAACAACCCTCGTCTGCAGATTTTAAACATGAGGGGCAGAATAAGGTAAAACAGTAGCTCTCAAACTTAAGCGTGCAACAGTACAGCCTAGATATGTATTAAAACACAAGTGACTGGGCCTTAACCCCAGAGTGTCAGATGCTGTAGGTCTGTGGTAGTGCCCAAGAATTTGAATGGGTAGTGGTGATGTTGCTGGTCCAAGGACCACACTTTGAGAACCACTGATGTGGTGAGCTTATTAAAATACAGATTTTCAGCCGGGAGCGGTGGCGCAAGCCTGTAATCCCAGCACTAAGGAAGGCTGAGACAGGAGAATCCGAGTTCAAAGCCAGCCTCAGCAAAGGTGAGGCGCTAAGCAACTCAATGAGACCCTGTCTCTACATAAAATGCAAAATAGGTCTGGGGATGTGGCTCAGTGGTTGAGTGCACCTGAGTTCAATCACTGGTACCAAAAAAAAAAAAAAAAAAAACCAGATTTCCTAGCAGACTGCCAGCATTCCTGAGGATAGGCTCCTGAATCTAAACCTGCTTCAGATTCTGAATCCCAGAACAAGAGAAATATGTGGGTAAAGAGAGCTAGAACTAATTGAGGATGTTCTCCTTAGGGACCATCATCTTTCAGTTTCAGTCAATTTTCAGACCTCATGTCCTTTTTCAAGATCCCAGGTCCTGGGGAGAGGTTCTGTGCTGGCTTCCTGGCAGTCCCAGCAGGACTACATACAGGAGATGCATAGTTTCCCAAAGGAAAAGGACAGTGTTGTTGAGAAAAGAAAAGAAAAGGAAAGGAATGATATTGGCCACAGCTGCAGATATCCACCTTATGAGCACCAACAGAGAGGCCCAAATGTGTTAGGAGGACCCAAGGATAAACTCTTTGTTCCTAGCTCAGTGGATGGTGGTTCCTGCTATCAAGTCAGGGGATAGAGGATATGCAAAAAGGGGCTCATTCTACTCTAAATTCATCTCTAAATCTCAGGATTTAGAGATGTGGGAGTTGTCAGTCTCTCCCCAGAGAGAAAACCATGAGTGTGACAGCCTAGGGACTGAATATCAAACGAAAGCCAGGAACCATGGATGGAATGCTAGGGTGTAGTAAAAACTAGGAAGCAGTGAAAGGGCACAGAACAAGGCTGGTGGGAGAGTTAATGAGGCTTATATTTTTGTCTTGTTTTTGTTTGCAGTTAAGAGGGGAAGGTAATGTCCCCAGGCTGTCTTTAGGAAAGCTGCTTGTGCTCTTGAGGTCAGCTCTGTCCTTTACTGAACTACATGAAAACAGGATTTTCATGTATTTCAGAGCTAAAATGAGTTACCAGATAAAGGGAACTCACCTGTAAAACCTGGGCCCAAACAAGTAATTAAAATAGGTTTGCCAATGAATTTTACTGTTCACAGTGTAGCCCTCCTACTAGCAGCATTGGCATCACCTGGGGATGGCATCACTTGGTAGAATGCTTTGTGCCCTCCCCGCCACCCCACCAAGGCCTACTGGATGAAATCTGCATTTTAAGATTCACAGGTGATTCATACATATATCAAAGTATGAGGAATGTTGTCTTAAGGATATTATGCAATTTGTGGCTTTAGAGTTTTGAGAAGGGTGACCCCACTCTTAAGGGATTTGGGGGACTTGAAGCAATGAGCAATGCAAGTTCATAGTGAAGGAGAGATGGAACCGGACCCATACCATGGCAGTACCAGGTGGGTTTAATGGGGCCTGGGTCCCAACCTGAAGGCCTTGAGAGCCCACTGAGTGGCTCTGTGGTTGAGCTTAGCACCAAGTGGGTGGGAATTCCTACTGTAATATACTTGCCTGCAAGTAGCAAGCAGAAGCATCCACCACGGATTGCATAAACATTGTGGAGACAGTTAGGCCTGACAGTTGGGTCACACATAGCTTCCAAGTAGTTATGAAGCAGACATCAGACATATGGAAGGTCAGAAAATGTAACCAATGAGTGGAGAATAAGAAATCTAAAAACTTGAATGCCAAGGCAAGGAGTGATAGCAAGCTAAAAGATGAGGAGCAGGGATGTTTGATTCATTGTGCTTGTGATAAGCACATTTAAATACTTAAAACCAGTGAGGGGAAGGTCAGATATACTTGAGTTAGTTGTGTAGACCTTTAGTGAGATGGCATGGGGTAGAGGTGAGCAACATTTAAAAGGTAGAATCAATAGGGCTTGGTGACCGACCAGACAGCAGAGGTGAGAAGTGAGTGATCTCCCTAGTGTTTTTGACCCCATGAGACACAGGGGAAAATACAGAACAGCATTTGTTTTATTGCAAGGGTTTGGCTCTGGATTAGGTTAGAATTTTGGAAGAGTTAGGCAATACTTATTTATGAATGTTCAAGAAATGCACCATCATTATTCAAGTTCTGTATCTTGAAAAAGTTCTGTCGTATATAAGAGGTAGAGGAAGTGTAATAAGAAAATACTGGAGTGGGAGTCAGAAGTCCTAGATTCACAGCCTCCAGAATGAACTCTGGAGAGTTATTTGACATTCCTAATCTGCTTCTCTCTCTTACATCTGACTAGAACAAGCAGTGGCACACACAGGATCTGCAAAGTGAGTGATCCACCCTGGTGCAGACAACAAGGGCTATGCTATTTGTAGAGAATTCCAAAACAGTAATAAAACTGACTAAAAGTCATCACCTGTTTATTATCACTCAGAACTGACAATTCTAAACAATGTCAGGGATAAAACTCTCACCCTTGATAACCATGAGAGTAATATTCCATTGTGTATATGTACTACATTATCTTTATCCATTCATCTGTTGTAGGACATCTAGGTTGGTTCCATAGTTTTGCTATTGTGAATTGAGCTGCTATAAACATTGATGTGGATGCACAACTGTAGTATGCTGATTTTAAGTCCTTTGGATATAAACTGAAGAGTGAGATCGCAGATTTAAATGGTGGTTCCATTCCAATTTTTCTAAGGTATTTCTTAAAATACTGTTAAGCAATGTATTTTTTCAAATTAATGTGACTCGTGAGGTTTGTAAATAGTAGTTATGTTCACTGTTATTTAGTTCACTTTTAATTTTTTTAAAGTGCAGCTCAATCTGTAGAAAAGTACATGGTCACAATGAGTTAGATGATAGTGTCAATTTTTTTAGGTGATTTTTAATCACCTAATTTAGAATTTTATAAAGACCTAGTGAAAAATACCTTAACTGCTTTTGTGTAATATGGAAATAAAAAACATTAACTTAAGAGTTTTTCTTTTGGTCAGGTAATTAAACCACAG
Organism: Xerus rutilus; assembly: GCA_028644305.1. Classification (NCBI taxonomy): domain Eukaryota; kingdom Metazoa; phylum Chordata; class Mammalia; order Rodentia; family Sciuridae; genus Xerus; species Xerus rutilus. Next base: position 37,470,937 of record CM053401.1, on the reverse strand, counting down.
AACTAATGACAAGGTCAGTACAGATTTACTGGGTGATAAAACCTGATTAAATGAATAATTAATTCAGTTTTTGTACTTGGAAAGAAAATACCATTACCTACCTCACAAAAGAGTCTACTGAATTCTTTGAGGGCATCACATTAAAAGAGAATATTTTAGTGCTTCAATTTATGACAACTAATAATAATCAAATAATTTTTAGATAAGAATTGTCTAGCAAGAGTGAACAATGGTGAACATTTCTTTCTTCTACCTAGTAAGTAGTTGATGATGTGACTCATTCCATTGTAAAGATTCATTGATTAATTTCTTTCTTTTTTCTTTATTTTTCAGGGCCAAGGACTGAATTCAGGGCCTTGCACATGCTATAAAAGCACTCTGACATAGAGCTAAATCCCCAACCCCTATTAATTTCTACTATGTACTTACACTTCACTAATGTAATAACTAATCCATAAAAGCCTTATAGTGGCCAGAGGGTGCAACTCAGTGGGTGGGCATGTGCTAAGCATGCATGAGCCCTGGGTTCTGTACCCACCCTGGGTTCTATACCTACCATGTACATGTGTGGGCACATACACACACACAAAAGCCTTGAAGAGACAGCAGAAGTCTGATTACTAGTTGGTCTTCTTAGTATCAGTTTATGACACTTCAGTACTTGTGGGTGTAGGAGCCCAATTTGCAGCTCAGAGACATCCCAGCAGCAGCTAAAATAACACCTAGTCACAGAAGTTGACCACGCTGGTCCTTCCCAGGCTATTTAAGTGTTGAATACCTCTTAATAACCCATCTCCTTTTTATACTGCTTATAGAGAGGTCATTACTTTACTAAAACTAGAAGAGTAAAATAATAAAATAGTAAAGTTCATCGTTGAGAAGGCTACAATTACAGATTTTATTCAAAGAATCTTTAATACAAAATATTATAGCAATTATCATAGAGTAATATTGAAGTAGCTAAGGTTCTATTTTACCTGATAAGATAATGACTAGGAAAAGTTTCTGAATTTTTGGCACTTTGTATAGTAGACATAAGTGATATTTATACCTAAGTCCATTTGCAAATATGGGATATGATAATCGTCTATTTCACTACAGTGTACTATTTTAGAAAGAAGAGAAATTAGCTGACATGTATCACTTAATGATGGTTAACACATAATTTAGAGGAAACTTTGATTACAGGTAATAATTACTTTGGAAGGAAATCCCTTAAAAGTCATGGAAGAGGTCACTTGAGAAGAAACCCATCCCTCAGTGGGTCGCCATCCTCTATGGTAAGGCTTGCTGCACCTGTGTAATGGGCTTGTCCTGATACTTCCACTATAACTGCTTTGAAGTCACCACATTTTGCTTCCTGAAAAAAGATAGAAGGAACATATTATCAAAATATTTCAATTATACTGTACCTGGTTTAAAAGTTGTACTCTTGGTTTTTATCATGTTAAAGGAAAACCGGGGCTATGGAAAATTTTTAAGAAAAATGACATGATCTAATATGTGTTTTAGATATGTTTAGCTGTAAAATGAAAGAAAAATTGGAGAGGAGAGAGACTAGAAGCCCAGAAACCTGTTAAGAGAGAACTTTGATTCACTGATTTAATCCAGAGGCACTAGGTAGATTTTAGTAAAGATGGAGGAGAATATAATATAGAAATACTTTGGAGGTAGAAATGACTGGCCCCTTGACAATGTAGGAAGAAAGAAATTAATCCCAGCACTTTGGGAGGCTGAGACAGGAGAATTGTGAGTTCAAAGCCAGCTCCAGTAATGGCGAGGTGCTAAGTAACTCAGTGAGACCCTGTCTCTCCATAAAACACAAAATAGGGCTGGGGATGTGGCTCAGTGGTGGAGTGCCTCTGTGTTCAATCTCCAGGACCCCCCCGCCCCAAAGAAAGTAACTAATGATACCATTAGCTAAGATGGGGAATAAAAGAGGAGTATGTGGAAGGATGGCAGGATGGACTTACTTTTAAAAATTTTTTGCAGTTGTATATGGACAGAATGCCTTGATTTGTTTGCTTTTATGTGGTGCTGAGGATTGAACCCAGTACCTCACACATGCTAGGCAAGTGTTCTGTCACTGAGCTGGAGCTGCAGCCCATAGGATGAGTTTGGAATACTTTGAGGACATTCATTCAGACATGAGAGTAGTGACCAGCTATAAGAGTGTTAGATACAGAAAGAGCTGCAGGGAGTCAGCAGCAGCAGAGAGGTTGGGAACTGAAATCTAAGATGTGGAAGAAAGTGTCCAGTGGCGTTAAGTTGTAGATGAGATGAAAGGAAGCTGAGGATAAAATGCTGGAGTCACTTAATTGGACGGACAGGGAGCAGAAGCTGGGGCAGGGAAAGAGACTGAGAAGGCCATCAGAGAGCCTGGAAGAGCCCAGACAGAAAGGAAAAGCTTATAGTGCAAGTGAATAATTCCGGTAAGACTGATTAATGACTGTAAAATAAATAACCACAAATCTTACCTGAAGTTGATTTTTACTTAAAAATCTTGTAAATAAGAACAACTAAGGTAAAGGTAAATGTCAAGTATTAAAGTAGGGTAGAGTAATTTTATTATCTTGTTATAAAGCTGCTATAATATCAAGCACTGGTGAACTTTGGCTTTATGTAGTAGCTGTATAATGTAATACTTATTTAACAGCATAGAGTCTGTTGAGAGAGACCCACATTCATAGCCTGGCTTTGCTACTCATGAACTAAATTCTGACAAGTTAACCTTAACTTTCTAATTCTTTATTTTTTCATCTATTAAAAAAGGATCATAACAGTACCAATCTCCTAGAATTCTTGCAAGGTTTAAATGAATATGGTATGTACAACATTCTTAGCTTGGAAATTGATACACAGCGAAGTACCTAATAAATATTATAGATTATTGTTATCTTCAAGCTCAGATTCTGAAGACATTGTGCTCCAAGTTTTCTCACATAATATAAATGGTTTGGTATACCATAAGATCAATCTATGATATAGGAATCCCTAACTCAAAGAAAATTCCATATTCAGAAAAACCAAATCTGAAAAATAATTGAATTAGGATAGGTTGTTTTCTGTGTTAAAGGAGTAGATTCATTTACTACATCTAATCATTCTGTGGTAGATTTCACTTATTACTATAAGTAGATTAATTGGCTCTGTTAACATATTTAAAATTTGATTCCAGTACAAAAATTCTGCTTTTCATAACTTTTCATGGCTTTCACATCCTATTACATAAAATGAAACACTCCTGTGGAATAAAACAAATTTAATAACAAAACCCCCAAACCCTAATTTAGTGGTTCTCAAATCTTTTGGTCTCAGTACACTTATACCTTAAGATTTGAGGACCTCAAAGAGGTTTTATTTATGAAAGTTATATCTATCCATATTTGTTGTATTGAGAATTAAAGATATTTGTTAATTATTTCATTAAAAATAATAAACCCATTACACTGATTACACGTTAATGTATAAAGAAATTTTTGTGAAAATAACTACATTTGCAAATAACTTAATGAGAAATGTGGCCTTGTTTTACATTTTTGCAATCTTCTTTCATATCTGGCTTAACAAAAGACAGCTAGGTTCTTACATCTGCTTCTGCACTGAGTTGGTTGGGATATCTCCCACCATGTAGTCTTTGGAGAACTCCACTGAACATGCTTCAGAGAATTAGAGTGAAAAGCACTTATTATTATTATTACTAATATTATCTTAGTATTATTATTTTGAGAGTTTTGACCAGTAGACATATGGAAAGCACCTTGGGGACTCCTAAGGGTCCCAAGAATGAACTTTGAGGACCAATATCTTAGTTGAATGGGTGTTTTTACAGGCTTGCTTTAAAATTCTCTTATGAACAGAGCATAGTGGCACAAATCTGTAATCCCAGCTGCTTGGAGGCTGAGGCAGTAGGATTGCAAGTTCAAGGCCAACATCATCAATTTAGGGAGACCCTGTCTCAATTAAAAAAAATGGACTGAGGATGTAGCTCAGTAGTATAGCACCTCTGGGTTCAATCCTCAGTAACACACACACACACACACACACACACACACACACACATACCCCTCTTCTGAGAACTTATCCAACACTCAACTCAGGCCTCTACAGTCTCTGAAGCGACGCATTTACAAAAGTGACACTCACCCTCACAGCATTCCCTGTGAACACAGAGCCAGTTGCACTGCTTTTGAAGATCCTGGTCTGGTTCAGTTCTAGAAGACCTTTATGATACTGCAAAGCAATTCGGGCTGTCACTCCTGAGCCAGTGGGGCTCCTGTCAACCTGTTTCAGTATAAATAAGAACGTTCAGAGTGTTCTCGTTCCACAGTACCTGGCATTTGTGGCTAACAACTACAGTTTTAATACCTGTTCATCCGCAAACACACAGATGTTGGTGGTTGGTTCCTCACTATAACCGTCTTTTCCATCGGTTAATATAGTTCCATATAGAAAGGAAAGGTCTTCACTATCAGGATGAGTAATTTTAAACTGAAAATAAGAACAAAATAATAGCCACATGTAAAATAAGTGCTTTAATTCAAATTTATCTTTTAAAATAATATAAATAGGGTACTCTTGCATATAACTTTTCAGTCTTTACCATTTGGGGGCAAGGCACCAGATGCTAGATGCCACTCTCCAGATAAACAGTTTTGTTTTTTTTTTTTAAATTTCTGATTGTTATCATACTTTGAGTCCCTTCTAAAGGAACTTCTCTTTATATATCTTCAACAAAAGGAACAGTCCTATATTATACATATACCTCAACACACACATACACTTTTTGAAGCACTGGCCCCAAGAATGGTCAGTCCACAGGTTGGCTGTAGCTAAGGCCATCATATTGTCATTCTCAGGAGCCTGAAGGGCAGAATGTGGAAAAATCAGGCACTGAGTATCTAGAGCTGAAGTTAATTCCCGTGATAGAGACAAGGACTGTGAGAGGCCATGAGCAAGCAAAAGTTAAAAGGATCCAGAAGGTATTGGGCAAGAGAAGCAATTGAACAGGGGGAAAAAAAAGATACTGTAGAGGATAAAGTCCGCTGGTACCATGAAAAACAGTAGCTACAGACAGAAGCTGGCACTGGCAGAGCAGCTAGGTCCTCAGTGGTAAGGCACCTTAAGACTCAAAAGTGCAATGCTCCCAGGTTTTCTTGGGAGGTCTATTTGTTTAACTTTTCCTGAGTTTCTATAATTCCAGTTGTCTGATAGACTTAAGAGTACAATGATCTTCTCTCTATATTCTTATAATTAGCATATTTCACTACCACTTACCTGTCATTTAAAACAAATTGAACACAGCTACATTCTTAAAATTCAGAGAGTCCATCTAAAACCAAGGTAAACAGGCCTGCATATTGGATCTTAGCTTTCTGAGCCCCTGTGCCCAGCTCCACTGCAGTACTACTCGAACATGCTGTTCACAGGTTCACAGATGTGCCCCTTACCTCCCCCCTCACTAGATAAAGCTCCTAGGAGATAGGGTAGGGTTTGTTCTTCCTTTTGGGTCTCCAGTATCTAGCATGTGTCTGACATGCAATAAGTTCGTGTTAAGTGTTTGTTAAAAGAATGAATAAAAATTAATTTATATTAACTTTAGCCCCTACCCCCACAGATGGTCTTTTCCTAAGTTTACATCAGCAGTATTGATGGTCAGCAATTGACAACGTAGTTCTACTACCTGATACATCAACAAAAGAACTTATCTTCATATTTTTTCTCAAAATCTCCCCTCCCTCAGGGCCCACCCTTGTCATTGTTACCTGTGTGAGAAGTTCAAATTTTTAGTGGGAAGTTCAAAATTTCTCCTTTTATATGCCTTTTTCTTAATTTCATAACAAATGGAATTATTTTGTGCCAATTTTTAAAATTATTAGCTTTCTGCTTGATAGGAAAAAATAGTTTTTTGACCTTTAAATGTTTCTGAATAAATAACCCCCACATATAGTTCCAGAAAAAGGATAATTTAGAACAGCAATATAGCATATATTTTCATTTTGTTATTTAAGTTTTAAAGCCTCAAGAGTGAAATAAGTCCATAAGAAATAATTAGTGCAAGTATAATAGACATTACCTTTCACAAGTTAATTTTTACTATTACTAAGAAATCCTTACGTGCTCAAACATTCAAGTTATGTATTTTATCTCTAAGTTCTGACTTCAAGGTAATATGGCAGACTTGTGCTAGAAATATTATTGACTCATTATCTAAACTGATTTTTATCAAAATAGTTTTATCCCAAGCACAAACTAGTTAGTTGACTAGTTATTTGAGTAACTTCTAGGCAATACAAGAAAAATTCACTAATGACACTTTTTCATTAATTTCTTAATGAAATAAGAGTCTTATCAGACCTAATAACTACACATAGCAAATATAGAATAACCACATATAGAAAAACACATGAGCTTCAAATTAATGGAATACTGTATGATACATTTATTGTATGTTTAAATAACCATAAGCCATATTAGGCAGTGACATGGGTGTATCAAAAAGTGAATAATAGTTACCATTTATTGCTACATTTGTTGAACATTCATGAAGGGCCAGGCAATATTCTGAGTCGTTTACATGTATGAACTTATTTTACTTTTATAACAATCCCAAAAGCAGATATTTGTATACTATCTGCTAAAAACTGGGGCATGTGGAGGTTGTGTAACTTGTACACAGTTATGAATATTATAAATGGAAAAGCCAGAGCTTACCAGTAGCCTTGCTCAAGAACCGAAGATTTTATCCAGTACCCTATTAAGATACTTAATTTCTAGCTGGACGCGGTGGCACACACCTGTAATCCCAGCACTTAGGGAGGCTGAGACAGGAGAATCGCGAGTTCAAACCCAGCCTCAGCAACAGTGAGGTGCTAAGCAACTCAGTGAGACCCTGTCTCTATATAAAGCACAAAATAAGGCTGGGGATGTGGCTCAGTGGTTGAGTGCCCCTGAGTTCAACCCCCAGTACCAAAAAAAAAAAAAAAAAAAAAAGAAACTTAATTTCTTCCATGGACATGATCATTTCTATTTCTCCATGCCACAGAGGGAGGTTATTTGCTATGAAGGCAGTGATTGGACTGACCTGAGCTTTCACTGCTTCTGTCACTGCACTTGCTGTGTCCACAAGGTCTCTCGTCTTCGCAGAACATATATCCAGTCCAAACTTTTCTGCACTAACCAGTGCATAAAATGCTCCACCATATGCAATGTCCACCACCACCTTTCCATGTCCAGGAACATCCACCATGAGATCTTAAGAAGATATGTTTGAAAATCAGTTTTTAGTATTTTAGCAAAAAATTCACAGCATTTTCATTATGTTTATTCTGGGGGAGAAGTGAGACTGGCTTTGAACTCGCAATCCTCCAGCCTTAGCCTCCTGAGCCGCTAGGATTACAAGCATGTGCCACTGTGCCCAGTTTGCTGGGAGAACTTTTGTTCTCATGAAAAGGAACAAAGCAGAAAGCCATTTTTCAAAAGAGCAAACATCAGGTAATGATGGGCACATCTTATTATTATTAACTTAGTGATGTTTGCATTAAGTTGTAAAACATCTGGATGCTGTCACACCCCGCATCATACATATGTACTTGTTAACTACTGTGAGGCCCTTTTCTGAGAAACATCATAGAGGCCAAGGGAGGGAAAACCTTCAGGTATCAAATTGATCCCGATAAAGGAAAATATAGGTCCCTGATTTTACTACCAGTAATGGTTTAAAATAGTAAGAATTTGAATTCTATTCACAAATTGGTTTTCTTCAGCTACAATGCAATGTCAAAATTTTTAAAAAGAAACTTTTTCTATATAAATTATATACAAACATTTATCATCTACATGTTTTCATCTCAAAGCGATTCTGCAGACAAAGACTCAGGAAAAAAGCCACTGTAGACTGGCTGACATCTCACAGTATCGTTTTTATATCAGGGTTTTCATTTGAGCAGTCTAAAGTCCCTGACATACCAAAGTTTCACCTAAAGTTCTTTGAAATCCTTTAACTGTTTCCAAAGGAATGGGTTGGATGATGTTTTGGGACATTAAAATTGTTTCTACCTGTTTTAGTAAGCTTTTTGCCACTGTGACCAAAAGACCTGATAAGAACAATTTTAGAGAAGGAAGAGTTTATTTGGGGCTCATGGTTTCAGGGGTCTCAGTCCATAGTTGGCAGACTCCATTCTTCTGTGCTTGACATGAGGCAGATCATGGAGGCAGAAGGAAGTGACGGAGGAAAGCAGCTCAGGACATGACAGTTGGGAAGAAGAAAGCTATGCTCATCAGGGACAAAATGTATACTCCAAAGGCACATGCTCAGTGACGCACCTCCTCCAGCCACACCCCAGTTGCTTAGAGTTACCACCCAGTTAAACCATTCAATTGGATCAATACACTGATTAGTTTAAGGCTCTCATAACCCAATCATTTTTAAACTTTCTTGCATTATCTCATACATGAGTTTTTTGGGGAACATTGCATGTCTAAACCATAACAGTACCCCTTTTGATATTTTCCTCCTCCTCCTCTCCAGTTCAAACTGGCTTGGTGGTCCCTGCCTTGGGAAAGGCACCTGGTGAGGGAGAAAGTAGTTCTTTATTTTGTTTCATGGAAACCTAAATTCTCAGGAGAAAAGCATTTGTTGGCTGTTGGGGTATCAGCCAGCCAGACACGGACACCTCGTGCAGCCAGGAGATTCTTTATTCAGAGGATGGGCGCCCTAACGAAGGAAAGAGGAAAAGAGAGAGAGGGGAGGGGGGGCGGATTTTAGAGAGCCCACTACAAACTGCATGGCGAAAATTGGGGGCAGGTAAGCAGCAGCGGTCTTCTTTTGATGTGCTAACCTGAGCGGTTAGGCTTGTTTCCCAGGTGGAAGATTCAGGAGAGTAACCCCCTGGAGCAGGAACTGCCTTAGGCTTTTAGAGAAGGGATGGGAAAATTAATAACAAAAGGGCTGTTTTTTATCTTACATAGGCAAAAGAGTGTCCTGAAGGGAGAAATATTTCTACTAGCTCTTAATTTCCTTTGGATCAGAGAGAGAGAAGGCTAAATGTCCTGAGTACAGAGGACTCATGCTGACTTCCCCATAGCACCACAGGAGGGCAACATGGTGGGACAGAGCAGCCAACCAAGACACGCAGTGCCAGGGAAGAGGACAAAGGCCACATGGAGCAGGCTTACCAGCTTCACTTCACAGGGCAGCTGTGTGCAAGCTAGGCCAAAGGGCCTTCCTCTCAAGCTTGGCACTTTAAAGAAACCTTTGCTCACACATAAAACAGAAAATGGAATGCAAGAGAGGAACGGGGCCAAGAGAACAGAGTGGGCTCTCAATTTCAGAAAATAAGTTGTGGGAAAAAAAATATTTCTTGTATACCCGAGTTTTACAGAGTAATACAGCAATATCAGTATACCAAGAGTTACAGGCTAGTTTACAGAAGTCCTTTTAACATACGTGTTGGAATAAAGCAAATTTATATTCAAAAGAGTAAAACGTGCCTGTGGATCTTAACAGCAACATTGAATAATGTCTTCATCTTGATGTGGATGCAACAATGAAATCAGTTTAATGGAAGAAGAATGAAGAAGTGGTAATGAAGGACTGCTTAATGTGGAAACCTATGGCTGAATGGTGGGTGTGAGCGTGTAGATTGGCACCTACCAGACAGTGGAACTGACAGACCGTGGCTTAGTCCATCTGTCCCATCTTCTCGACTGTGCAGCTGAACAGAGCATTGGCCCCAATCCTGCACCAGGGAGGAGAGTGGGAAAGCTGGCTCCAGTGAAGTGATCACTGAGCCTGTAATTGTTCCCCTGGCTCACCCTCTCTAAAATCTTGGGCTCTAGTTTTTCTGGGGTGAGCCATGTGGTAAGATAATATACCTGAGTTTCAGTTTCCTCTTCTTTAGAAGTTACTTTTGTCCAGTAATATTCTTCCATTAATATTCTATTTTTTAAATCACAAATTTTCTAACATTAAAAATTAAGATATTTGTTTTTCATATGACTTCTACATCTTAAGTGCCAGGTATGTTCACATTGATTCATTACATCAACTTTGTAATTACTACAGCCGTAAGAGATTGTACTATGTTATTTGCTATCCCCACATTATTCTCAGTTTCTCACAAAATAAATGGCGAAGCTTGGGGTCAAACGTGGGATCAGGTGACTCCAACACCCAAACCTTTTCCCACTAAAATATATACCCTCTATTTAGAACTCAATCCAAGATTTAAGGTTTTTCCTTTTATTTTATACAAGCTTATCACTATAATTTTAAATTGATTTACTTCGCCTGAGATTTAGTGGCCACCTACTATATGCCAATTACTGTGTAAGATCTAAGAGGTACAAGGATAAATAAAACATTGCCTTTGCTTTTCTTGGGGTTCAGTTGGACAAGAAAGACATTTAAAAATATGCCGTATGTGTGAACATTAGTTTTCCAGAAAATTGAAACATACCTCTTCAAACAACAAATGCTCTAAGGATGAGAGGGAAGCAATCTGATTGGCCTCAGTTCAGATTCTGATTCTGACACTGTGGCTTTGATGCCTTTGCATATAAAATGGAATTGCTATTTTCCCTAAGAGTTATTTTCAGAATTCTACATGATCATGTGTGGGCAGTGCCTGTTACAGATTAGGGGCATAATAAATGTTAACAACAAAGCCAAAAGTTTAATTTCCAGTGACAATAAGTTTCTCAAGGGGACAAGATAGCTACATTTGCCAATCAGTATATTCTTCCCAATTTCATTTATTTAGTTACTTATTCAATAAATACTCATTGATTACCTACTATTCTAGGCACTTGGAACACAGTGAACAAAACAAAGGAGAATGCCCTTTAGTGTTGTGTGTTGGAGATGAACTCAGCAACTGGTGTCATACTCATTTTACAGACTGTAACATGGAGGCATGGACTTTCTTGCCCTTGGTCACTGAGATATTGACCATGATTCACATTGATTCGTTACATATGGAATGAATGAGAGATGGAGGGGCAGAGCTAGTGATCTTGATCACTGCTATCTGCCTTTTATGCACTTTTGAAAGTAGAGAATATAGGATTTCATTTTCTTCACTCAGAGTGACCATACTGTCCACCAATTATTGTGCTATCACATGGAGGTACTCTCAGGAACTACTTTCCCTGAGGGATTGGCTTCCCCTGCCCTGACCCAGAACCATGATATAGTTGGTGACCAACTGTCAATTTCCACAAAATCTAGTGCTTTTAACTGCAACTGGGGTTACCTAGGGGAAAACTGAGTAGCCACAGTAAACTGTTGAGGTTTTCTAGATGCAATTCTAAACACAGATTCTGTCTCCCTCAAGTGCCAATTTGAATGTGACACCATTCTCTCCTAAGGGGAAAATAGCATCAATTTCCCCAGAGGCATTCATCACCAACTTGTGTGTTTAAATTGCCTACCTTTGCTCCAAGTCTGAAAAATGCCTGTTCTAGTCAAGTCTCATTCACAGCATGCCCATCTGGAACCCAATTCCTCAAAAGAATCAAGATCAAACTTTCTAACAATGATTTGCATGACTTGAAGATTTTGAAGGAGTGATAATCCTATTCCTGGATGGAGTAATTAGCTTCAGCTCACTGCCAGTCACCAATACTAAAGTATCCTCATGAACAGAATTCAGCCCCTTCCAGGGAAAATGCAGATGAGACCAGATACAAGCTGCCACTTCATCTCCAAGAGGGATCTACCTCATTTTAAGGGTGATGTTCTACTTTACCTGATACACAAAGATCTGTGTTAGGGAACCCACCAAAATCTTTTTTTTTTTTTAAAGGTGCAGATTTTCTTTTCTTTTTTTAATGTTATTGTATTTTTTATACCTTTATTTTATTTGTGTATATTTATGTGGTGCTGAGGATCGAACCCAGTGCCTCACGCATGCTAAGCAAGCGCTCTACCACTGAGCTACAGCCCCAGCCCCCCACCAAAATCTTTTAATGGCTCTATATGCCCAGGGAACTCTTAACAATCCTATATATCCTGCAGTCTTTCTACCTCAAGGAACACATTTTATATAGTTTTAAAATTCTAAGTATACAACATACTATCATTTAAAGCCAACAAACTCTATGCAATAAATGAAGAAACAAGCCCAGAGAGGTTAAATAATCTAAGGTTGCACAGTTTTCAGTGGTTGCAGGTTTTGAATCCAGGTCACGTCCCTGTTCTTAATTATTTCAAGGAAACATCTATATCTTCATTCTCATTTAATTCTTACCCCAAGGGGAAGGCACTTGTAACACAAGATCATATTTAGTAACTCGTTATGGGTAATAATGTGTTTACCAAACATACTCTGGAGCCCTGGTATACCAGCTGTTCTTTGCTCTTTCCTTGACCCTCATGTGCTTTGCTTTATTAAACTATGAAATCTAGGAATTAAAGAAGAGGCTTAAGAGGCGCTCAGTAAACAAAGCACGGAATTCTTTACCGCTCCTGGATCTTCTTTGGTATAACTGAACTGCACGCTCCGAATCTGCAAGGCTTAAGATGTTGATACAAGTTTCCAGTGATTTGGAATCAGCTTTTTATTAGTGGCAGGGACATGCGGGGTGGGTTAGTTGCACGGCTTGGGTTCCAACCCAGAGAGACAGTTAATGTAGTTAGTTGCGTTCCGGGTAGAGGCCCCACCTGGGGATGGATGGGAGGGTCCCGCCAGTTACCTGAGGCCAGCACGAAGGCCGGGACGCTGTGGAAGCGCACCGGGCCACAACTGCGGCCGCCCTCACACGCCACAAAAGCGGTCACCAGCCCACACGGGCAGTGGATGTTGACACGGGCCTCGCGGGTGCTGGCTGGGGGTGCAGGCACCAGCCCGAAGTCGAGAGCGAAGCGGCCAAGCGCCAGCACTGCGTGGCCGCACATGGAACTGTAGCCCTCGTTGTGCAGGAACAGAACGCCCAAGTGAGCATCCGGAAGCTCGCTCTGCACCAGGACAGCCCCGTACATGTCCCGGTGGCCCCGGGGCTCGAACACTAGTCGCCGCCGCACGTAGTCAAGATGCTGGCGCATGTAGCGCCGCTTGGCCAGCAAAGTGGGCCCTGCCACCTCCGGACAGCCAGCCAGCACAATGCGCAGGGGCTCGCCGCCTGTGTGCATGTCCACCACCGACAGCGCCGGTGTTCCTGGGTCGTGTGGGGGTAGGCGCGGCACGGCCAGCGCGCTCTCCATTGTCTGTGTCCAGCAACTTCACCACTACCCAGCGGTGCTCGCTCCAAGCGCGGACCCTAGAACTCGCCCTAACCAAGAAGGGTAGTAGGCGTGGCAGCTTTAGGGGCGGGGCATCGAGCCTAAACCAGGAAGTGGAGGCGGGGTTTCGGGTGGTCGCCCGGGTTACCAGAAGGCGGAGCCGTCGAGGCTGCTGTAGCCCGGATGTCCGAGCGCAGCTGTTGCGTCCACTGATCCCGGAGCTATTTGAGGCAAACCTACCAGCGGCCAATGGGTGAGTGGTCGACGGGATCTGGAAGAGTGCGGTTTTAGTCCAGGCTTCTTTCCTACGCAGTTGGCTCGGGGTTTGGCTGCCGATGGGCAGCCACCCGTAGCGGCGCATGCTCTCCCTGCTTCCCACCTTCTCTGGGGCCGGGCCCTAACCACCTCCCGGGGTTGGGTAGTGTCTGCTCCTGACGGGCTGCTAGGGGGCACCGGCTGTGTGCTGGGGAAAGGCCCAGCCTTTTGTTATTCTGTATGAAATGTCACTTCAGTCCCTTTGTTTAATGCAGAGGAAATGCATTAATGAATTAAGAGCGCGGGCATTAGAACAGAACAACAGTAAAGAGCAGAAGCTAATTGCTGCATAGATTAATGTCTCCTGCTTCATTCTCCAGCATTAAGTTATAGGGTCCACAAAGAGACCGTTGCAAAAAAAAAAAAAAAGCAAAGTCTTCTAAAATTTTAGCCATTGTTCAGTAAAGGAAATTAAAGGAGAAATTGAACAGACTCTTGGAGCCTGTGTTTTGTTTGGTAGATGGTGAGCTGTTGCTTTCAGTTTATCATACTGAATTTCAGGTCTTGGATCTTGAGAAACATTAGATTACGTTCAAATAGATTTGCTACGTATCTACTAGATATAAAGCCCTTGCAGAAGCTTTCAATTTCTTTAACTTTTGCCTTCTCGAAACATTTATTTTCATGTATTTAGAACACTGTAATTGAGTACAGTTGCCTATTTTAAAACGTGCCAATTAAAGAAGTCCATGGGTTTAAAAAACTAAGTCCGATATTTGATAAAATACAAAATATTAAACTTGAAGCATTTTTCTTAGTGCCTTTTCTATTTCTTTCTCAGCATTGGAAGGAGAAAGAAATGGAATTTGAAGGGTGAAAAGGCCTGTAGATAAGACAGTCTCAATTGTGAATTCATGAAGAATTTGGGAAAAGATTGTTCAAGTATAGTCATAAAAAGCATTATTTTCCAAATTAATTCACATTTAGACCATAGTTGATTTGGATTTATTCCACATTAGGCTATAGGTTCTTAGAGAGCAGGGCCTCTGTCATGCTTTTCTGTGGACCCTTAGTGGCCCTTAACCAGTGAAAATGATCTAAGTACATGTTTATTGAAAGAATGAGCTAGTGCATGCAGGGAATCAGATGTCACTGATGAAAAACTTTTCCAATAATTTCTCCTGGTGGATGAAATCCAAGATGACCTGGGGGTCCTAAGTTTTTTGGTAAAGAAGACTTATTCCCCTCCTACCTCCCACCCCCCACAAGCTTTGAGATCAGGGATTTGATTCCAAGGCACTGGTTCCAAAATTTTGGTCAGAGGCCCAATGACAACCTTGGCGAAATTTTCACCTGTCCTCAACAAAAATGATAAAAGCTGGAACAATATAGGAAACTTTTTATAGAGGTGAATTTATTTACTCTTAAAGGCTTACCCTCTATTCTGAAATTGTCCTTTCTGCTATTAAAATGTGTTGTAATGAACAAAGGTGATAATAGATTGTGTGTGCTTAATGCCTGAATTGGGTAAAATAAAAAGTGGCAATTCTTTATCAGTGCTCTGGTTTTTTAAAAAATTATTTTTGAGCTTTATAATCAATAAAATTCAAAGTCAACTCTAATCAAAGGGAGTGGCTTTCTGGAACCATTGGAGACATACTGGGTTAGGCTTTGAGTTATGGGGATAAACCTTCTTGGCTAATTGAGGACCTTAATCATAAGGCACAGTATTAACAGCAAGGTTTGAATCTAACTCTCTGCATGCAGTGCCACAGTGTAAAAGGAGAAATTTAAAAATAAATGCATCAGATTTGTCTAATATGTATCATTTAAAAAATTAAAACTGTGTTGAGATATGTCTGCCAAGTGCTTCACTATTATTGCATTATTTTTTTATAAAAATCACAAAAGATGTTACTATACTGGCGTTTGTTTTTAAAAAGCTGTCGATATTCAACCAGCATGCCTTGGACTTTATTGTGGGAAGACTCTATTATTTAAAAATGGTTCAACTGAAATATATGGAGAATGTGGGGTAAGTCTTACGTTTTCATGTTATTTCATTTGTAAAATCTCTTTGATTTTGAAATATTTGTTTGAATTTTTTTCTTAAATATACTCAATTCAGAAAAGATTATGGAGGCATTAATAAAATTCTTGTTCATATTGCCATGTTGAGATCTGTAATATATTACATCTTTCTTGGTCATGGGTATTTTTAAAAACTTTATAATTCTATAGTAATTTCTAATTACTTTTTAAAAATGATTTAGTACAGTGACTTGTACAATAACAAGATAACTTCAGAAAATTTCTCTGTAATTTTTTTTAACATGGTGTTACAAATTAGGTTTTTCATTGACTGTTAATTATTTAGTAACGAAATAAAAGGAATCCTTTATGAGAATTTTAAAGACATAGCACATACAATGTAGATTTATTTTTATTCACTTACCCTTTTAAAAATTTTTAAATAGCTCCACATATGAGCAAATGTGTTAAACTAAAACGTGATATCTTATAGAATGATTTTTTTGGGGGGTGTTCATATTCTAAAATAATGTCTATACATAAAATGTGGCTTATATACATTGTAGGTGTGCCCAAGAGGACAGAGAACAAATGCACAGAAATATTGCCAGCCTTGCACAGAATCTCCAGAACTTTACGATTGGCTCTATCTTGGATTTATGGCTATGCTTCCTCTTGTTTTACATTGGTTCTTCATTGAATGGTACTCCGGTAAAAAGAGGTTAGCGCATTCTATGAATGTATCTGGATGCACCAATGTTGGAATATTTATTTATTTATTCTGGTGCTGGAGTTTGAACTCAAGGCCTTGCACATGCTGAGCACATACTCTTCCATTTTGCTACACCTGCAACTCAATTATCATTTACAATAATTATGCTTTTTCTGTTGTTTTAAAAGTGGTAAACCTGTTTTTCTTTATATTCTGATTAATTTTTGCTGTGGCAAGAAAACTTAATGATAGGGCATGACTTATTAAGGCACTCTCGTTTATTTTACTGAGAGAATATTTTTTTCTCTCAAAAATAATCCTTATTGTGTCTTTTTTTTTTTTTTTTTGGTACCGGGGATTGAACTCAGGGGCACTTGAGCACTGAGCCACATCCTCAGTCCTATTTTGTATTTTAGTTAGAGACAGAGTTTCAATGAATTGCTTAGAGCCTTGTTTTTGCTGAGGCTGGCTTTGAACTCGTGATCCTCCTGCCTCAGTCTCCCAAGCTGTTTATTGTGTCTTGTCTTCTAAAAAAACTGGTTATGATTATAAGCTGTTTATTGTTCTAGATAAAATACCTTGTAGTTTAATTTAATGCTAATAATCTAGTATAATATAGTTAAAATGGTATTGCTATAACCTAATTATAAAAATTCATACTATCACATTAAGACAACACATTTATTGAGGAATGCATTTTATGTTTGGAAGACCAGGGGAGGAGATGAAGGGCAATGGACATGGCTTCTAGTGATAATCTTGTAGGGAAGACAAATGTATACACAATTATGATATAAATCATTCTTAGATATGTAATAAAAGAGTTAAATGTTATGAAAGTTATAAACAAAATGCTCTAGAGTCACAGAAAATGGAAAGATAAATTGTGCCTGATGGAATCTGAAGTATTTCAGAATAGATCCTCTTCAGGCAAACAGACAGCATGAACAACAGCATGGAAGTTTGAAATGTGGGATCTGAGGTGATCAAAGTGTGGGCTGCAGATGAAAGAAAGGTCATATAAAGGAGAGTGGGAAAGGTAGGTTGAGGCTCAAATATGCAGGTTCTTGATAAGGATGTGAACTTTATTCTACTGCAATAGGAAGCCAAATTCTTCCTTAGTATGTTTCAGCCCAACTGATTTTTTTTTTTTTTAACTCCTCCAGCTTCTCAGGATTTTTCCTGCTTTATGTCCTTTCCTCTCCCTGAACCCTTTACTCAGCCTAAGAAGTACGGAAACAAACAGGAGCATGGTCTGATCAAGAAATGAGAGCTGAGGGTGGCATTAGAAAGGAAGACGACATGAGGCTAGAATATAAAGATGTTTGGGATTGTTGGAATCTTAGGAATTGAATAAAACCTGAGAGTAACTCCAGAACTCAACTTGAAGGACACAGATAGTGTCCAGATAGTGAAATGTGTTTTGAAGTGGAGGATGAAGCATGTCCATGCAGGAGAATTTGAAGAAATTTAGCATGGCTGGGAGGTGTTGAAGATGCTGGTGAGGAGTATTTTTCTTGAAAGCCAGAAGAGAATTCTGAAGTGCAATCACACACTGCTTAACAGCAGGGATATGTTCTGAAGAATGCATTGTTAGACACTTCTGTCATTGTGCTGACAAACGAGGACAGCTACAAGATAACTAGGCAATATAGTCTTATGGGATCACTGTCATATTTGTGGTCCTTCCTTGACTGCAGTGTCACTAGCAGTGCATAACTGGGGTTTCATAAAGGGAGTTTTAGAATTGGCCTTCACATTGTAGAGATCACATAGGTGACTGTAGATGGACTGAAGGAGCATGATGACACTAGCAAGGAGGTTACTGAAGTAATGGCAAGAAGCGGGCCATGGTGGCCCACGCCTATAATCCCAGCGACTCAGGAGGCTGAGGCAGGAGGGTCACAGGTTTAAGGTTGGCCTCAGCAATTTAGCAAGATCCTGTCTCAAAATAAAAAATGAAAAAGGTCTGGGTATATAACTCAGTGGTAAAGCACCCCTAGGTTCAATCCTCAGTACCAAAAATAGGAAGAAAGGGAAGAAGGGAGAGAGGAAGGAAGGGAGGAAGGGAGGGAGAGAAGAAGGGAGAGCAGGCAAGAACTACTAAGTTTGGGATTTTTGTCTCTAGTGTTTTCCCCTTTGTAAAATGGTCCAGGAGTTGGCTAATGAGGAGTTTCAAGTGATCCTTGTGAAATAATTGAAGTCTGGAAAGGACTTACTATTTTAGACATTGCTAGTCTCACCAGAGGTGGGGGTGAGGGATCCCTGAGAATTCTTCTCTTTTAAAATACAGAAACTCACACTGGATGACAGGCTGGGACCCAAGTGATAAAGCAGGCAGTTGGGATGAGAGTGTCTGAGTCCATTTGAGGTGCTATGACAGAATACCTTACATAATTTATAAACAACAGAACTGTATTGCTCACAGCTCTGGAACCTGGGAAATTTCTGATCAAGGCTCACTCTGTTTCACAGGTGGCACCTTCCTGCAGTGGTGGAAGGGACAAACAAGCTCCCTCAAATCTCTTTTATATGGGGACTAATGCCCTGAGGACTCCACTCTCATGACCTAATCATTTAATTCTGTTGCATTGGGTTTAGGTTTTAACCTATGAATATTGGGAGACACAAACATTCAGACCATAGCAGGAAAGTTAAATCATGTATTTAATAACTAATAGCTATTACTTATTTAGTAACTAATAACTAATTTAATAACTAATTGGTAGATGTAACAAATAATATATTTATGTCCCCAAAGAACTATAGATGATAGATTTTGAGCTATAGACTAGATAACTGCTACCTCTGTAATTCTTAAAGAAATAAATGATGCAGTCACAAAGCTGTCCAGTCAACAAGAGATTATCAGAAAAGTGGATTAGAGAGAAAAAAGAAACTTCTTAAAATGAAGATGTACACTTGCCCATATTAAAAGAAACAAGGCAGTCAGCAGCTTAAACAGTTAAAGATAGTGGATTAGAAAAATTACATATCAAGTAATGGAATGTATTGCTAAGAGGGAAGGAGATAGAAAATATGAAGCATGTTAAAAGGTGCTGAGCACAGCTGGGCACAATAGCTCATGCCTGTAATTCTAACGACTTGGAAGGCTGAGACAGGAGGATCACAAGTTTAAAGCCAGCCTCAGCAATTCAGTGAGGCTCTAAGCAAATTAGCAAGACCCTGTCTCAATATGAAAAATGAAAAGGGATGAGGATGTAGCTCAGTGGTAAAGTACCAAAAACAAAACAAAACAAAACAAAACCTAAATAAAGCAAAACAAAGAAAAGAGATACTGAGCATAGAACGAGAAGCTACATTATGTATCTGTGGTTCCGACCTGTGATTCCTGTGGTTGCCATGTCCCTTATAGGATCCTGGAAAATATACTTATGAAGTTGTTCCAAGAGAGACTGGCTCCTGTGAGGCAGAAGACTATAAAGACCAAATAGAGATGAATTATGTATGGAACTTTTTATAGCAGAAGTGGCATGACAAATTAGTTGGGTGAAAGAAATGTATATTCAATAAAATGCAGTTTCTGAGACAATTGGATTTCCAAATGGGAAAATCTAATGTTAGATCCTATACAAAGATCTGTTCTGGTGAGTTAAAGATTGAAATATGAAAAGCAAAACCTTAAAATTTTTAGGAGAAAACATAGGATAATATTTTCTTATATTGGGAAGCAGAAGTACTTAAATAAAACACCTAAACTGCTAGGCAGGAATAAAAAATCAACAAAGCCAATTGTATTAAAATTTTGAACAGGTTCATAAAGATCACAAAAAATAGCAAAAATTGAGCCCACAAACTGAGAGAAAGATGTTTGCAACATATTTAACTAAAGTACGTAAATCATGGTACTGTCACACAGTGGAATCTTATACAGCAATGAAAATGCCTGAAGCTTAGCTGTAAGCAATGCCATGTACGAATCTTGGCAATGTAATTTTGAATGGGGGATAAAACCCCAAATCAAAAGACTTACATTAGAGTGATATGAATTAAATGAGCAAAACTGAACAGAGTAGTTTTGAAGCACACATATAATTGGGATAAAAACTGTTTAGAAAATACGATAAAACAATTTAGCATAATAGATACCACTAGGGGTGTGGAATGGGGAGGAACTGAGGAACAGATATAAGTTATTGACAGTGTTCTAGTTGGTGCATTAAGTAGTGAGCTTACAGTGTTTATTACATCATTATACTTTATAACTGACACGTTACGTACCATCTTCTGTGTGCTTATTAAGATCATTTAAAATGACGCATAGACCAAGAAATTTTTAATAACAGTTTGGCAATATAATAAAGATATAAGGTACATACCTAATTTCTGCTCTTCTGTTACACCTTTAAATAATACTAACACAGTATCCTCTGGAATATGAATATCCTCTTTTAGAGATTAAGGGTACATATACTCTTCTTAAGTAGTTTTCATGTATGTTTGACTTTTCTGATCTCTTTAGAAGATCTTTTAGTTTAAGCATCTTGTAGTGAAATTCTTTTTCTAGAATCAAAATCTTGAAACACGTATTTGTTTTATTAAAGCCATTTCAATACAGAAAATTTTCTGGTAATCTTACCCTTCTGTTTTTCTAGCTCCAGTGCACTTTTCCAGCATGTCACTGCATTATTTGAATGCAGTATGGCAGCTATCATCACCTTACTTGTGAGTGATCCTGTCGGTGTTCTTTATATCCGTTCATGTCGAGTATTGATGCTTTCTGATTGGTACACAATGCTTTACAACCCAAGTCCAGACTACGTTACTACAGTGCACTGTACTCATGAAGCTGTCTACCCGCTGTAAGTATTTATTTAGACTGAAGATCAGTTAAAAAACTCTGAGCATCATTATAAATTCATTCATTTCAATGAATGAATATATCTGAGTATAATAGAAGGGAAAACATTTTTGTATTAGTGTTGAAGTATATATGAGCACTTCTAAAATAAGCTTTATACATTTCCTAGAGTTTTTTAAGAAGAGAGTTATAAGGAAAAACTTTTTAAATATGCAACAGAGGTGCAGTGTCTGACATACAAGAGAGTATATGCTTTGAAGGCAAAAACGTTAGGTTTGAATTCTGAGTCTGACAACTGTTATGTTAGCACAGCATGTTAACAGCCTGTAGTAACTTAGTTTTCCCACTAGTGAAGTAGTTAAAACCATTATGTGAGGATTAAATGAACCCGTACATATTAGAACCCATGTGTAGTGCCTTCCATGTAAAAGGCACCTAACTGTAGCTGGCGTTATTAATAGACTGCTTGGGTTAATGTTCTTTTTTGTGCTTTTCTAAATAAATGTAATTTTCGTCAGGATGTTTTGTTTTAAAAATATCAAATTAGTAAGATTCCATAATAATGCCATTTTTTGAATTTTTATAAATTGTTGGCGTTCATTTTGATGGATCTTTTTTTTTTTTTTTTTTTGTAAAAGTGTAATAGAAAGTGTGTTACAAGCAGGATGTGGTGGCACATGCCTGTAATCCCAGCAGGTAGGGAAGCTGAGGCATGAGGACTGCAAGTTCAAAGCCACCCTCAGCAACTTAGTGAGACCTTGTCTCAAAATAAAACCACACCATATTATATATATAAAAGGGCTGGGGATATGATTCAGTGGTTAAGCACCTCTGGGTTCAATTCCCCATACCAAAAAAAAAGAAAAGAAAGAAAAATGTGTTACTTTGTTCTCATAATTGTAGCAAATTTCTATTACATCATGCTCATGGAAATTTGGCCTTTTAAGCAAGTTCTTAATATTAAATGTTAAAAATCTACACATGCATATATGTAAAAAGGAGAAACAAGATACAGATGTAGAAATATGAAAATCATCTTTTCCATTGCAAACCTGTATAAATAAAAAACTGATAATGTCCTCTTTCATTTACTGATTCAAAAAGCTGTAACCCTGAGCTTCAAGTATTCTCTTGTCATACATTGTCCTGAAGACATGCAGAATTTAACCTCGTCCTATTTAGGAAACTTGAGAAGAGAATTGGTTATCACATTTAAATAGGATATGTAGTTACTTTATTTAAAATAAAATCAGATTCATTTACTGCTAGTCATATATATGTTGTTTATTATAGAAATATCAGATTAGAGGAGAGAAGGCAACTCGATGCTCCCAGCCCTCATTCTGCACCCATAAAGCACTTTTAATTTTAAACTCTATTGGCTTTTAAAAATCTAGTGGAGGTGCTGGGATTGTAACTCAGTGGTAGAGTGCTTGCCTCGCATGCATGAGGCCCTGGGTTCAATCTTCAGTACCACGTAAAAAGAAATAAAATAAAGATACTGTGTCCATCTACAACTAAAAAAATACTTTTGAAAAAAATCTAGTGGGGATAAATGTCAAGAAGAATTTCAAAATTGTGTTAATTCTGAGTGAGCCACAATGAGTGGCATTATAAAAATTATGGGATAAAAAATGCAAATATACAAGCATGTCAGGTAAAAAATCAAGGTAATTCAGTTGTAGGTTATTATTTAAGAGACTTCATGGCTTGTTGTATGCTGATCAAGCTAGTTCTACATTGTAGAATATTCTCCAGGAAAATCAAAGTACTGTTTTACTGCTTTCTCTTGTTCTATTGTTTTGTTATTAAAATTAATTTGAAGTTACTTTAAGGTAAGTAATAATATAATAAACAAAACAAAAGCCCTAAATAAAGGAAGGGTTGAACAATAGAGGCATGTATTTTAAAAGCTTTGTTGGTTTGCTTTGATTTTATTCTCTGAATGATTGAATTTGAAAATATGTAAAATGTAAGTCAAATCAAATCCATATTTTTCAAACTACTTATCTAAATTATGATTAAAATATTTATATCTGCTTTTGTTTCCATTGAATTTTAATATTTATTTTTAATTAATAAGTGAAATTATACATGTTATTAGGTACCTAGTGACATTTCTATACATATATACATCATGTGATACATTTTTAATGTCTGCATGGTATTCCAGAATGAATATACTATAGAATTAACTAGTTTTCTATTGTTGAATATTTATTTTCTCCCTGAGTTTTCTTTTTTATAAATGATTCAATAAAAATATTTATACACAAAGTCTTTTGTATATCCTGGATTGTTTCCCTTTGATAAATAAATAAGTAAATTTGCTGAGTCAAAGGCTATAAATAAAGATTTTTTGGGTTTTTGATACATATTTCCAAAATGCCAGAAAAGAAACCAATGTACACCTGTTAGCAGTGTATGAGAGTCTGTTTAGCCAACCTTCTGCCAATCTGAATATCTGATAGTTAAACTTACTATACTCTTTCAACCTGTTTTAGAACCTTTGATTTTAAAATATGAAGGACAAAAACACCTTTAAACATATTTTGATGTTACACATTACCGATTATATCTTATAGGTACACCATTGTATTTATCTATTATGCATTCTGTTTGGTATTAATGATGCTGCTCCGACCTCTTCTGGTGAAGAAGATTGCATGTGGGTTAGGGAAGTCTGATCGATTTAAAAGTATTTATGCGGCACTATACTTCTTCCCGATTTTAACCGTGCTTCAGGCAGTTGGCGGAGGCCTTCTATGTAAGTATGATGAGTAAAGTTAATGAAATATATTTATTATTATGGGTAATAAACAATGTTTTCTATTAACTTAATTTTTCAGCTTTTTCTTTAAGCTCATTTTTTAATCCTTAAAAAGAAAGCTTGGTATATACATTTTTTTCTTTGTGGTTCTAGGGATTGAACCCAGGGCCTTGTGCATGCTAGACAAGCACTCTACCCCTGAGTCACATCCCCAGCCCATTAGCATGCATTTTTGCTAAAACATATAATCAGTCTTATCAAAACAGAATTGGATAGAAATTCTCACAAAAATGATAGCAGCTAATCTAATCCATTCAGAGAATACTTTGCATTTGAAGCTTAAAACCAAATTGGAAGATTTTAAAAATGAATATAAAACAAAAAATAAAAACTAGTTTTTGTAATATGTGGAAATTAGTCTTGATAATATAAACTGTTTAAATTAGGTCTTAGATTTCTAAGGTCCTTTATGAAAACCTTTTACATACAGTAAAAAATTCTCAATCTATTCTTTAAGATTCCTTTATTTATTCAGAAACCATTTAGATTGAACTGTAACTCAAAAGAACAAGAAAAAGTCATTGTTAAAGGGCTCATAATACTATTAAGAAATAAAGCAGGGAAGAGATAAATAGCTGAGTAACACAGTATGGTACTTTTTTTTTTGTACCAGGGACTGAACCCACAGGCACTGAGCCACATCCTCAGTCCTTGGTCTTTTTATTTTTATTTTCTTTTTTAAATTTTGAGACAGGGTCTCACTGAGTCCTCAGGTTGGTGAGGTTGGCTTTGAACTTGAGACCCTCCTGCCTCAGCCTCCCAAGCTGCTGAGATTACAGGCTTGCACCACCATGCCCAGCAATATGGTACTTTTGAATTTGTAGCACTGAACATTCCAAGGATGTTAGAACTGGATGTGGTGGTGTGCACCTATAATCCCAGCAACTAGGGAGGTTGAGGCAGAAGGATCACAAGTTTGAGGGCAGCCTGGGCAATTCAGTGAGACCCTGTCTCAAAATAAAAAATAAAAAGGATAAAGGATTAAGTTTAGTGATAAAGCTGTACCTCAAAAACAAGCAAACCCAGGATGTTGGATAATGCCCTTTATAAGGAATCTGTGGTGTGTAGAGGGTGAAGCTTCTGGCCCAAAGGAACTGGTCAGGATTGGGTATCATGCAAATAATGTGGGTTGGTAATGTAATTTGGTTAATGGTAAGAACAGAATTGAAAGTAAGAACAAGAGGAAATTGGAGGTTAGTTAAGGAGTTGCTATTCTAGCTTACAGGTAAACTTTTTAATTCCATTGCACAGTATTTGAATATCTAGAGTTTGTTCCTTCCAGCTCCTACCATTCTGTATTAAACTGGACTACTTGAGTTATTCACCTGCCTGGCTAGCCTCTGTGTATATTTGAGGTTGCTATTCTTGCTCTAGGGAATGGGGAACTACTCTGAAAAGGATTTATGCAGAAGAGTGACATGATCAGGTTTGTGTTTTAAAAGGATAATAGTCCAATAGAAGATGGACTGTCAGAGGAGGGGAGCCTGGTAGATCAGTTAAGAGATGATGGCAGTAAGCCAAGCTTGACTGTGACCTAAGGCAGAGAAGTACTGGGAATGAGAAGCTATTTGAAAGGAAAGGATAACTAAGTATAGGAGTTGAAGGAGTGGATGAGAATAGAATAAAGTAGCCTTCTTAGTAGCTGGTGGATGGATAAACAGTGAACATTAAAGGAAACAAATAGGGTGGGAGATGTGAATTCAGTATCCAGAAGGTTACAGGTAGTAATGTATTCCAGCCTGGAACTTGGGAGAGCTATCTAGGCTGTAAAGAGTTAAGAATTGACAACCCTCAAATTCCTCTGCCTTGGATTTTTGGTGCTATTGTACAGAAACTCTTGGTTATGAAATGCAGGGGTGGGAGAAGGTGTGAAAGGCAAGAAAAAGTTTGGAAACCTGCCAGACAAAAGTGCTTCCTATATCACAGCTGACTATATTGAAAACTGCCTTTTCGCACTGAATGGTTTTTGTTCATTTTGTTAATAAGCCTCCACTCAGAGCACATTCATGGGGAGGATTGAGGTGTTAGTATTCATTTGCAGTAGGTATAAACTTAGGCAGTCTGCTGACATTAGTCACAGAGGGCTCTTACCAACTCAATTTTATAATGTTGGAAAAACTAATTTTTGGTTTGTAGAGGATATAACAAGTCTGAGCAAAGTAGAGCAGCAGGAAGCTTCTTGTAGCTTAAGACACCTGGGGATTGAGGTCTAGAGAGAAATGTACTGGGAGTGATTGGGAAGTTGTCAGTTACAATCTTTTACCTGCTTGGAAGTAGTATCAAAGCCGGCTTTTAAGTGCAATCTGCTTCTGACTCATGAGGGAAACCTGCATGCATTCCCAGGTCCTATCCCAAACCTAGGTTCACAGAGTCTCAGATTGTTTTACACACTAGGGTTTAAGGACCACTTTGAATCCTGCCTCCAGCTCAGTACTGCTCTCTACTCTCCACAAATTTAGCCTTCCTCAGAAATTTCCTCTTCTTCCTTTTTACCTTATAAGGCTTTTTACTGCACAGTCTTAAATTTTGTATCATTAGCAACACCCTTTGGCTTCTTACGAGTTCAATGCATGGTGGTGGGTTTTTTTTGTTTTTTGTTTTTTGAGTTTTTTTGTAATGACTGATTGAGGACCCAGTCACTGTCTATAACGTGAAAGATTCTGTCATACAAGTCATTTAGTTCTTCAGTAAGATGAAATAAGGCATGTATGGATAATTCAGTGTCAGCATCCTGAATTAACATTTTGAAATTGTTCCAAGTGAATTCTGCAATGTAGAATGATTAATAACTTCACAAACTAAAGTCATTTTAAAGTAATTGTATAAAAATAATTCATAGTATATTTTTCTAATTTGTTTTTGTGTGCTCTAAATTAAAAAATTTTAAAAGAGTACTAGTGTTTTGTAGGAAAAATTTTGCTTAAAATTTAACTGTACTGTATTTGGGAAAGAAATTTCCAAAATTTTGATAGTAATAATGCTGAAAGATCTATGAATCCTTTGAAATTTATTGATGAAGAACTTTTCCAAAAATTAATTAAAGCTGAAGTAGCTAAGATAGCCCTTTTCAACCAGCGTTCCCCTCCTGGGCCACAAAGCACAGAAAATTGTTTGAGTAACTATTTTCTCAGTTCTCCCAAGTTTAGTACATAACTGGTACCATTCCAGATGCACAGGAGGGAAGTTAATTCTTTTCACTCAATGGATGCCTTAAGCAGTGATTTTTCAAAGCTGGACCAAGGATGGATTTTGCATTTTTAAGTGATAAGAAAAAAATTAAAAGATTTTATTAATCAACATGTGCAAATCAGATGACATTCAAATGTTAGTGTTTGTATTGGAACACAGACATGCCCATTTATTTATATATTCTCTATGACTATTTTCCCACTACAACTACATAGTTGGGTAATTAAAACAGAGACACATTTGTCAGCAAAGCCAAAAATGTTGCAGAAGAAGTTTGCTGATCCCTGTTTCAAGATGTTGGAACTCAAATCTCACAGAACTGGTTGAAAAAGAATTTGACCTGGGAAGACTTACACTGAATTTATTTGATGGTTTATTCAGAAATTTATTTAATTTCCAACAATAATACTGATGCTTGTCTTTCAGATTATGCCTTCCCATATATTATATTAGTGTTATCTTTGTTCACTCTGGCTGTATACATGTCGGCTTCTGAAATAGAGGTAGGAAATCTTTTTTTCTTTTGTTAAAGATATTCTAAAATCTGACAATAAAATAGTACATATAATATGATAAGGTGCAACTATTGCTTTAGTAATCCTTGGCTAACTGGTATCACTTGGTAGCTAAGTTTATGGGAGGCTGTGTGTGCTGCTCCATTGTTTCCTTGGGAAATTGGTGGCATAGTAAAGGCTTTTCTATTCCAGCACAGTGAAGAAAAATGACTTCACATAATTTACTCACATGGCAAACATTTAACTATTGAAATGTTGAAACAGCACTATTTTGAGAAAAATACAAGAATGCTTTGCTGCTGCATGTAGAACTAATTTTTAAGCTTTACGCATTCCATACCTATGTTTTATCACTCTATCCATATCTATGTTTTATCTTCTTGATCGTAAGTTTTTTTTAACACTTTGTCCTATAAAATCTATAATATTTTGGTGATTTGGAAATCACAATGATTGTCAAACTAATTCTGATTCTGTTCTTTTTTTTTTTGAGACATTGCTTTTGTGCCTTGAACTTTCAGGTATTTCAGTGGAAGACCACTGTTATAAGGAACTCTATTTTTGTTATTTAAAATTTTATATTTGTCTTTATTTTCAAAATATTTTTGACCAGAAAAGCATATTTTGATTAATTTATAGGTTGGTGGGGTAGAATACAATGTCATGTCATCACATATTTAAAATTTTCTTTTTTTAAAGAACTAAGCTATTGTCAACCAAAAATGTGAATAATAAATGAGAAGAGTGTATTTGACTCTTTAGGGAAAATTGTATTCATTGAACTTTAAATTATTTTTTCCCATAATATTTGCTCACATGCAATCTTTTTTCTAAAATAATTACCTGGCTGTCTTCTGTTTATTTTAATGTCACATTTAAATTGCTATCAAATACCTTGTCTCTCATTTAAGAACTCTGTTTTGAGGCTAAACCCTAAAGGAATAAAGGCATAAGGTCTTAGATTCTTCCATCTTGTGCTTGCTGATATAGTGTCTGTGATCTGTCTTAAACTGCTCATGACAGTTGATAAGATATGTGCTTTCTCGTGGTTCATAGCATAAAAAAGACCAAAGAGAATAAGTTGTTAACTATTTTTGAGTGGTTGTTATTGATACCACTTTTTCTAATATGTTAGTGAAAGAATAGGGGTGGGTGCTAGAAATCATAGTGACTTTCGGGTAGAAAGAGCGAAGGAACTTCTGATAGCACTTATTCAGTTGTTCCTATTTGTAGACTATCCTCACTTCTCCTTTGTAATATTTAATCATCATTTCATTAAGATTAATTAAAGAAGATAGGACGTTAGTTTTTCTTAGGGGGGGGGACACCGGGGATTGAACTCAGGGGTACTCAACCACTGAGCCACATCCCCAGCCCTAGTTTGTGTTTTATTTAGAGACAGGGTCTCACTGAGTTGCTTAGTGCCTTGCTGTTGCTGAGGCTGGCTTTGAACTCTCAATCCTACTGCCTCAGCTTCCTGAGCTGCTGGGATTACAGGAGTGTGCTACCATGCCTGGCATGAAGTTAGTTTTGACACCTTTATTAACTGCAGGGAAAGATTCTAAGGAGGACATTTTGGATATTTAAATAAAATGAGGTTTTTGAATTTTTATTTGTTATCCATAGTTAAGAATTAGCTATACACTTCTAAATTAGCTTCACACTTTAATTCTCTGACCCTGTGATCTCTCCTGTGTCAAATGTTCACATACTTTAATTAGTCCTCTACATGTGAATCAGAAATAGGGACCTGAGTCAAGGAAAGAGTCTAGTGCTAGGTGAGTTGATGAGTCATGTAATGATAAAGAGAAAGTTGGGGACTAACCTTTTACAAATTGTGTATCAGTGTGTTTATTAGCACATTTAGATGCTACTTTCATAGGAATTTGATCCTTCCAGTTTCTGCATACTATAGAACATCATTAAAAACTAAAAGAAAATGGGAGTATTTACATGTCATTTCTGCTCTCTTCTAATGAAGAGAAGACTCCAGGATTGCTAGAGGTGAGGGAATTGGGTTTATGTACCTCCTATGTTCCATCTATAAACTCATAGCTACAGTGGATCAGGGCAAGAAGAAAGTTCATGGTATGGGATTCCTCTTCTAGTTCATATCTTCTAGAAGGGACTGTCATATTTCCAGGAGCTACTTGTGATGCAGACTAGGACTTAAGAGACCTGGGCTTTGGTCTTGGTGCTGCTGCTGTGGAGTGCTTTTATGACTGAAGGAAGCCTCAGTTTCCTCATCTGTAAAGTGTTATGCCTAGACCAGGTGGCTCATAAGTCCTTTTAATTCAAACATTATATGAATTCAAGGTTATGACTTGGTGTGAAAACAAATTATCTAGCAGATTCATCCTGATAATCTGTATTTCTCTTTTCTCTGTTTTATAAAATTATATAGAACTGCTATGATCTTCTGGTAAGGAAGAAAAGACTAATTGTTCTCTTTAGCCACTGGTTACTTCATGCCTATGGGATAATCTCCATTTCCAGAGTGGATAAACTTGAACAAGATCTACCCCTTTTGGCTTTGGTACCTACACCGGCCCTTTTTTACTTGTTCACTGCAAAATTTACGGAACCTTCACGGATACTCTCAGAAGGAGCTAATGGACATTGAATATAAAATGCCAAAAAATCCCAAAAAGTGTTCTTAATAAAAAGTAAAGAAACCTAATAAAGTGTATTAGAACTAGTCTGTCACACATGGGAACAAGATTATCAGTCTATCTTAATGTTTGTTTGTTTCTTTGTTGTTGTTGTTTTTTGTTTGGTTTTGGTTTTGACTTAACAGACTTTATGGTTAGACATGGAAAATACAAAATACCATAATACTCTGTTGCATAGTATAATATCTACTACACTAGAAGCCTAAACTAAACTTCTAAGGGAGTTTCAGCTGTTCTTTAGAGCGTAATCCTGTTTCTGTGTACCTCACAATGGCCTGTTCCCTTTTTATTAAGAAAAAATTTAACAAGTATAATCAGAAATCCCAAGCAGTGACATAATTGTGCATGCCTGTTATGTTTCCATTTGTTTTTTACCTATAATGAATTACAAAGACAAACATATTTGTGGAGTCTGACAGCAAATGTGGAAATATTGTTTTTTGTTATCTATTTATTTTTACCAATGCAGTATTTTGATAATACAAAAATAGAGCATAATTTATGTAACAGGTTTTCTGTTTATAATTTGGTTGAAGACATGTTCAGATTATTGTTCCTGTAAAGAAAATAATAAAAAGCTTAACTACAAAAACTCAAATGTTCCGAGATTTGTTTTTTACCACACTAATTATAGAAATAATTAAAATGTTCTGTAGTAAATTTAGTGTCTCTTCCCAAATGAATAAGTACATGTAGTCACATATTTCCTTTCTTATATCTTACTATCTTATATTTTTATCTTCCTATATATAACATGCATACACTGTTTTTTTTGTTGTTGTTGTTGATCCTGAGACATTTCTCACATTGTAACATTTCTGAATTAGGATGCATCTTGTAACTGACAGATTCTCAAATTTAATTAAACCCAGAATGTAAACAGTTTTTCTTTAGTTGGTTTTTGATAGGTATACTCTGATGTTTATCCTCTGAAGGCTTTGAGAGACTCATAGTCTCAGCCACGGAAGCAAAATAAAATTTTTAGCACTTATAATCTGACTGTGCCCCATTTGTATTGTTTAGAAGGTTTTCACTGATTTTGCTAGTATGTGGGGATTAGGCAATTTACTTGCATCTCAAACTTTGAACACTTCTA
The DNA here is from genome assembly GCA_028644305.1 of Xerus rutilus. Classification (NCBI taxonomy): domain Eukaryota; kingdom Metazoa; phylum Chordata; class Mammalia; order Rodentia; family Sciuridae; genus Xerus; species Xerus rutilus. The sequence goes on along the minus strand of CM053401.1, from coordinate 37,439,593 downwards.
TTAACAATTACCAAATATGAAAATAAGTGCACTCACTCCTCCTGTGGTTTTGGTTTTGCCTTTCAAATTCACAGCAGTTGTGTTCTTCAGTTATTTTGATAAGTTATTCTTTGTTAATGTGTTTTCCATAGTACATTGAGGTTCTTGGAAATGGACTCTTTTTGTATGCTTTGGTTTCTTCTTTTCTGTAGGAATAAAAATAAAATTTTAAATTCTATTTGTATTTAATATAGGTTTGGTGATTATTAGTGTACATTAAAATTCCGAGATGCCCAAAGAATCCTCAACTATTTATGTGAGGGTGTCATGAATCTGATTACCAGGACTGTATCTTCAGGCCCACTATATTTGAGGCCATTTTAACAATCATCTTTTCAGATGTCCTGTTCTAACAAAAGTATGTATATAAAAGGAGAAATCATGCAAGTAATTATTACAAGTCCTCAGAGGCGAAGTTCAGGAATACTTAGTATCTGCATTTGAAATTTGCCTTCATAAAAATAAGACTATTGGAATTCAGAGCCACTGTGGTTGCAGATGTTACTAAGTAATTTGGAAAATGTGATCATTAAAACTATACAAAACAAATGTCCTATCTCAGCTAGGACATTTAAGTTTTAAGTTAAGTTTCAACCTAGGAGCTTACAGCATATTACATTTCTTTCTGCTTGGGTTTATGGTAATAATTTTGCTGACCAGTCAAAATATTTCTTGATGAATTTGAGTTAATTGATAAATTTAGTAACTGCATTGTTATACATTTGTCTAAATGTATTGGTCTGTAAGACATTGAAACGCCAGGAGAAGTTTTTAAACATATGTCTAGCTCCCAACTCCAGACATTCATATTGAATTGGTTCGGGGTGCATCCTCAGCTTGAGATTTTTTCAAACTTCCACATGATTTTAATGTTTGAGAATCACTAGTCCAAACTCTCTTCATTGTTTAGTTCTTAATTTTCCAAAAGACCTTTGACAATTACAAGGCATGTGATTTTGTTTTTTCTCCCCCAAACTTTGATTCTCCTGTAATTATAAAATTATAAATGGGTTCTTTTCCAGAATTAAATGATCAAAGTATACATAATTGCATCATTTTCTATCACAATCACTGAAAGATTGCTGACAGTTGTATGAATTGATTTTTTTGTGTGTGTATTTTAAAATATCCTCTGACCTTAAAAAGTCTTCTAGAGAGCATGTATCAAGTTACGGTATTTGTTTAATACACAAATCATCTGTAACTATATGGCATACTCAAGGACTTAGGGAATTTTAAAACAAAATTCTTTTTAACTTTAAAAATCGTCTGTACTAAATCACTATTTGGCTTAGGTATGTACTAAGAAATAACTTATTTATCTTTCTTTTACAAGAAAGAAAAGCAAAAAGTTAATGGTCTTAAGTTTTCTGGAGAAGTCTGGCATTTAGGGCTGTGGTGAATGATTCCTCACTCTTGCCAGCTGATACCCCTGACTGATCCTCACTCAGCCAAGCTACTGGCAGTTCTTGGCCAGCTCCTGTCTGCTACTCCTTCAAGAAGATACCTATGTGCTCCAAATGCCCAATGATACTTAAGAGTTTTATCCTTCCATAGCCATGTAATAGAAGAGCTCCACCTTATTCTAATCATCTCCTTGCTTGTCTGATTTTCACAGAGTGTGCACTTCAAGGTTCAGGGGCTGAGTCTTATTCAACTTTGTCACTGCAGCATCTGGTCTAGTGCCAGGCTGAGGGCACTCAATACTGTAAATGAAGCCATCACAGTGATCATAAAGGGGGGCAGGATCTACAGGGCTGCAGTGACATCTTGTGTTCAGATGAGAACATGAGTTGATTATTGTGGGAGAACAGGAGCCAGGGTTATTGCGCTGGAAGAGATCAAGGACTTTAAGATAATCCTTCACTGGGAGAAGCAATTTAATAGGGAACGTTCGAAAGCTAGATTATAGGTGGCTCCGAGATGATGGAGTAATCCAAGGGTCAAATTTTACTCTTACCTTCCCCAGGAAGGTGGTAATGAGTTACTAATTAGTTCAAGGATCTAATGAGTTACTTCTGGGTTTAATGTTTTACAATTCCTGTAATTATCACCAAATTATTTTATAACTGAGGAAACTGAAGAGAAGTTAAAATAAGAAGCAGAACTGGGTTCTGAGCTCAGATCTACCTTGTTCCAAAGCCCACACACCAGTGCCTCAGAAGCAGAGCTAAGTAGATCTATGGGAAGACAGAAACTTCCTTCAGATCTCAGCTCCATCTCCAATTCCTCAGAGATCTTTCCCCTGATTCCTCAACCAGGTTCCCTCCTAGGTTCTTTTATACTTTTGCCCCATCTTCAGTACTTGGGATTTTATATGTATCTCTTCAATACCTTATTCTCCCACTGTACCAAGGTGGGCAAGTTACATCTTAAGAGTAATTCTGTGACAGTGGTAGAGATAAGCAGTTGCTACAAAGCTCATGGCTGGCAAAACCAAAAAATATTTATTATGTGGCCTTTTACAGGAAAAGTTTGTCAACCACTGTACTGGACTGTGAGTTCCATTTGGGCAGAGACTGTCTTTGTTTCATTCACCATTGTAACCCAGGTGTCTTAACAGTGCTTGGCATAGAACAGGCCCTCTGTAAATGCTTGTGAATATAGTTTAGCAATAGCAGTAACGTATAAGGTGAAACCTAAAAAAACAGGAGGAATTTCAAGTATCTGTATGCTCAATTGTCAACATTTCACTGACTACAAATAGCACTGAATTTTAAATTAAAATTCTGTCAGTCAATAACCTATTACTGAAAATGTATTTTCAGTAAGAGTGATTTATATATTTTTTTATGATGTTGACATTCTTTTCATTTTCAATGAAAATTTTATTTTACCTAGATTGGTCATTGTGTAACAGTTAGTTCATTATTGTGTGGCCTAGAATGAGAAGTCAGCCTTTATTCCCCCCACATCCACCCCCAGTCTTTGTGACCCTTAGGGCTTGCCATGTTGCCAACAGAGCTCACTGTGACCCTCTCTGAGTAACCAAAGAAGAGCACCTAGTTGGCAACTTTTTCCTGTCCGGGCCAAATAGTGAATATTTTAGGCTTGGTGGGACACACAGCCTCTCTCAGTGAGTGTGGCTATGTGTCTATAAAATGTATAGACACAGAAATTTGAATTTCATATAATTTTATGATGCCATGAAACATTATTATTATTTTGGGTTCTTCCAACCATTTAAAGGTATAAAACCCACTCTTAGTCTGGGCCCTATGAAAACAGGAGGGGGGCTGGTTTTGTCCCAGGCTATAGTATTCTGACCATTGTAGCAGACAATAGACTTGCCCAGGAATCTTCACAAGTTTCTTGACATCTAGAAAATGGGAAGCAACTGTGAATATGGGGAAGAGTTCAAAACTAAAAAGCTCCAAGCTTTAATTTTGCTAGTTTTTGCCAAAACTATAAACAGTCTATAAACTTTCCTCAAAGTCTGGGGTTTGGTGATACTAATGACAACTTGAAGACACATTTTGATCATGGGAGATTCAGGTCATTGATCTCTTAATTCTTTTGTCCTTCCATCTATGTCATGTGTCCAAAGTGATTTATACTTTTATTCTCTCTCTGTCTATATAAAATATACATACATAGAAGGAGAGAGAGAGGTGCATCT
>CM053401.1:37385048-37435435 GCA_028644305.1 Xerus rutilus | reverse complement strand
TTTTTTTTTTTTAATCATAAGAAGCTGGGTGCAATGGTGCATGCCTGTAATCCCAGCAGCTTGGGAGGCTGAGACAGGAGATTTGTGAGTTCAAAGCCAGCCTCTGCAAGAGTGAGTGTGCTAAATGACTCAGTGAGACCCTGTCTCCAAATAAAATACAAAATAGGACTGAGGATGTGGCTCAGAGGTCGAGTGCCTCTGAGTTCAATCCCCAGTACCAAAACAACAACAACAACAACAACAACAAAATCATAAGAAAGTTAAGATTCAGTTATCTAGAAAATTCTTTTGTATGGAAGGAAGAATTGGCAAATACTTCTAAACTACTGCATTCAATCTGTAAGCTAGTATCAATATTCAGTTGGGTGTTTGTGATATTATTGGGATTAGTTACTTGGCATTCTTGTATGCCTCATTTGATGTTATCAGCTACAGTAAAATATTCAGGAAGTTGTCACCAGAAGCACTAAACTGTTGCTTACTAAGAAGGTCTGTTGGTGATTGCTGGTTCATAAGAAAACGCAGTTGTTCAATATTCCCTTGTAGCCAAGTATTGATGATCTCAATTGTTTGATCTCTTTCTTGCAGTCTGTTCATTAGATTTTGTATTCCATGCAAGGTCTCTTCACCGTTGTTCACCAATTCCTTAAAAGAGATAGCATTTAGGGGTATGTGAATATAAATTGCAACAAAATAAATAAAAACACATCCTGAATGAATTCTGTATGAAACAAAAGGATTATACATGCAGAATGCAATATGGGTGTGTGTATAGACAGCCAATTCAAAAAGTTCTGTAAAAGAGCTCAGAGAAATGGATTCTCAAATAAGAAGATTTAATGGAATGCTTAACGAACTTGGCATTTTTAGTGGCAGTGATGGCATAAAAATTCAGTATAGAACTTCATAGGAGGTAGAGCTTAAGAGAAAACTTTGGAATCAGTCAGGATCTGAGATTTAAACTACCCTCAATTCACGATTTGTTCTTGAGCAAGTTACTTCAACTCTGAGCCACTGTAGCTTCATGTCAAAAAGACACCATCAATACTTTATCCAGTGTTTTAAGGGTTTAACAAGGATTTTTATGTCAATTTTAAGTATTTAGAAAGGGGCAGATCCTGAATTTAAATTCCAGCCTACCTGCCACTAAAGTGGGGAGGGGCGGAGGTGTCACATGACTAGTTAAACGTGAAGAGTGATGGAGCTTAGATCAGATGACTTTGTCCTCAAACAAAACGTGTTCAATTTGAGCTTGCAAGGGAAAGAAAGGAAGAAAGAAGGAAAGAAAGAGAAGAGAGAGGAGAGGAGAGGAGGAAAGAAGGAAAGAAAAGTCTTCCCTCTTTAACTGAGTGGAAGTATAGGAAGATAGTAAGGACTAAGATTTCATAGTGACATTTGGCACAACGGATACATTTCAGGATGTAATGGTCACAGCTCTGTCACTGCCCTGTAATCTTGAACTCTTATCCTTATAGACAACACATACACACACGCATGCACATACACATTTATTACATAAGTGAACATTTTTGGAAATATATTACTTATGGAGGCAATAAACACATGCAAAAAAAAAATGCTCACCTTAACTGTGTCCTGAAATTCTGCCCACAAATCTACATAATGTGCTGAAATAGATTAACAAATACAATGGTTACTGAAACAATTTGAATATTTTAAGAAAATTAATATTGTTAGGTTTTATTTTCAAAAAGTATTTCTATCTAAAATGTTCTATGTCCAAAATGACAGAATAACTGGATCAGACTTGCTCTATTACTGGCTTTCTTTCCAGACCACAGAATGAGCAGGGTAAGGCAGTTTTGTATATAGGTACAAAAAGCTGCACCAAAATTAGCAAACTGAATTCAGCAACAGATAAAACCAACAAAGCCTTTGAACAAGTGGACTTTATTCCAGGAATGGGAAATTGGTTTAGCAATCAAATCTCAATGGATGCAGTTTTCTACATGAACAGCATAGCCTGAAAAATACCACATGCGCCTCTCAGGAGCGTCTCAGTATCTGGGCCTGTGGAGGCTGGTCACATGAGCACTGTATACCTGCATGACAGACCCCTTGATAGACACCCTGGATATCCCCGCCCAGACAAACCTCCCTGATTGGCAATACTTCACATGTGTTGTCACATGTTGTTGCTGGGGAAATGATGTGCATTCAGACAATGCCACTGGGAGAGAACACTGGAAGCTTGATTCCAGTTCCACACTGCTATACTACCCCAGCCTTTGAGCTGCCCCAGCTGATGCTAGCAGAGCAGACATGAGTGGTCTGTCTCTAAGCTCTGATCACATTGCCAATTTGCAAGCCAAGTAACAATCTGCCTTATGCCACTAGGTCTGTGATATTTGTTATGCTGCAAACAACAACTGGTTGGTTCAAGACACTTCACAAAAGATGACACAGAAATGGCCAAAAATACACATGAAATGATATCTGACAACATTACTCATAAGGAAAAGCCAGTTGAAACCACAATAAAATACCATTCCATACTTATTAAAGTGGTTAAAATGTGAACACTTTCAAGTGTTCTCTGAAGCCAGGCATGTTGGCTCACGCCTGTAATCCCAACAGCTCGGGAGGCTGAGACAGGAGGATAGAGAGTTCAAAGCCAGCCTCAGCAACAGCAAGGTGCTAAGCAACCCAGTGAGACCCTGTCTCTAAATAAAATACTAATAGGGCTTGGGATGTGGCTCAGTGGTTGAATGTCCCTGAATTCAATCCTCGGTAACCCACTCTCCCACACAAAAAAAGTAGTGTTCCGAAAATTTTAAGTGTTGGTGGATTTGGAGCAATGGGAACTCTTCTACATAACTAATGAAATGAAAAATTGGTACGATTTTGTACTTTTATGAAAATCGGCAATTTCTTAAAAGGTAATCATACATTAAACATATAACTCAGCAAATCAACTCCTAGATATTTGCCCAAGGGAAAGAAAAAAAACATATCCACAAAAATACTTGTCAACAAATGCTTCATTAATAATAACTTCAAACTGAATGTCCTTTAGTTGGTGGATGGATAAACAAACTATGGTATATCATCTGTACAATGGAATACTAGCATACAGCTATAAAGAAAAGTAAACTAATGAGACAAGGAACAATGTGAACAAATCCTAAAAAACATTTTGCTTGGTCCAAAGACCTAGGTACAAATGTGTGCAAACTCTATTATTTCATTTATTGTTAGTATTAGAAAGCAGATCAATGGTTTCCAGGAATTGGAGGTGGGAGTGGCAGATTAACTGTGGAGGGACACAAGGGAAATGTTGCAATGCTAAAAATTTCTGTCTCTTACTATGGAGGTAGTGATTATAGTTATGTACATTTGCCAAAATTCATTACACTTAAAATAGATGCAATTTATTATAAGCAAACTAATAAAATCAATTTCAAAAAAACAAAAACGTTATGTGCAAGGAATACCCATGACACATTACTTACTGTGCTGAGCTATCAGTTCCCAAGACATGTCACTTAAGTCGTGTGTAAGGGCTTCTTGGCCTTTTCTGTATTTCTCTACATTGTTCTTCATATATGAAATATACTGGAAATGAAAGGCATGTAATTGCTTTTAGTAGTTTGGTTACTGTGGATTAAATATCCATGTATTCATTCAGCAAACATGTATTGTTTCCTCCTCTGAGCCACCAACTCTTCTATGTGTGGGAGCAACAGTGGTGAATGCCCTTTTCCAAGCTTCCATCTGTGGAGCTTACTTACCTACTTACTTCCATCTTCGCATCATGCTTACTACTAAGCACTTCAGCATCTAATAAACATGGTGTTCTGACTATAATTTGCCAAAATAAGAAATTAAAAGATGTTCTGTCTGAATGCATCATGTACACACACACACACACACACACACACATGCACTTTTTTATGCAAAATGTGTGGGCAGCAGGTGTCACAAATCAGTAATTATTGAGACAGGAGACCTCATGGAATTGCCCACTTGATCATTAGATTATGTGATGGTGGTGGTAGTAGTCTGGGTAATAAAATCATGGTTTTCTGTTCTGACCACCCAATGCTCAGAAGTTGAAAACTCTAAAGTCTCTAGGAATTCTAAAAATATGGGCTTTGGGATAAATATTTGGCACTGGCATAGTTTCAAGGCAAAAATAGGCAAATACTATAAATTATGGATAAAATTCTTAGAAATAGTGCTCAGAGCCATAGAAGGGGTGGACATGGGACTGTTGCATTGGACTGTTTGTAACCATGAACTAGAGTCTACTTGTGTATATTTGATCTTGTGTCCCTCTTAGTATGGCTTGACTGCTTGCAGTCAACTAAAGTGAAAGCCACCTTAAGCCAAGTCCTGGATATCATTTCTGCCCCACTTTGAACCTGAATGATTGTGAGCCTGGCTCAGCTGGGCTTTTCTCTTTCTCCCAGAACTCTCTGACTGTCCTGTCTTGGTTCCCTTTGACCTCCTCTTCCACAGTTTGTGCCTTCCAGTTTGCTTTCTCCAGTGCTCTGTCTACAGCTTACTGATCTCATTAACACACCGTCCCTGAAGAGATCTTCCACGTGTAAATCCTGCCTCTATGCTAATGATACCCAGAGAGACTTCTCCTCTGAGCTCCTAACTTGGTGTATGTAGTGTGGTGCTCTTACTCTAGGGCCCTATCTGGACCCTGTCCATACTGTTGCACTTAACATATGAATTGTAATTATCCACTTACATGTGCATCTCTTCAGCTATACTATGAGCTTCCTAAGGGGCAGAATCTTATTCATTCACTAAACTTTGCCAAGTGCTTGGGACTCAGTGAATATTTAAAGTAAAGGGACACAGTCAGCAAAGCAGAGAGTGGTGAGTGAATAAGACAGTAGCACAGGGTCATCCTGGCCTAGTAGATGGCTACTGAATCCAAATACAGAACTTTTAGGATTAATGCATCATTTGGTCACCTATTGACAAAATAGCAATAACAGTCCCAATTCTTTTTAATGAATAATCAATATCATTTTGATAGCCAGAGTCCAGTTGAATATTTCTATGGGTGGATGAAATTCCTTATGAGTTTGTTTCAAAGGCTAGAAGAACAGGGGCACGCTGCATGTGTGTGGTTATTGGTGATGGTACATATTTTGGCTCTTTGGAGCACAGTTACCCTTTCAAAGTACATTAGTTCGTATTATGCCATTTTAATCCACCAAGAAAACATGAAGTACATGGAAGAATAACTATTGTCATCTAACAGATGAGAAAAATTTCCCAGAGAGGCAAAGGAATTTCCCAATGCCATTGCACTAGACAGTGGTGGGCCACTTTCCCTTATCATCGTACTGCTGTAGGACTGAGTGCTTTGTATTTTCTTCTAGCTACTAAAATTTTTTTTAAAAATGTAGAGCCTCCATTTTCTCATCTATAAAAGGGACATAATATATCATCTGCTTTATGTTCCCTTTGACCTCCTCTTCCACAGTTTGTGCCTTCCAGTTTGCTTTCTCCAGTGCTCTGTCTACAGCTTACTGATCTCTTACAGGTTATTGTGAACATCAAATGAGACTGAATCCTAACATGCAAGACATTGTGCAAAACACTGGGGGTACGTTGGTATAAACTCTGACCTTGAAGGTCATTATGGCTTACTGAAAAAAACTTTTTTTGAAAAAAAATGCATTTCTTTTGCACTGTAAGTTTACAAAGAAGTAACATTTATTAGGAGTTATTCCTATTTTGAGAGGATAAAAATGAAGCTCACAAGTTAGGTGACCTGCCCAAAATCAGTTTCACCAGAAAATGACAAACTCTAATCCAGGCCATCAAATTAGAAAAAAATACACAACTTTTTGTTATTATTTTGCCACAGAATATGAAATATGGAAATCTATGCACTTTAAAATATATTTATGTATACATTATATATATAGGTAGTCAGTCATTCATTGAATGCACAGATTTGAAGTGTTAAAAATCAGTGGCATATATCTAACTTTTAGGCATAATATTTAACACATTAAAATGAGCAAATCAAGTATAAATGAGTAAAAATTGATCTTTTGATATTGAGACTTTAATTTTAGGGATCAGATAAACAAAATTCATTTGCTATAAAAAGAGCTATACTCAATATGAAACAGACAACTTAATTTTTAAAAATAGGAAAAAAAACTTGAACAGCTACTTCATCAAGGAAGCTATCCAAGTGGCTAGCAGCATATAAATAGGTGCTCCATTACTCATCAGGAAAATGAAAATTAGTGGGACTTTGCTGCACATCTAACTAAATGGTTAGCTCAGTTGTAGAAGACTGGCCTAGCATACATGAGACCCTAGGTTCAATCCCCTGCACCAAAAAAAAAGTGGGAAACCATCCTTATAAACACATGAAAGAAAGAAGAAAGAAAGATGGTTTTAGTGAGAATGTAGAACGACTGATGCTGTTATGCATTGCTGGTAGGAGTGGCAATTGGTGCAAAGCTCTTGGGAGATCACCAATCAGTAGTAAAGTGGAAGATGTGTGTCCTTATGACCCTGAAATTTCACTTGAGATTCATTTGAGATTCATACTCAACATAAACATGTATATATGTTCACCAAGAAAAATAAAGATACTCAGATGTACATAGCAACACTCTCTGTAATGGCCAAAAGTTAGCAACTCTCCAAACACCCATCCACAATAGAACATATAAATATGGCATAGTCGTAGAATGGAATACTGTATAGAACTAACTATACTCAACAATAAGGATGAATCTCACAAACACCAGGGTGAGCAAAAGAATGTATACTGTATCATTCGAAGCATCAAATGTTCAAGACCAGGAAAAGCTATTCTCTGGTACTGGAAGCCAGTAGTGTTACTCTTGTGGAGAGGGGAACAGTGACTAGAAGGATGTAGAAAATAACTGGATACTGTTAAATTTTTTGTTTTAAAAGTTATCTTCTCTTATACAACTATTATTGATCTGAAGCCAAAAACAATTGGGAACAAATTATGCAAAATGAGACACTCTTAAACTTACTTTTTTTAATTTTTCATTTTCCAGGAGCAAAATGTTTGCTTTTTGATCATTTATAAAGATTTCATTTTCTAACTTCTTTAGAATTTCAAAATGTTCTTGGACTTGCTCGCTTTCATGATCTCGTAATTCATTTAATTCTTGCTTTGTTTTCTCCTGCTCAAACATAAAAGCCACAATTATCTCACAGAGTTCAAAGAACAGGGCACCAGGAAACTGGACTACCTAGATCTTAGTCAGAGCTTAGCTCTAAATTAATTCCTGAAGCTGAGACTATAGACATCTTTTCCTAGAAAAACTTACAAACTCCAAAGCTGACTTGTGAAAATTTATTCATGGACTTTGAGAAGGGGGTCACATTCAAAACTCCAGACATGGAGACAACTTTACAAAAAGTAAATACTTTGATATATGAACAACTGCCTGGCCAGAAAAATGGGGAAAGGAGGGAAATTTATTGAAGTTTTTAAAAAGCATTTAATATTTCTTGAAGGAAAAAGGCTATTATTACTTTATGGATTTTTAAAAATTATCTACTGAATTCTCTATTCAGTGCTCAGTTGTACTGCTACAGATCACGTGGTCTTTATTCATAATCATCACCAAAGACATCTAATTAAGAAAACAGAATAGTATTTATGTGAGATTTACCTATACTTCTCTCCTTCATATTTCTCTTTATAAGTTATTTTTTGATATCAGTGCACCTCAAAGAATAGGATGTTTCTGTTTTCAATTACTGACATTATGTACATAGCTCATCATGAACTATTGATTATAAGTTTTAAATAGGTAGTAAACACCTCTTTACCTGCTCCTATTTCATCCATCCCCACAGAACCTCTGCCCATTCATCCTTAAAAAGCATAATCTGTCTTCACCTTATCAAGAAGAAAACTGGATTTTCCTGTCCTGTTGATTGGTTCTTAGTTATCTCTCTCTTTATTACATATGTGTGTGTGAACATGCATGCATGTGTGGATTACACACAGTATGACCAAAATTTTAAAACATAGGCATTGGCCAGGCGTGGTGGTGCACACTTGTAACCTCAGTTACAAGTGAGGCAGGAGGATTGCAAGTTCAAAGCCAGCCTCAGCATCTTAGGCCCTATGCAACAGAGAGAGACTCTGTCTCAAAATAAAAAATAAAAAGGGCTGAGATGTACCTCAGTGGTAAAGTGCCCCTGGGTTCAACCTCTGGCAAACAAAACAAAACAAAAAAACCAAAATCAAGCAAAAAAATTGGCATTGAAAGAGTAAGTTTAATAAATGTGGATTTCATGAATATTTTAAAGGTACCAGGTAAATATACTGCCTGAATATGCCAGAATTGTAATCAAAGAAAGAAGAATGAATATCTCTACCCTTTACCGTATTTTCTAAGTATCTTGAAAATTCTCTTGTCAACTGAGTAATGCCACTACACATTAATTTCTCCTCCTGCTTTTGTGCTATTAAAAAAGAGAAAGAGAGAAAATAACTACCCACAATGGTCTTTAGTTAAAAAACATTAATCAAAGTAAGACATGTACCCAGTTTATAAAGCTAAAACTATTATAAAGTATTACTATAACTGAAATCAGCCATCAGGCACCTCCCCCCCAATGCTGCATCTACGCCTGTCTCACTCTTCAGAATCAACCATTTTTAAAACTCTTCTTTTTGTCCTTTCTTCTTGCATTTGGTTCAATTTTCTTTAAAAATATGCTTATCATAATTTATTGATTTATCACTTTAAGATGTTTTCTGCTTTCTTAAAGGAGGGTACATAATATACTTATTCTCAAATCCACAAACCCCATCCATACATACAACAACACTATTTCCTCTCTCTACTTTCCCCATGAAGTTGTTTTTTTTATTTAAACAAGGTTTAATTGTTTAGATCATTATGATTTATCAATGAGCCAAGCTTTATAGTATGATTACGTTTTCTCTCTTTTGTATTTCCTGGAGTTAAAAATTGCCTCGCTTTTTTAAAAAATTGTTTAGTGTTCCATGTATGTATCATTAACTAATATCAAAATCTACAAGGGAGTTGTTATACTTTCCTGCATATTAATTCCCATGTAGTCAAACTCACAAGCAAATCTATCAGTTTCATCTCTTTTCTTTCCTCACTGCCATGCCATTTCCCTCATGCCTTCTGGAGATTTCTGTTACTTAGGCCTGTTTCACAGCTGACCTCCTATTCTTCCCTTTGTATCTTCTTTTTCTGTTCCTCCTATTTCCTAAATCTCATATTTTATTCTGACTTATTCTCTGAACTTATTGAAGCAAATTCTTTCCTAGCTCCAAGAGAAATTATACATCTATGTCTATATTCTGTATCTGTACTTCATTGATAGTGTGGGTAGTTATCTAATGTTGAAAATTCTATGCCCTCAGACTTTTAAAGTCTTCTAACATCTGGTATAGCATTGCTATTAAGAGCTCTGAAACCATTCTGAATCATAACCTTTGTATGAGATCTACTTTTACTCTGTAAAAACCTTGAGGATCATCCTTTCTCTTTTTATCATCTGAAATTCCACAATAATGTGACTTAGTGTTCTTTTATAAATTGTCTGGGAGATTTGATGGGACCTTTTGAAGCTAGAAACTCATATTATTTTTCATTTTTGAGAATTTTTTTATATTTTAAGAAACAATTTCATCCTTTACATTTTTCTTATTCCCCTTTTCTAGCTTCTTTGTTAATTAAATATTTAGTATCTCAGAATAATCTTTTAATTTTCTTATTCTTTTCAGCCTTGTCTCTTTATTTGTCATTCCATTTTGGAGATATTTCTTTAACTTTTCTTATAATCTTTCTATGAAATTTTAAAATACTAGCTATTACAGTTTTAATTTCTAAACACTCTTTATATTCTCTAATTGCCATTTTAACATTCTTTTCCTTTTTCATAAATGCACTTTCTTTGTCTAAGAATATACTCTTTAAAAGCATTCATATGCTCTTTGCCTTGTCTATGTTTTCACCAAGTTCTCTGTTTCTGTCTTCAGTTTCTGTCTTTCACTCTGGATTCTTCAGATTTCTGAGGATCTTTGTCCAATCCCTTTTAAGACTGAGATACTAGAAGATTTGCCTGCTGAGTGGGCTTCAGAGAACAGTGATCAGGAAGGGACCAGTCATTTTTGGAGGGCTTCTCAAATGCTATTATCTCTTGTGGGGCTTCTCTCTGAACTGTTCAGTTACTTTAGAGGAAGACTCCAATAGTCTCCTTCCTCAGGGTGGAGTAAGAGATGACAGAGGAGTAATTTTGTTCTCTTTTAAAGACGATTTAAATTTAGGATTTAGTAGTTCATAGTTTAGTGTATATTATGTTGTTTCTCTCCAAACTTAGTAAAGGTAGAACCTATTCCTTTAAATACTAACCTATGGGGAATTTTTTTTTCTTTCTTACATAAATTTCTATCTTTATGTTGAATTTCCTCATGAACTTTTCTGTTTCTTAACATGAAACTGCCACAGCTAGCTGGCAGCATTCACCAAGCTGAGCTGTAGAAGGGGATCTGAGTACAGCGCTGTCTTCTGCCCTCAGCCCTGTCTGATGCCCTGCTGTTTGGAAACAGCTGGCCCAGTTTCTTTGCAAGCACGAGGAAGAGGACTCACTTGGCCAATTGCACAGAGAGGAGATTTGACTTGGAGGTCTATCTTCTCTTTATAAAGACTTCCTTCCAACAAGTCTCATGGCTCATCTTTGTCTTCACAGTACCAGGGTTAGGCCAGTGTCTGTGACTTCCTACATCTCATGGAGAGAATTTTTTTTGCCTCCATGGGGCCTTTTTCCCATAGGTACTTGCTATTCACATTTCTCTTTCCACTAATAGCTTTATCCAATTATACTTTCTCAGAATTTGTTGATATTTATTATCAGATAATATATGAGTAATCATCAGATAATAAAATTAATATTAGTCAATGCTTCGGTTTTTTCGAAATTATATATTTTTAAAAAAATCTTTCACACACATTTTGTTGTGAGGGAGCAAAGAAGCATGTGTTTTATCTACCACGTTTAACTAAAAGCCATGGCACTGTGCTCTGTGTGAACTGAGCCTACACAGGTTGTCTGTAAGTGGAGCATTGGCAGGTGCTCTCTCCTAGGTGCTGAAGCACATTGGTTTTCCACTCTCTCTGGTTTTGTTCTCCTCTCCTCTTCTTTTCTTTGCTTTCTTTAACATCTCCTCTTTTCTTTACCTTAAGGGATTCAGAACTTACAACGTATTGCTCATTTTTAAACTCAGAGCATTTCTTACATCCCATACCCACTTCAAAATAGGGATAGGAGGAAAAGTTGGGCAAGTAGAAATTTGGAAATGAAATGCCTATGGATTGTGAGTCTGGTTAAAAGTTATAAAGGGGCAGGAAAGCCTATACTGAGTCGACTAAATGAAACCTGACAAGAAGTGCAAAATCAACTGAGAAATGGGACAGAGACTGATTATCTAGGTCCTTCTTATTATTGTTAGAGTTGTAAAAACCTCTCTTGGTAATAGTCACTATAACTTTTTAAATATTTGTTTACTTTACATTTGAACATATGGGGCTTCCTCCTTAGTGTCCCATTTGACATAGGCTATTTTAATTCCTACCTCAAGTTCATTTTCTACCTGATCACTCCCACTCCCACTCCCACCCCAGTGGATGCTTTTTGCTCCCATTCTAGTTTTTTCTGTAACTTTTGGTTCTGGCATGCTAACTGACATGACCCTTCTGTCATCATCTATAATACACAGGCTCTGGAAGTGGTTCCTGCTTAAAGACCTGCACAGATGCAGGATATTGGATATTGACTGTCTTCTCCCTGAATGCAAGAGAAGATGCAAACCTCTGGGATGATTCTGCACCTTGGGTTCAGATGATCATGCCTAATTCTTGTGGAGAAAATGATTCTTTTTATATTAAACACACATGTGGTTATACTATGCAATAGAATGCAAAATATGTATAATTGCAGGCATAGTTCACATCTTCTACTAAGCTTCCAGATCAAGACAATTTTTATGTATCTCTACCTTAGGTGTAGGTTAGTGAAAAAAGTCCCATTTACATGGATAAATATAAAGTCATAGATAGAAATAATATATAATTTGCAAATTCAGAGTAAGAAACAAAAACATTTCTCTATGTGGTAACTGATATAGGAGTTAGTACTACCTTTATAAGTATGGAAAAACCAACATAATACAGCTAATTATTAATTTTAAATAGTCTTTAGAAGAGAAAAAAAACATTTGACAATAGCAACAGTAAGGTTGCGGTGTGAAGGTGTGGAGAAGAGGAAATTAGTAGATTAGGGTTAAATTAGAAAATAGAGAGTAAAAGCAGGCAGAAAAAGTTGGATGGATTTCACCATGACTCCTTTGGGTTGAAAGGGAACCTGGGATGGAAGTTAATTACCAAATACTTCATGTGTACCTGTAAAAATAGCATAGAGATCTTCTAACTTTTTATATTTGTTTTCATACTCTTCTTCTGCTTCCTGAAGTTGTGGAATACATTCAGTTAGTTCTTCTTGTTTCTCTTTGCTAATTTGTACTTCCTGAATAAATAATTCCTTTAAAGAAAATAAAGCTAGTTGAGAATGTGATTTTGGAGAATTTACCAACAATTTAGAATAGAATGGAAGTTCTTTGAAGGGGAGAGTTCTGTTTCTTTTTTCTTTTTTTGGTACCTGGGAATGAACTCGGGTACTTGACCACTGAGCCACATCCCCAGCCCTATTTTTGTGTGTGCTTTATTTAGAGACAGGGTCTCACTGAGTTGCTCTCACTGAGTTGCTTAGTGCCTTGCCGTTGCTGAGGCTGGCTTTGAACTCATGATTCTCCAGTCTCAGCCTCTCAAAGTGCTGGGATTACAGGCATGTGCCACCTTGCCCGGCTGAGAGTTCTGTTTTCTATCCCAAAGTTCCCAGAACAATGCCTGATATACAGTAGGTGGTGAATATATTTGTGATCTCACTCACTGACTCTTTGGCAATATATAAAGTAAGGATATTAGATTCAATTACCTCTCCAAAGATCCTTCAGTTGTTACTCTTTAATGATACATTTCTATTGCTACCATATGCGCGATCAAAAAAATATTTGAGAAAAAAATTCCCTTGATTGATCATATGTCATGAAAAAAGACATCAAACAAGGGCTGGGGTTGTGGCTCAGTGGTACAGCACTTGCCTAGCATGTATGAGGCACTGGGTTCGATCCTCAGCACCACATAAAGATAAATAAATAAAATAAAGGCATTGTGTCAATCTACAATAAAAAATATTTTTTAAAAAAGCAATAATCAAGTTATAAAGAATGTGGATGTAAGTAAAATATGGGGAGAGGATTAGAAATAATTGGATATAAAATTACAACAAATAGGTAAAAGTGCCCAAAGCAAAGTATAAAGATGCCTGTTTACTAACTTAAAAGTTTTATTTAGTTTCAAATGCATTAATAGTTGGGCTTCTTTTAGCAAATTAGAGAGGGTGTTTTTGGACATTCCTTTGATAGCGCAGCTTGGTTGCACTTTAACTAATAGATTGATGTGCTGATCTGATATGTCCCCTCCCAAATTGCCATAAGAATCCTTATGAATAAATGGAGAAAGATAAATATGCATATAAGAAAATAAAGCATCATAATTTAAGAATGATATGGAAGTGAGAATAAATTTCTCCAAATTGCAGTATTGAGCAGGTAAAGAAACTCAATCTATTATTTATATTACATTCTCTAAAAAAATAGGATAGCCTGGGGTTATAAGTAGGTATGTGAGTGCATTCATTCATTCCCATCCCCTTCACATGGCTTGGGTTGCCAATGCTGCCTTGACAAGAAACCAGGCTTATTTAGTGCCTTGAGTGATGGTGTGGGGTCCTAAGTGCAGTGCATTTAAGACAAGTTAAGTTCTTGCTTGTCTGTGGACTCAGGTTGTTGGAGTAGGGCCACCAGTCAAGTCCACACCTTCTTCAATTCTTTCTTCAGTGTGTCTGATTCCCCAGCCACATGCACATTTAGTTCAGTGATGATGAGCTTCTGCCGAGTCCCAACCTCAAGAAGTTGTAGGCATGGAAGAGAGAAAAACAATGCAGGCTTCCATCCAAGCTCCTGCATTCCAGCTCATCCTGCAAGTCCTAGTTTGTCTTGCTTTTGTCCACTTCCTGTTGGTCTTTCCTTCCCAAGTGCCTGTCCTGCTGACTTCAAGCTTGAGCACCCAGATGTAAACCTGACAGCCTGTGGAGATTCTGTAGCCAGCAAACCTCATTGCAGAAGATCAAATCCTATAATAAATCACTTACCTAGAGGCTTTGCTTCTCTAATCAAATTCTGCCTGATGTGTGTAGCCCAGTAGATCCAATGGTACTCAATACGGCAGGCGAGACCACACTGATGCACAAAACTTGTAGAGGCTCTGACGGAAGAATTACAGTGGAGGCCCCTAGCCTATGGAAGAGTCAGTCATAGCACTGCCTGAGAGACACTACCTCCCAATTTATAGTATGTAAGTTTATATTATAAACCAAGCAATTAGTGTTCAGGACTGATTTCCTTAGAATTTGTGGATCAAAGACCCAAAGGGTACTGGGACTTCTCACTCTTAAGCCTAGTAGTTTTGCTTTCCTTCCTTGTGACTTAGGCTCTGTTGGTTGAGAGAGCTTACTGCTCAAGAGAAGAATGATTCCACTGAGGATTTATGCCACTGGGCCAAAGACAGAAATGGTATTACATTGCATCCAATGATAATCCTTGGTGATTATCAAGGGAGAACAGTATTTGCTGCTATATAGTAATGGCACACAAGCTGCCATATGTCCTTGCCTTGTGTGAATTAGGCATGAATGGACATAGCCCTGTAGTGGAACACAGTCTGAGAGAGAGCAGGCTGGAGGTCTCCTTATAGTAGTTTTTACAGTTGATTTTCTTGTGTTTTGTAACCTGTCAATATTTTCACTTGCTAAGTCTTATACTTCTATTTTACTTATCTTGCCTAATTGCATTGTATAAGCTTGAGTACAATATTAAATAAAGTCTTTATTCCTTATTTATAATTCTATGGGAATTTTCTCCACTGTTTTATCATTAAGCATGGTGGTTAAACTCTTAGCATTTATCATCAAAAAAATATCTGGTAGGTGTTGGGGTATAGCTCAGTAGTAGAGCTCAGCATGTATGTGTTCAACCTCCAGCACCAAAACCAAAACAAACGAAACAAAAAAATCTGAGATACAAACAGCTTCTTACCATCTCTTCCATAAACTTTCTGGTTTAAGCTACCTTTGTTTCTCACTTGGGTTATTGCTTTACTTCCTAGTTGGTCTTCCCACATCCATGCATCTTCTTTACTTTCCTAAACTCTACTTAATGTGGCAGCTAGAGAGATCCTATTTTTAAAAAGTTAGATTATTTTAAAACTCTACTCAGAACTTTCCAGTAGCTTCCCAGCTCAGGCAGAGGAAAGGATAAAGAATTTGCAAAGCCAGCCTCAGCAATGGCGAGGCGCTAAGCAACTCAGTGAGACTCTGTCTCTACATAAAATACAAAATAGGGCTGGGGATGTGGCTCAGTGGTCAAGTACCCTTGAATTCAATTCCTGGTAACAAAAAAAAAAAAAAAAAAGGCCTAGAGGAGTGTGGCAGATATGGGATGCTCCACCTGGATCTCGAGGAATCCCTGCCCTAATGTGAAAAGTATGGTTAACTGAAATCTCCAGTGCTTGGCTTCTTCACTCAGCTCTCTAGCCAATGTCCTGCTCTTGCACGGTTAGCCTCCAATTATGACTGAGCAAGAAGTTTTTTATGGTTTGGATCTGGACTGTCCCTCAAAGTCTCAGGTGTTCAGAGAGGGGCTTTGAGAAATGACGGGATCAGCAGGGCTCTGACTTCACCAGTGGATTAACCATTTATGGCTGAATGGACTACTGGGAAGAGACAGACACTTGTAGGCAGATGGGGCCTGTTTGGAGGAAGTAGGTCACTGGCAGCATGCCCTGGGAGGGTTTATCTTCAATGTGGCTCCTTCCTCCTCTCTCTCAGCTTCCCTACTGCCATGACCTGATAATTTTCCTTCACCATGCCCTTCTACCATGATATTCTTCCTCGCCTTTGGTCCAGAGCAATGGAATTGACTTACCATGGCCTAAAACCTCTGAAACCATGAACAAAAATTAATGTTTCCTCCTCCAAGTTGTTTGTGTCAGATATTTTGATCACAGCAACAAATACCTGACTAACGGAGAGATGGTGCAAGGGAGGGCTCTTCACACGGGCAGTCCTCTATCAGAGTCACTCCTACTCTGTGGAGTTTGTCAGGTTGCACAGATATTACTCTCTAATAAAACTCTGCACTCCTGATTCTATCTTAGCCAGAAACAGATGACTCCCTACCACCACTGGCATTCCCCTGTGACAGCCTTGCCTTAGGGCCTCTGTGTCTAGCATGCCTTCTGCTTAGAACCATGTCCTGCAGATATCCACACCACACAGTGCCTCATCCCTCCCTTTAGGGTGGAGCTTTCCCCAGACTACCCTGTTTGCAATTTACAACGGTAGGCCCTTGTCCCACATTCCTGCTTAATTTTTCTCTGAAGCATTAATCAGCATCCTATATACATGTTCTGCTTATTATTTATTTCCAGCCTTGTGTCACTAGAATTTGAGCTCCACAAGGGCCGAGTTTTTGTCTGTTTTTTAGCATCCCAAAGAATGACAACCTCCCAGACATGTTGCAAGCAACAGGGGAATTGCTTTCACCCTGGCCCTTTTTCCTTCTGTTTCTTCCACGTTCCTACTACTGTGGAGTAATCTGAGCAATGGTTTCTTTCTTTTGTTTTTTCTCTGAGTTAAGCCAGTTTCCATTTTACTTCTAACTTTCTGGTCGTCATCTTCTGACATTTCTTCTCTGGGTTCCTATATTTTCATTGATGACTTGTCTTTGCAACTCTATGAAGCTATTTTTTTTTTAAAGTTCACAGAGAAATGTGCAGTTGAAGTTTTCATCTGTTCCATGGTGCCAGTTTTCTGAAGTGCTACTCATTTGTTGGAAAGTTTTGTTCCTCTTTTCACATAACATTTTTGAATGGAAAATATGTCTTCTGTTTTTTTGGGGGGGATTACTTACATCAGAAAGAACTGACTACTGTTGGGTGAGTTATCTGAAAGGATTTCCGTATCACATGGCTGGATGGGGTAAATGGGGTGAGCAGAATTGGACCAGGGCAAGATTCTAAACTTTGAATTTTAAGGGCTTCCTACTTCTTTGCTACATAGTAAGAGACTCCTGTTTGATGTAACCAAGGCCTCATTTTCCTCTTCAAACCTAATCAAGTTCAGGAAGGCTTCTGGTCAGGATTCAGCTTGATGGCCCCTGGTAAACCTGGCCGATTTTCTACATGCAGTTCCCCAGAATACTATAAACAAACAAAACCATTAGAGTGGTACATGGAACTTTATGATCTATCGGATGATGCTGGTGTCTTCATTACCAGAAATGTGCTGATGTCTATTATATTAGCCTGAGATAAAACAGGTACATTCCAACTTAGATGAAATTCACTTTTATCCTGACCATTTATACACCCTTCTTTCTGACCCAAATCATGAGAATCCTCTGGTTTTTTGGCCACCTGAGCCTAGGCTTCTGTCAGTAAGTCCCCAGTAAATTACCCTCTATAATCTTGGCTCTGTTTGCCTCTTTCTTCAGTCTCACAGCACTTTGGGGTCAATTCTCATACTCTGTGACTGAGTTTTCCAGAACATTCTTACCATTTTTGTTCTCTACCTGTGACTACCTACCAGTGTCTGCCTCCAAGAATCATGCCCTTACCTTTCAAGGTAGTATCATCTCCTTGAAAAGTTATAATTTTGTTGTGTTCTACAGATCTGCAACCTCTGGTTCCCTGAGTACTTTCAATGCCTGTTCTACCCACCTCCCCCAGCACTCATGCTCTACTTCAATCCAGGTTCGCTTTTGGAAGTTTCCAAGTCAATATGGTAACCTCTTTACTCTCCCCAGTTTCCCTTCCACTTTCCATAGCTTTCTGCAGGGCTCTGCCAGTCTCCCTGGATGTTGCCAGCAGTTCTGCATTATTTGAAGTGTGTGATTTTCTTTATCAGAAAAAATACTTCTCATTGCTCTATTTCTATTTCTTTTTCAGGAAAAGAAGAAGGAAGATTCAGAATGAAATTGTAGTCTTGTTCATACTGGAAGATTTATTTTATGTTTAACTGATTTAATAGCATGCAGTAGTATTTTCCCTCCCCCTCATCTGAAATTGTGAGATATAAAGTGAAAATTACCTCAATCTTGATTAACTCCTGAATTAACTGTTTTTCTTTTACAGTAAATTCCTCCTCCTCCTCTTGTAATTCTGTTGAAATTTTTTCGATCTGTGCCACAAATTCATCGATTTCCTTTTTTCTAGCAAGGGTCTAATTACAGAAAATTGAGGACTCATCATTTCTTCTATAGTGGTCAGTCTTACATTTTCAAACAGCCTTCCTCACATGAGACTTGCCTGTGATTTCAAGTTATGTAATGTCTCAGTAACCCTCCAGAAATTAAGCTCTTCACCTAATATTATCTATAAATGGCACAAGGAATGGGAGGGTGGGGGATATGTGTGGGCAGAAGGCAAATATGGGAGCTAATCAAGGATGTAAACATCCAGATTTTAAGAGATAGCTCCCCTAATAAGTTTCTAATTGCCTGCTTCAAAAACAAATTCTGAAGAGCATTACTACTTTATTTACTAAATCCCTCTAGTTAATATGCAGGAAATGGAAACATTTCTGAAAAACTTAAATAATACACTATAATGTAGGTAGAAAGGAAAATATCTTTTAATAACTAAAGTGTAATTAAATTGAAGAAGAATCACTGATATGTACTTTAAGGAACTATAGTAATTCTAAAGAACTTGGGTTCCCTTACCTCTTCAAGCAATTCAGTTCGTCTCTTTTCTGCATCTTCAATGCTTTCTATAGTTTCCTTCATTTCAGCCTTTATCTTCGTTACCCAACGTTCATGCTTTTTTCTCAAACATAATGTTTTCCACTGAGTTAAAACACTAGGGATTAGAATAAAAATTCTGATCATTAAATTGACACAGCAGTTTACCAAAAAGATGTAGGAATTCAAAGTAAAACAAGTGATTTTACATCATTGCTCCTAGCATCAATGATGGAGACTGCCCATTAGAACCCATGGTCCTATCACTCCAGATGTGGACCACCTATAGAAACTTAAATAGCAGATAATTTAATTATATAATATAGAATAACAATAATATCAAGAATATGATTATATTATAATGTAATAATTATATTAATTAATACAATACATACAAGCTCTATATTTTCAACTGATTTTAAGGTACCTGTACCAATTTTGTTAAACTATTTGCAGAATTAAAAACTAGCAGCTTGATGGGTTAACTGTAATAATAAGTCAAAACATCAACTATCTGTATGCTTTCTCTGCAGGTTGTTTCCCAGTAAGAAGCTGTGTCTGTGTATCTAATAAAACAGTGGACAAACCACATTAGACAGCATGCTTGCCTCTTTAAGGTGGAGGATGGAATGCTCAGGAACAGGTGGAGAAAGAAAAGTTGCTAGCAGAAATAGTAATGGAATTATCTAAACTACCTAAAATGCTAATAAAGATATTAAGCTTCTGGGTTCTCAAATTTTTCTCTCCATCACATCATAAGCAGATACATATTTGGAGAATGGCAAAAATATACAACTGGAGTCTTATAAATAACATTGATAACAGTAACAACAATATATTTTTAAAAAAATTTTTTTTAGTTGTCCATGGACTTTATTTACTTATATGTGGTGTTGAGAATAGAACCCAGTGCCTCACACATGGTAGGCAAGCACTCTACCACTGAGCCACAACCCCAGTCCCCAGTAACAACAATATTAATAAAACACAGGCAAGCATTACCAAGGGCTTTCTAGGTGCACTGGATCTAAATATATTACACAGATCATCCCTTGAAATTTGTAACAATGTTAGAAGATGAAGACTTGTCTTTACTTCCAGACAAGGGTGGAAGTAAAGAGAAGATATTAAGTTACTAAGCTTTAGTCAGAGATAGTAGGGTACAGCCACAAAGTAGTCCCTGTGCAGAACCTGTAGTCTTAACCACTCTTCTTTGTCTCCCCTGGAATCACCTCCTAGTGGTTCACACAGAAACCTTGATGAGCAACAGGTATTGCACAAATATTAGCACTTTTACTCTTTGCTGACTCCACTCAATTGAGTTGGAAAATTTTTATTCTGTTCAACCCCCAAAAAATCAAGCTAAGAAATGTCTAGAACTGAGAGAACTCATACACAATTTAGTTCAGAAAAATAATCTCCCTAGTTTCTAGATAACATGTACTACTCATAACACAAATAAGACTTTATTTTTTTACCATCTCTGAATTTCTCTTTCCATATCGTCATTCAGGATTTTTATTTGTTTTCGATATGTTTCCTTTGCTGCTCTAAAAACAAACAAATTATATATTATTTCATTTGTGGTAGCTATTGGAATACATAAGAAACCATTGTATAATTCTTATGCTGGATAAGGCTACAGTCTAATTGGAAGACAAAACAAATTTGGGGAAGCAATGAAGATCTTAGTGGCAGACTTATAGAAGACCAATTATTCTGGGTCAATGCAAATTAATCCTGCATGCACTGAGGTGGATATTCAAGGATAAAGAAGAGATTCTGGGGAGGCAGTTGGGTAAGGGTCACTGGAGGCTAATGTTCAATAGAAAGAGGAATACAAGGTGAAGGATATAATCATTTGCAAAGATGCAGAGGAAAGTAGCAAAAATTCAGGCCCCTGTCATGATACAAGGTAGGCTTGCTGCATACAGAAGATAAAAAAGGAAAAATCACACTGTGTCACAGGAGGAGTTAAGGTCAGCAAATAATTCAGGAGCTCTGGGTTCTAGATTTAATTCTGATTTACTATATTATAGAATTCAGAAATCCAAGATAAGTTCTTGAAATAGAGGAAAGTAGTATTTAAGGATGGAATATTTTCTGTGATAGGATGGATAGAAATGTGAAGATTATAATTTGGAATCAGAAATTTGGTTAAGTTAAATATGGTATAGCCAATAAATACCATTTGTATGGAGAACAGAATGAGGAACCATGGCTGATATATATGACTTTTTTTCTCTTTATTTTGAAATAGCTTCAAACTCAACAGATGAGTGTAAAATATGGTACAAAGAATTTCCACATACCTTTGCCAAATACTCCAAATATTGCCTTTTTACTATATTTGTTTTATCATTCTCATAGATATAATTTTGCATGGAAAAAAACAGATGTACACTTGAAATTGTACAGATGTATACAATCTAATTTTAGATATTCACAACACACATGCATATACATCTATACCATTGAAAACATGTATGACAAACTAGAAACTGTGATTATTTTTATGGAGAGATGGAGAGATTAGGGTAACTTTAATTTTCTAAGTTACACATTTTTATATTTGAACTTTAAAATAAGGTATAAATGTTATTAAGAAAAAGTTAAAAGTGAAAGTGATTTAGAATGGCAGAAATGAATACCATGGGAGTTAGTACTGTGATAATGTTCAAGCACATTGCTTTCATGGGGCCCTCAATTGGTCCATTCCTGTGCCCAAATGCTTCTGTGAAACTCAGAACCTGTCTATCTCTTCAGTGAAGGATTCAATGAGAAGATGGTGGAATAGAGAAGGTTGCTTTCCTGGCTGCTCTGTAGTGTGAAACCAAGAAAGCAGATTGGGAGCTTTTCAGCAATGTGTGTGAAAAAAGACAGAGGGGACTTTTATACTGGTCATTCAAAGCAGATTGGGGACTCAGGAGGTTGGATATGATAAAATAAGGAAGACATCCCCGATGCCACTGCTACTTCTACAGCTGGAGGCTCCAGCCAGAGCTGTCCTTTCTGTGAGCAAAGTGGAGGGAGAAGAGAATTAAAGTAACCTGCATTTTTAGGAGGCCTGAGGCACATCTGGGTATGCAGAGTTTAGGGATCAAAGACACTGCCCAACTACACTTGTGATGGCAAACCAGACGTGGTTGTAAAATGAAATTATGAAAACATTTTGGCAAAAGGCCAATGCCTGGGGAAAGGGTCAGCTCCCCTGTCAGCCTTTCTTCAGTAAGTCTAATTAACCATGAATTAATGGTTCCTTCTTCTGTAAAGGATTGAAAATAACTGCCCTAGGAGTCTAACTACTTCCTCTTGAATGTGCCAGGCCCCTGTGCCAGGCTTTCAAGGCTAGAGATTTAACAGATACCTGTGAAAAGAGCTGTTTCCTATTATTTGTTTCTGTAAGCATGCTTTATGTTAGAGATCCTGCACAAGGCCTTTAGCTATGCAGATTAGGAATTTTTTTTTTTTTAAGAGGAGAAAAGCCCCAGTGATAGGATAGGTCTAAGATGAAGCCAAATGACCTACAAAAATTGTGAGGAACTGTGGATCAGTGCTCAGAATTTGGAATTTATTCTCCTCTGGGCCTAATGGCATAAAACAAAGTATGGAGTTCTCCTCTCTGAGTACTGCTTGCTGCTTCTTGACTGGTTTGTTTCCCACAAAAAAACTGAAAGGCATACTGCACAATATCCTTCTGCAGAGAAGAAGCTGCCTTTTCCCTGGATGTGTGCAGAGATAAGAAGAAGAAACCATTTTGCGGCTACAGCACAGGGGCTGGCAGCTGGGGAGCTGATTCCTAGCTAACTCAAGTTTGGCCCAAAATACAGTCCTGCCAAACCCACACTACATGACATGGAGTATGCCTAAGCAACCAAGAGAAAATCAAACGTGGAAAGGGGTTTACCCAGGGTACTACTGGTTTTGGAAAACCACCTGGCTTCCCCGCTTCCCTCCCTCTCCAATTGGGCTGCTTGCAGGAATGGCTGGGGGCAAGAGACATTGAGTTTGTACACTGAACCCAAGACCAGGAAACATGAGGTCCTCAGGTGATCTAGTGGACTAATAACTGGCTACTTCACCACACAAATAGAATATAGGGTAGATCACTGGGGTGCAGTCTTCCACTGTGGACCAGCAATCACTGGGCTCTGGAAGTGCACTGATTTAAAATCTCCAGACCAATCAATTTTTGGCAAATATCCTCTAGCCTACCTAAGCCTAAACCCTGCCTCCAGGAGTTCTGCCTACAGGATTACTTCTCTCACTACAGCAACCCCACCCTGAGGGTGGAAAAAGCATCATGCTCCAGACAACCCCAACTAACCCTGCTTAGAAGGGAAGCTGAGAATCTTTTGAACCCAAAGGAAACAATTCTTTAACTTTTTATGGATATTTTTTGTCTTTTCTTTGTTTTATTGTGACCTTAATGGTTCATGGACATTTATATACATTCATATTTGTTTTTTTCCCATTTCTAGCATTTTTGAAGCCAGTTATTTTTTGTGGATCAGTATTTTGAGGACTAGGATATTTGATTCATATATTTTAGTTTTGTTTTGTATTCTTTTATTTTTATTTTTAATTTAAAAAATTTTTACTTTATATATCTTTCTCTTACTTATGTTTCCCTTGATTCTCTCTTTTCTTCTGCTAACAGCTAATATCTATTGTTCTCTTTTCAACTTTTTAATTTTTTACTTCTTCTCTCCTCCTCCCTCATAATCATCACATCCTACATCACTTCTGTTCTTTCCCTGTCCACCATTCAAAATTATAAAACATTTTTTAAACTCACTGTTTTTATTGTAGGCTATACATGATCATATCATTTCTGTTTATTGTGACAATTAACATTGTAGATCTCACAGCAGGAACTATTTGGTTTAATGCTAAACATTGTTTGCTGTTATTATTTGTCTCCCCCTAAAGGGTGAGGTACTGGAAACTTTCAGGGATACTATAAATCCACAGAGTAGAAACTATACTGCCTCAGATCCATACTGTTAGATGGGTACACACACAAACAACATGAAAAAGCAAGAGAACAAATCACCTCAAACAATCCAAGATACTTCAATAACAAAATCAACTGACACAAGAGTGGAAGAAATGTAAGAGAAGGAGTTTAGAATGTGCATAATTAAATTGATCTGCAAGGTAAAGGATGATGTCAAAAGTGAAATCAGAGAGAAAATACAGGAAGTGAAAGATCACTTCAATAAGGAGATAGATATTCTAAAAAATAATCAAGCAGAAATCCTTAAAATGGAGGAATCAATAAATCAAATTAAGAACTCATTGGAAAGCATCACCTATAGACTAGAATAGACCACTTGGAAGACAGATTCAGGCAATGAAGACAAAATATATAATCTTAAAAACAAAGACGACCATGGAGAAAAGATGTTAAGAGACCATTAATAGAATTTCCAAGAAATATGGGATAACATCAAAAGACCAAATTTATGATTTATTGGGATAGATGAAGGCCCAGAGATACAAACCAACGGAATGCACAATCTTTTCAATGGAATGACATCAAAAAAATTTTCAACCTCCTAGGGGCTGGGGTTATGACTCAGTGGTAGAGTGCTTCCCTGGCACACATGAGGCACTGGGTTTGGTCCTCAGCACCACGTAAAAATAAAATAAAGGTATTTTGTCCTCCTAAAACTAAAAAAAATAAATATTTAAAAAATTTTTTCCCAAACCTAAAGAATGAAATGGAAAATCAAATACAAGAGGACCACAAATATACAAAATTACAACAGACTCACAACAAGTCACGTTAATATGAAAATGCCTAACATAGAGAATGAGGATAGAATTTTAAAAGCTGCTAGAGGAAAAAAACAGGTCACATTCAGAGGGAAACCAATCTTATCTCAGCTGATTTCTCAACCCAGACCCTCAAAGCTAGGGGGTCTTGGAATAATTTATACCAAGCTCAGAAAGAAAATAGATGGCAGCCAAGAATACTAAAACCAGCAAAATTAAGCTTCAGAATTGATGAAATAAAAACCTTCCATGATAAATAAAAGCTCGAAGAAGTCACAACTAGAAAGCCTGTACTATAAAACATATTCAGTAAAATATTTCATGAAGAAGAAATGAAAAATAAGACTGAAAACAAGTATAAGAGGCTGGGGTTATGGCACAGTGGTAGCGTGCTCGCCTAGCACGCGTGAGGCACTGGGTTCGATCCTCAGCACCACATAAAAATAAAATAAAGATATTCTGTTTGCCTACAACTAAAAAATAAATATAAAAAAAAGTATAGGGATGAACTACACTAGAAGAATAGTGAATCAAAGGAGAAACTAATTCAAATTAAAAACCAGAAATAAATCAAAATGATAGGAAAAAAATAATTTCTTAATATCATGGAATATAAATGGCCTAAACTCATCAATTTAAAGACATAGAGTGGCAGATTGGATTCAAAAACAAGATCCAACAATATCCTGTCTCCAAGAGATTCACCCATAGGCAAAGATACCCACAGACTGAACAGAAAATAATGGGGAAAAAAACATATCATTTATATAGATCTCATAAGCAAGCAGGAGTGTCTACCAGATAAAATGGACTTCAAGCTAAAGTTAATCAGAAGGGACAAAGTTCATACTGCTTAAGGAAGTTATACATCAACAAGACATAACAATCAAATATTTATGCCCCAAACAATGGAACATCAATATACATGGAACAAACCCTTTTCAATTTCAAGAATCAAATAGACAAGAACACAATAATATTGGGTAGCTTTAACACACCTATCTCAACACTAGATAAATCTCCAAACAAAACTTAAGTAAAGAAGCTATAGAACTAAAAATACAATTAATAATTTAGACTTAACAGACATATAGAATACTTCATCCATCAATGACTGAATACACTTTTTCTCAGCAGTACATGAATCCTTCTCTAAAATAGACCATATTGTAGGCCACGAAGCAACTCTTATGAATACAAAAAAATTAGAAACAATACCTTACATTATGTTAGATCATAATGGAATGAAATTGGAAACAAATGATAAAATTAAAAAAGAAGCTACTCTAACACCTAGAGACTAAATAATACACTATTGAATGACCAATAGATAGCAGAAGAAATCAGAGAAGAAATTTTAAAAATACATAGAGATAAATGAGAAAGTGACACAACATATCAAAACCTCTGGGACACTATGAAAGTAGTTCTAAGAGGAAAGTTCATTGCATTAAACTCACTCATTAAAAGAATAGAACTACACCAAATAAGTAACCTAACATTATATCTCAAAGCTCTAGAAAAAGAGGAACCAAGCAACATCAAAAGCAGTGGAAGACAGGAAATAGTAAAAATCAAGCTGAAATCAATAAAATTGAAACAAAAGAAACAATTCAAAAAAATCATAAAACAAAAAATTGGTTCTTTGAAAAAATAAATAAAAGTGATAAACCCCTGGCCATGCTAAAAAAGAGAGAGAAAACTCAAATTACTAAAATTCATGATGAAACAGAAAAAAAATCATGACAAACACTATTGAAGTTCAGATAATAATCAAGAAACTATTCTGAAAATTTATACTCCAATAAAATAGAAAATCTTAGAGACATCAACAAATTTCTAGACACATATGACTTACCCAAAGTTGATCAGGAGGACATACACAATTTAAACAGATCATTTTCAAGCAATGAAATTGAAGATACCATCAAAAGCCTACCAAAAAGAAAAGCCCAGGACTAGATGAATTCTCAGCCAAGTCTACCAGACCTTCAAAGAAGAACACCAATATTCCTCAAAGTATTTTATGAAATAGAAAAGGAGAGAACCCTTCCAAACTCATTCTACAAAGCTACCAAAATCAGACAAAGAAACATCAAGGAAAGAAAACTTCAGACCAATATTGGTGATGAACATTTATGCAAAAATTCTTAATAAAATACTGGCAAATTGCATATAAAATATATTAAAAAGACAGTGCATCATGATCAAGTGGGGTTCATGCCAGGGACGCAAGCTAGTTCAACATATGGAAATCAATAAATGTAATTTATCACATCAATAGACTGAAAGACAAGAACCACATGATCATCTCAATAGATGCAGAGAAAGCATTTGACAAAATATAGTATCCATTCATGTTCAAAATACTAGAAAAATTAGGGATAGTAGAAACATACCATAAGGTAAAAGCTATATATGTTAAACCCAATGTCAACATCATTCTAAATGGAGAAAATTCAAATTGTTTCCTCTAAAAACTGCAACAAGGATACCCTGTTTCTCCACTTCTATTCAATACAGTCCTTGAAACTCTAGCCAGAGCAATTAGACAGAAGAAAGAAATGAAAGGGACACAAATAGAACAAGAACTCAAACTATCCCTATTTGCTGATGAAATGATTCTATATTTAGAACACCCAAAAAACTCCATCAGAAAACTTCTAGAACTCATAAATGAATTCAGCAAAGTAGCAGGATATAAAATCAACATCAATAAACCAATTATGTTCCTATATATCAGTGATGAATCAACTGAAAGAGAAATTAGAAAATCTATCCCTTTTACAATAGCCTTGAAAAAAATATTTGGGAATCAAACAAAAGAGGTTTAAGACCTCTGCAATGAAAACTACAGAACACTAAAGATAGCAATTGAAAACAACCTTAGAAGATGGAAAGATCTCCCATGCTCTTGGATAAGCAGAATTAATAGTGTCAAAATGACCATACTACTAAAAGCACTATTCAGATTTAATGCAATTACTATGAAAGTTCCAATGATGTACTTCATAAAAATAGAAAACTCAGTCATAAAATTCATTTGGGGAAAAATAAGAGGCCCAGAAGAGCCAAAGCAATCCTTAGCAAGAAAAGTGAAGCAGGAGCCATCACAATACCAAACCTTAAACTACACTACAAAGCTATAGTAACAAAAATGGCATGGTATTGGCACCAAAACAGACATGAAGACCAATGGTACAGAATAGAAGACACAGAGACAAATCCACATCAATACAGTTATCTCATACTAGACAAAGACACCATAGACATACATTTCAGAAAAGATAGCCTCTTTAACAAATGGTGCTGGGAAAATTGGAAATTCATATGTAGCAAAATGAAATTAAACCCCATATTTCTTAACCTGCACAAAACTCAACTCAAAGTAGATCAAGGATCTAGGTATTAGATTAGAGACCCTGCACCTACTAGAAGAAAATGTAGGTCCAACTCTCTATCATGTCAGCTTAGAAACTGAATTCTTCAACAAGACTCCTAAAGCACAGGAAGTAAAATCAAGAATCAATAAATGGGATTTTATCAAACTAAAAACCTTCTTCACAGCAAAGGAAATGATCAATAATGTGAAGAGAGAACTTACAGAATAGGAGAAAATCTTTGCCACCTGCACCCCAGATAGAGCATTAATCTTCAGGCTATATGAAGAACTCAAAAAATTAACATCCCAAACCCAAATAACCAAGTCAATAAATGGGCAAAATACCTGAACAGACACTTCACAGAAGAAGAAATATAATTGATCAATAAATATGTGAAAAAATGTTCAACATCTATAGCAATTAGAGAAAGGAAAATTAAAATTACACTGAGATATCACCTCACTCCAGTAAGAATGGCAATTATCAAGAATACAAGCAACAATAAATGTTGGTGAGGATGTGGGAAAAAGGGTACACTCATACATTGCTGGTGGGACTGCAAATTAGTGCAACCCCTCTGAAGAACAGTATGGAGTCTCCTCAGAAAACTTGGACTGAAGCCACCATTTGGCCCAGTTACCCCACTCCTAGGTTTATACCCAAAGGACTTAAAATCAGCATACTACAGTGATGCAGCCACATCAATGTTTACAGGAGCACAATTCACAATAGCTAAACTGAGTAACCAACCTAGGTGCCCTTCAACAGATGAATGGATAAAGAAAATGTGGTACATATATATAATGAAATATTACTCATCCATAAAGAAGAATGAAATTATGGCATTTTCTAGTAAATGGATGGAACTGGAGACTATTATGCTTAGTGAAATAAGCCAGCCCCCAAAAACTAAAGGCCCAGTGTTCTCTCTGATATGCAGATGCTAACCTACAATAATGAGGAGAGAGTGAAGAACAGAAGCACATTGGATTGGAGAAAAAGGAATGAAGGGAAGGGAGGGGAGACAGGAAAAAAAAAGACAGTAGAGTGAATCAGACATAACTTTTCTATGTTCCTATACGAATACATGAGCAGTGTAACTCCATATTATGTAAAATCACAAGAATGAGAAGTTATACTCCATGCATGCATAGTACGTCAAAGTATACTCTACCGTCATGTACATCTAAAAAGAACAAATAAAAACTTTTTTAAAAAGATTCAATGACAATTACTTTCCTAGCCAACAGAAAGCTAACTATAAACTTACTTTTTTGTAGTATATTGGAAATTGACATAAACTTATTGTTACCATTAAGAAATAAATGCTAGATAAAAGTAAAGACTAAAAATTTCAAAGGTAAAAAACTTACTGAAAAAGCTTTTTAAGATTAAGAAGTCCTTCTTCCATATGTTTGATGTCTACTTTTCTTTGTGACAGGAAGTTTTCTTTCTTAGTAATGAATTCCAGTTGTTTACGGTATCTACCATGAACAAAGACAGTCAGCATTTGTTGAAGGTTAGAAATACTTTTTTTTTTTTTTTGTGGGTGCTGGAGATTGAATCCAGAGACTTATACTTGATATACAAGAAATAATCATTTTTACTTCCCCAGTGTAAGAACACAGGCAAACACAAATAATTTAAAAAGTACTTTGGAAAGTTTAAACCATGAATGTTTTATCAAATAAATTAGTAAAGGTAGAAGTGCAGTCTTATTGTCAGCAGTGGCTAAAACTTAATTTATACGTAAGATTTTTGAAAATTCCCAAATCACTGGAGAAACATGAATGGTAATAGAAACCACAACACCACAACAGGAAGAGTTGTATTATATTCCATCTCTCTGGGTGGGTGCATCTCTTAATGCCCTTATTAATTCTGCCTTATATTTCTGTGAAAGTTGGAGTCAATCAGACCAACTTTGAATACTAAGAGGCTCTCTCTCTTAGTTACAGTGTGACCTTGGTCAATCAAGTTCTCCTGTGGTTAAGCCTCAGTTTCACCATCTACAAAATGGGGATTATAATAATTATCTCACTGGATGGAAAGATTAAACATATGCTGGCCTGGTAAATGAGCTGATGAGACATTTTTATTTAGTTATTTTTTGTCCCAACTTTCAGGAGAGAATAATGAGGCTAAGAGAAGCTTACAGTTTTGTTCAAATGCTCATGGACAGAAACCTGTCTGTGATAGAAAACAAAGTGACTCACTTTTAAAACTGCCGTGGACTGAGTTGTGTTCCTCCACAATTTCTATGTTAAAATCCTAACCCTTCAATGTAACGGAGATTTTGATAACTTTTACTTTCTAAGCTATGCGTTTGTATATTTGAATTCAAAAATCAGATATAGGCATTATTTTTTAGTCAGAAGTGAACGTCGTGGAGGGTCAATGTTTTGATAATGTTTGGGCACATGACAAAGATGGGACCTTTGGTTAGTAAAAAGGTATGGATGAGGTCACCAGGGTGGGGCCCTTGAGGTGGGACTAAAGCCCTTATAAGAAGAGAGACCAGAAAATGCCCTGCCTCCCTCTACCACGTGAGGACTCAGAGATAAAGTGGCTGTCTATAAGCCAGGAGGAGGGCCCTCCCTGGAACTCAATCATACTGGCACCATAATCTCAGACTCCCAGCCTCTGTAACTGTAAGAGAATACATTTTTGTTGTTT
Organism: Xerus rutilus; assembly: GCA_028644305.1. Lineage (NCBI taxonomy): Eukaryota > Metazoa > Chordata > Mammalia > Rodentia > Sciuridae > Xerus > Xerus rutilus. Next base: position 37,404,637 of record CM053401.1, on the reverse strand, counting down.
AAGCATCCTGGGCTAAGACAAAAACCCATGGTGCTATCAAACTTTCTAGTTTTATGGTTTTCACCAACATGTTATTATGTTTCTAACTAACACATTTTATATTGATCTAGGGGAGGTTTCTGCTTGAAGAATACCAATATTGTTCTCAGTATGCTGTGCAAATGGATGTTATAAAATAATTGTGACAACTCTCTGTAGCTTAAATACTACAACAATGAACATAAACTCAGCTTCACTTAAGTGGGCCTGGTCACTGTAAATACGCTTCCATGAAGTTTAACTTTGAGTACAGTAATGGACTATTACTTAATTTCATGCTTGCAAGATTTTACTCTGTAATATTCATAAAGAAAACATTGGTTCCTATTCACTCCTTCAAAGCAATATAAAAGAAGTCCTAAGCATAACAGCACCAAACAAGGAGAGTGACTGCCCTGATCTCCTTGTAGCCCAATGGGACAAAAGAATTTATACCCAGTTGACTACAATTCAGTTATTGTTGAAAAGGAATGGCATCGGAGAAATGCTTCAGAAGGACCACTCTGGTGGAAAGGAGACAGACGAGTTAGTGGTGGTGAACCAGATTGTCAGGGTTTTGTGCTGGGTGTCGGCTCCTCCGACCAGCAGAAAGGAGGAATCACCAAGGGCCCCCAACAAGGACGAGCCCAGAAAGGTAAAGTCATCTGGCGGGGAACCACCAGGTGCCGGAGAGTTCTGTCTCAAGCAGGAACTCTGTTTATTGTAAGGAAGTTACATTCTTATATATGGGCTCAGGACCAATAGCATTTCATTGTTAAGCCATGGATGCGGAAGTTGTTTATCCCAGCGGAACTGTATAGGGGTGCCTATACCAAGAAATCACATATTGTTTATGAGCGCGGAAACTGAGGTCAGCCAATAAGATTAGAGTGATGCGGCTCTCTCCGTGTGGCGGGGCTTTTTCTGGGCACATTGCCTAGCGCCTTTTTAAGAAATGCCCCCACACCAGATGATAGGGGAATTTTTGAGAGGCAAGCCAAAACAGAGACTGAAAGAGGTGGAAAGAATAAAGTTGGAAAGGAGTTTAGGCTGTATTTGAGAAATATTTGAGAGGTGGCATTAACAAAACTTGGTGACAAAATGGAGTCCAGTAGTTAGGGGATTTCTTTGCATAATTTTCTAGTCTCTGGGGTTAGGTTGTGTCAATGACAATCTGAGAAAGGAAATACAGGTGTGGAGCCAGCTTCTGACGAAGGTAGATAACATAATTTCTCTGGATAGTCCTACAGGGTAAGAGCATAATGATTCTTTAAAAAACATGATTTAGAAGTGAAAGAAATGCATTTTGTTTATAGATCTGATCTGATCCAGGTAAGGAAAGCATTACATAGCACTACAGGGGCAGATTAGAGGTGTGTTTATTTATTCCTGGGTTAAGAATTGTTGTCATTAGATTTTAAGACTAGGATGAGCTTAAGTAGAGAGTTACCACTGTGATCGCAAGACAAGCATCCCATAACTATGGCACAATCGTTCACATGGGGCTCATAGGTAGAAACATACTCCTCAGAAATGTTGTGTTTCTGCATATAAACTTTGTGCTCCTCGTCGGAGAGAATCTTATATTGTCTGATATAAGTATGCAGTTTCACTCGTAGCTCTTTATTCTCTATACCAAACTGGTGCAGTTCTTCAGCCAGCTAGAGAAAAACAAAGGAATTGCATGAGAGGACTTGCTTCCTGGTTCCTTGGAGGGGTTCCACGTTAGATGAGCATTTCTCTAGAGTACTGAGTATATCACTTAGCATGCAAGAGATATGCCACAAATATTGAATGATTTTTTTCTATAGTAAATATGCAATTGTACATCTTGGAGCCTCTTCTATAAGTTATGTCCAAAGTATAGAAAGATAGAAAACACTGATGTAAAACCATAAAGTGAAAGTCCACACTGAAATAGGAAATGTTATTAATAAACTGTGATCATTCAGCCACATTTGTGTGTCCTTTTTACAGAATATTAACAATGCCAGGGAAAAGAAAAATGTGACATCTATAGAAATTCTTGCTCAATATAGCTTTGACTAGATACGATGCTTGCTTCTTGTTAAGTACGGTTGGCCATCTGTATCTGTGGGTTCTGCATTTGTGGATTCAATCAACTGCAAATGGAAAATATATGGAAAAAAATTCCAGAAAATTCCTAAAAGCAAAATTTGAATTTTTTGTGCATTGAGTACTGGATAGAAGGAATCCATATAAGTAAAGTGATGGTAGGCATTGTGTAAATGATCATAAACCATTCAGAGTTATTTTAAAGCATATAAGAAGGTGTGCATAGATTATATGCAAATACTGTGCCATTTTATATAAAGGACTTGAGCATGCTCTGCTTTGGTATCTGTAAGGTGTCTTGCAAACAATCCCCAGCAGATACCATATTTCTATTTGAAGACAAAAAAAAAATAGTACCCATCAGTGTTTTTCATAAAGTAAGAATCTTGTTCTTGGAATTCTACTAAATGCCTTCAAATATGGTAAGAAAGTTAGGTTTGGTAGGAATGGTGGGTAGTTCAAAATAACCTTCTGGCTAAGGACCTCTAAAATAGTTGGATGAGAACAATCTCCTTGAAAGTACTGAAGAACTAATAAAGTAATGAGGAATGAGTATGTCTAACTCTGGGACACAGTAATAAGACTGACACTCAAAACTATTCCTTCCCTGAGGATATTGAACAATATGGAAGAAACCACTTGGAAACCAAGACTCGGCTTTTTTGCATGGTAAGGAGATAAATACCAAGACAGACAGCTCATCCTGATGTTGAATCTGGATGAACCTCTCACCACTGTGATCTGGGACCCCCAAAGAGCTTCAGTAGGGAAATTTAAGGTGGATTAAGGTGGTTTGGGACTAGTAACTTCACATATGTGACAAAAAGTGAATACATATTTGTTCCCAAGGAAGATATCATCATCTTAGGCTTTGAATTGTTTGTAAACATTTCAATACAATTTTTAAAAAATACAATTTCCAGTATACGATTTCTCACCAGAAACAGAAGGAAATAAGATAGCATGAGCAAAAATTTGCAGAAAGAAGAGACTACAGGAACAGACTACAGACACACACATTGGTTACTGGAATTATCAAACCGTGAACTCTAAAACTACTATGCTTATTATGTGCAAAGAAATATTAGACATGCTTCAGAATTATGACTGGAAATTAGAAACAGCAGAGTGAGTTTCTAATCAAATATTCGAACAGATACTAAATAATTACCAATTGAAAAATACAATTATCAAAATTGGGAACTCAAATAAGACTAATCTTTCTAGAATGCTGCAACATGGAGACAGAAGAGAAGGTGAAAGAGAGGATACATGGATTAGTATAAATAATTGTACACCTAAAATTGGAGTCTCAGAAGGAGAGGAGAGGGAACAGTACAAAGAAATATTTGATAGACAATGGCCTAAAATTTTGCAGAACTTCTGAGATATAGAAATTCACTTATTTAAAAAAACAAATGAATCCCTGGATAAATAAAAAGAAAAATCTGGACACGTCATGGTAACCTGAACAATTGAGACAAAGCAAACAAAGAAGACTTAAAATAAATTAGACATATACCACATTTATGAATTAGAAGCCTCAATACTGTAAAGATGTGAAATCCTGTTCAGATTGATTTATAGATTTAATACAATGCCAATCAAAGTCCAAATGAACTTCTTGGCAGAACCTGACAAATTGAGAGAGAGTCAAAGAACTAATAATAGCTGAAGCTATTTTGAAGAACAAAGTTGAAGGATTTGTATGACTAGCTATATTTTATTTTTACTAGTTAAGAAAATAGTGTTTTCTGGGAGATAAATAGTCCAAATAAACAGAATAGAAAGTCTTAAATCCACACACATATTTATTATATATTTATGACCTACACTTGATTTATGATGATAGTGTAACTATGATACAGTGGAGAAAGGATGACCTTTTCTTTAAATGGTGGTGGTTAATTGGCCAACCTTAGGAGAAATATGAATCTTGACCTACTACTCATAACACACACACACACACACACACACTCCAAAGGGCTTGCAGTCTTAAATGTGAAAGGCCTAGAAGATAATGGAACAGAAAAAAACCCTTGTGACATAGGACACAAAAACTTTAACCAAAATGGAAAATATTGCTAAACTGATGTTATTAAAATGAATAAATTACATTCATCAAAAGATGTATCTATGCATAAATAATATTGTGCACTTAATAATTTATTCCCAGTAGCCAAGTATGGAATTGACCCAAGTGTCCATCAATGGATGAATGAATAACAAAAAACATAGTAGATATACACAATGAAAAACTGCTTAGCCTTGAAAAAAGAATGACATCCTGCTGTTTGCAACAACTTGGATGAGGACATTATGTTAAGTGAAACAGTCCAGGCACAGAGAGATAAATGTTCTATAATCTTATTTATATGAGGAATCTAAAAAGTGCCTAACTCGGAAGTAGAAAGCACAGTACTGGTAAACAGGGGCTGGTAAGGACATAGCAGGGGATTGGGGAGATGCTGAGGGAAAATTAAAGATAGAACAGAGTTTAACTCCATCTTTAAATTCCATCTCAGCTTTTTTGCTGCTGTGACTAAAAGAACCAAGAAGAAAAATTTTAAGGAGGAAAAGTTTATTTGGAGGCTCATAGTTTCAGAGGTCTTTGTGCATAGACAGCAGGCTACTTTCCCTGGTGCTCAAGATGAGGCTGAACATCACGGTGGAAGAGTGTGGTGGAGGGAATCAGCTCACACGATGATCAGAAAGCAGAGAAAGGGAGACTCCACTTGCTAGATACAAAATATATACCCCAAAAGTATGCCCCCAGTGATCCACCAACTACTCAGTTAATCCCTATCAGAAGGATTAATTCACTGATTGGGTTAAGGCTCTCTTAACCCAATCATTTCCAATCTAAGCCTTCTTGCATTGTCTTACACATGAGTTTTGGGGGATAAATAAAAAGAAAAATCTGGACACGATGTGAGAAAAATCTCACATCCAAACCATAAGATTGAACTTGCTTTCAAAAACTCATAAGAATTATGAATGTCACTAAGAGCCCACAGTATCTATCCTAGTAGAAATATGAAGTGGGTCACAGCCCTGCTCTCTTTGAAGTGATAACTTACTTGTAACCATGGAATATTCTTGAAGAATATGGATTGAAATGAAAATTCTCCCTATTTGCCCCTCTGACCAGGTGAGCTATGCCAGTTTAGGGGTCCTAGATTGTTTATACAATCATGAAGGCTGAAAAAATATGTAGCTATTGTCCAAAGGTTGTCTAACAGCTTCTACAATGGAATAAGTGGGAAAAAAATCTTTTGATCATAAAATGAAAGACAACTTCAAAACCAATCAACCAACCAACCAACCTTGTCTGGTTTCTAGCATCCTTGCAACTGAAAGAATTAGAGAAGGGCTATCCCAGAGGAGACCTCTAAAGCTGATCTTTGCACAAAACCAAAAATAGAAAAGAATTTAACTGGTACACATCATTCTTCTGGGAGAGTTCCTGTGATGTTGCTTCTGATCTGGGGCATGGGTATAGGGCTTGGATAAAGAGAGATGTGTTTTAACAGAAGGAGAAGAATTTGAATGTGGGGTGGTCATACATCCTAGAACAAGAGGGTGGAGGAAGAACTGGAAGTCAAAGAAAAGGCAGTGAACGAGGTTTTGTGCTTTGCAATGGGATTCTTCCCCATGACTACAATTTCCACCAAAGTTTGCAATAGATCATGAAATCTTAGTGTTATTCAGTTTGTTTTAGAATGTAGTGAAAGGGATGAATTTTACATCTTAGCTGATTTGATGCAAAATATAGAGGATGCAAACAGAGTTCTGACACTATAAAGCCTGGACTATGGTAATTAAGTATGCGCATCTGGATGTGGGGGGAGGAGATTTCAAGGACATAATTCATTTACTGCAAGGAGCAAAAAGAATTTCAATTATCTCTGGTGTGACTGTATACTTGTGTATATACATAAATAAATGGGGTCATATGATACTGTTTTACAATGTAGTATTCATGACTTGATAACACATTAGCAATATTCATACTTATTTAATTAACTAAGCTCTTTTTGTTGAGTTTTAATTAAATCCTTATTTCACTATCCTAATGAATGCTTCACTACATGTCTTGTGGCTGTCTTGGTTTACATTGTTGATTATTTACTTATAATATTTCTTTTAACCTAAGTTGAAAAAATGTCTAGAAAAATTTAAAACATTTAAAAAACAATAAAAGGAAAAGAATTTTAAAAAGAAAGAAGTAAAACAAACAAACAAAAATGTCTAGAGAATTCTTCTCAGGGCTAAATCTGACTCAAGTACTTCCAAATAATACTAATTTGATTATGTGAAAATTAATATATCACACAACATCAAGAAGATCACAATTTCTCTAATTAATTCATATGAAAAATGTCTACTAATCAGATATTCCTAATGTAAAACTACCATAACCACACAAAAAGTAACCAAAAAACAATTCATCTTCACATGGACAACCTTTGCTTTTTGGGGTATTTAAGATACTTTGGTAGCAGATAAAAATCTTTAAGTCAGTTATTATGAATGATCATAATTATTATTAGTCAACAAAAATTCTACTTTTGAAATATTCTACATTTTAACACATATTTAAACATCAAATAAATATAAAATTTAATTATAATCTAAAGGCATCACTTTTTTCTTCCTACCTGTTTTATCTTATTCAAGTATACATTTTTTTCAGTAAGAGATGAATCATCCAGTTTTCTCTGGTGAGTTGTAAAGAACCGCCTATGAACAAAAGAAGCTGAACAGATTTATAACAGAACATATTTTGCAGCAAAAGTACTTGTACTTACAGCAATTTCTGTACTTACAGAAATTTCTAGTCAGTTCCCATATCCCCATATAACCTATTTACATATATTAAAATAAATTTTTTATCTAATTTTCAACTCATGACCCAATACTTTAGTTATATATTATTTCACTTAAGAAACAATTTTTTGGGGGGTGCCAGGGATTGAACTCAGGGGCACTCAACCACTGAGCCACATCTCCAGCCCTATTTTATATTTTATTTAGAGACAGGGTCTCACTCTGTTGCTTAGCACCTCACTTTTGCTGAGGCTGGGTTTGAACTAACGATCCTCCTGCCTCAGCCTCCTGAGCCACTGGGGTTACAGGCATGTGCCACCATGCCTGGCAGCAAGAAACAATTCTTAAACACCCACACTCTGCCACAATTTTTTCGAAATGCTTAGGGATATCATGTATCTGAAGTCCCTACTTTGGTGTAAGTTACATTCTAGTGGAGTAGTCAGAATAGAAGCAAGCTACCAAGAAAAAATTAATAGCTTTCAGTTAATGTGGATGTTCCAAAGAACACCAAGTAGGGTACAGTGTAGTGAGATCCTGAGAGCAAGAAATGCTACTTTGGACAGAAAGTTAGGGAAGATCTATTTGAGTGATGGGAAGGAGCCAGTCATGTAAAGATCTGAAGGAGGAGACTGAAAGGCAGAAGGAACAGCAAGGGATAAGACCCAGAGACAAGAAAAAGCTTGGTATATCCAAAGAAAGAGTATGATAAGACTAGAAGTGATAGACTAGATCATACAGGGTTTTGAGGGCAAAGTAGGAGTTCAGATTTTATTTTACTTCTTTTATTTTATTATGGTACTGGGGATTGAACCCAGAGCTTCACACATGCTAGGCAAGCACCCTACCACTATATTTACTTAGTAGGTTCTGCAAGTTCCCCTTGACTAAGGATACTTACCATAACCCACAGGAAGGTTAAACCCTTATGGCATGTCCTACTAGTGACTTTCCCCAGAGGAATTTTTGTTTGTCAGGAGTCAACAGCTGAAGTGAGGATAACACATTCCAAAGAGTCCCTCCCCTTTCCCAAGCTGACTGTATCATTCTTAGTTCTTTCTTCATCTTTGGAAAGAATGGCTAACTTCAAAATGAAGAGATGATTCTTTAAAGCTATCACACAAATTTAAGTAAACTGAGAATATAATTTCCATCTAATATTAAAGACATTTTAAAAATATGAATGTGGCATATTAGCTGCTATAGTTTGGATTTTGAATATCCCTCAGAAGCCCATATGTTAAAAGCTTGGTCTCCAAAGTGGTGCTATTATGATGTAGTGTACGCTTTAAAAGGTGGGGCCTGGTGGGCGGTGTTTAGGTCACTGGGGGCATATCTTAAGGGGATTGTTAAGACTCCAGTCTCTTCCTCTTCCCCTTCTTTGCTTCTTGACTACCAGGGAAGCAGTTTTGCACTGTCAATGTGTTCCTGCCATGCTGTACTAATACCCTTGCCATGGGCACAAAGCAACGGGGCCAAATAATCATAGATTAGAACCTCTAGAACTGTGAGCCAAAACAAATATTTTCTCTTTATAAGCTGATTACCTCAGGCATTTTGTTATAGTAATGGAAAGCTGACTAGCAATATCATAAATACTTCAATAAAAGGGAAGCATCACACTTACACTTTATCCTGCAGAACCTTACACAATTTCTTCACCTCTTCCAACTCTTTTGTCCAGTGCCTTATTAAGCCATTTAGCTGTGCTATCTCTAATTTATGATCACTATGAACCTATTGAAAATTCAACAAAAATATGACATTCAATCATCAAGTCTGATAACATAATAGCAGTTTGATTACAGTAAATATTTATGAATCACTTATTCAGTTTTTACACTGATACCATCCTTTAGTAAAAAAAGAATCAATCATTACAATTATTTCTTCATAAAATAAACTGGGCCAAAAATAATTCTGAAATTAAAAAAAAATGTAGTTGGGGAAGACAATGTAGCAGAAAAAATATGAAAATTATACTTAAAATTTTTTTGAGACAAGAATTTATTTTATCTAACATTTTTTTAAAAAGTCAAATCAATAGTATCATAATCATCTTCAAAGTATTATCCCAGGATACTAGAAAAGGTATTGTTTTTAAAAGTCATAACAAATTTGGTCTTTTGTTTTAATTGATAGCTATGTTCATGCCAAAAATAATTTTTAAAAATATTTTATCAGTATTCAGCAAATGGAACAAATAGATACTATGAAAAAATGTTATGACTTAAAAGAAGGAAAAAATCCATGGAAAGAATTAATAGTGAAATAATTATTTTTGCAATGTAGGTTTTGGTATAAAGAGAAGGGAAGTCAAACTTATGGAGTCTTGGTTTTATATTCCACCTGTGAGAGAGCACAGAGTTATGTGGATGGAATATTTAGGTCATTTAATCTTGGACATCCATGTGGGGTCAAAGAAACACCTGTGGGGAGCATGCCATGTGAGATAGGTAAATTAATGATACTCAAAATGATTTTTTTCTAGAGATTCCAGATGACTAAACATCTGGGCTGTAGCTAGTTCCCCAAAAAACGGGGGTCCAAAGTTCTAGAACTGTCACCAAAATTTGCAGAATGTTGAAAGACTATTGATCAATCATTGGGATTAGGGCTGCATGCTGAAGTCTTGCTATTATCTCTACCTTTCAGTCATCCCTGCCCTGAACAAGTAGGTTGCCTTGAAATTTGCATCCACTTATTCTTTTCTGCCAACATCACATCACTTTGACCTGGCTGCAAAGACTTGAAGGCTAAAGGTGCCATGTGAAGGTTAATCTGAAATTCCCTGTGGTCTTAATCCATAGCTAAACTGTTATCTTCCAATCTCAACCAACAGCAGCCATAAACTTTACTGAATACAAAGCACTGGGCAAAAAGCCTGATAGGCATAACCTCATTTAATCTTCACAATCTTTGCAGTAGGAAATATTATTACTCTCCATTTCATAGGTGAGGAAACTTCAGATTGGTGGAACCAAGATTTCAACCCAGGTCTGTGTGACACTTAGGTCTATGCTTTAGGCTGAGTGTGGGAGGTGGAGAAGGATCTGGGGATGTGTTTATAGCTGTCACCTTCAAGTCAGTCTAATTTGGTCTTAGAAATATTTAAATACAGTTAAGGAACATACACTTAATTTTCCCAAGCTAGGTTGGTATGGGATGCTTGTTTCATGATTTATGAGGCCAAAACTGGAAGTATGAGCTTGGACATGCAGTGTATCTTTTATCTCATATTCAGAATTAAGGAATCAGCCCAAGGTTATTAATTTTGTTCTGTAAAATAAAGCAATCTCATGGAAATTATATATATATACACACACATACATATATCTATTCAGTTGGTTCTTTCTGTATGTATTTTTTATTTGTTTTTTTATTAAATTTTTTTTAGTTGTTGATGGATATTTATTTTATTCATTTATTATTTATATGTGGTGCTAAGGATCAAACCCAGTGCCTCACGCATGCTAGGAAAGCGCTCTAACACTGAGCCACAACCTCAGCCCTCCACATGTATTTTTTGATCAACATTTTCACTGAACTTTGGCCCATCCAATGCAATTTGCACCTCAGATATACTAAATATCTTTCTTCCACCACATTCCTGAAGAAGAAAACACAATCACATCCTAACACTTTAAAGAAAGTATTAGGAAATGTTAGCATGTCAAAAGCATTCTCCTAGAAGACATGAAGATGAATTAAAATCAGCTCATTTTTTTCAAACTTGAAAAAACATAGTTTATTCTTTCTTACCGCTGTGGTGGTAATAACTGCTTCTTTAATTTTTGACACTTCCTCTAGTAATTTATCCAATTCTTTCTTCTTTTTAAAAGTCTCTATTTTCTTAAGGTCACATATTTTTTTAAAGTCATTTATCTATAGTGACAGAACAAACTAATTTAAAATCCTAATTAGCACAACAAAGTTTAGAAAATCTTTTTTAATTTAACAACTTAGTTTACACTCAATATAAGTATGCCATATTCAATCTAAGTATTCCAACAAGTAAAGTAAAATAATATAAAACAAAATCAGAGTTTGCTTATTTTGCAGTATCACAGGGAACAGTGAACTATGTGGGTCAAACTATAATTATAAAATATTGAAACAGGAAATCTAAAAGAGCAATAATAGTAATGATCATTAATAACAAGTTGCCATTGTAGTGATTTACTAGTAAAATACCATAGCAATGATTATCTGATTTATAGCATGCTCAGCAGACATGGGGAAATGAGCAAAGGAAGGAATGAAGAATTGTCTGGGAACTTAAAGTTACATTACTTAATGGGAAATAAACTAACTAAAAAACAGAGTAAACAAAATCGTCGAAGACAGGACATCTTATAATCCCAGACAACTTCTTGCCATTTTACCAAGATCAAAGATAATCTGACCACTTGTCAGACCCTAATGAAGTGAAGCACCCTCTAATCAAAATCAGACGCATTTATCTACAAATTTAATGATGAAGAACAAAGTAAGAGTTAAGTGGGAAGGTCTAAGAAAGCATGTTCAACTCTGTATTAAAGAACTATGAAGACATATGTGTTGAGAGCCATCTGTGGGCTGTGTGTGGACCATCACTCAAGAGTCCCACACAGCACCAGAGATAAGGCTGACTTGCTGTAGCTGCAGCCTCTCTGAGATGGGTGTGACCTGACAAGATGTCAATCAACCTGCTGACTGCAAGAATTCGCCTTCTTCCTAACTTGGGAAATGTTTGATGGAAGGTCTTTGATGTCCCCTAATATAAATAAAGCACATGTGGGAGCCATTTTGCCTTTTTGCCATCTGCCAGATCATCTGGCTGTGGGCCCATCCGACCCCCGCATTTTAAAAATGTTTTCTGTGTTCTGTGGTTTTTTTCATCACCTTACTTCTTTTAGTCAGTCTTTTACCAGTCAAGGAATCTCATCTTTGTCATCCACGCAGGATGTGGAATCAACACGGGTCTGGGTGGCTCTCCATTAGAGTTGTTGGGTTGAGAGATGGCTGGCGGCTAGACAAAGAGGGGCTGGGCATCTGAAGTTACCTGGGCAGGCTCACCGCTCTAACATCAACCAGTCATCAATGAACACGCTGACCTCTGAAATCAGCCCATATCTGTCACTGGGCCTCAGCCAACCAAGAAGAGACGCCTCTTCATGAGAATCCCCCTCCCTCAACCTACCCATAAAAATGGTCTCTTCCAGTCTTCGGCATGACTTCCCTGGCCCACACTGGTGGACCAGTGAACCTCGCCGAAGAGTGGCCCCCAATGAAGTCGTGCCTTTACCCTTTTGGCTAATGGTTGTGGCCCTTACCACTGATCTGACCTTACAAGAGTCACCAGCTACTTTACCCCAAGCAACTACCCTGAATGAATGTGACTATTATCACTTCTTTCTACACAGGAGTACAGATGCATATGAATGAAACCTGGCGGTTAAGCAGTTTTATTGAAAATGAGAAATCTGCATTCATACTTAGGCTTAATTCTCCCCCCAAGATATTATAATTATAGAAAACATCAGCAAACAGCATTTTGGGTTGGCAGATATGAGTTTGGAGATAATCTGACATCTGTAATATTGTTTCCTTTCTCACAGTAAGGTAATTAACAGGTGTGAACATGGCCTGTTTTGTCTTTAGTGAACACGGGTGGTTGCTTCCTGAATATCCATCTACCTCAATAGGCCCAGCCCATTGGCACATGGCATTCCCTGAGGATCTGCTGTGGTTCCAGGGCTAGACACTATCAGAACCTGGCCTATCAAACACAGTAGAGAAAAGCTTATGCTTGGGGAAAGGTTTTCCTCTTTCCATTTGAATTAGGTCCAGTTATCACTGGCAGGTTTCTAGTGACACTGAGCAAAGCCAGCCTTGGGATGAAAGGAGCTGCCTCACCTTGAGAATTCCTAATGGCCTTACTGTTGGAGCCAGCTTCAGCCAGGTCCTTGCTGTTTGCATCTGAATGCACCTTAAGTGGTGCCCTTTCCCAGGAAAGAGGGGGGCCTACTTGTGGGCCAAATCCGCTCACCACCTGTCCACGCAACACCACTTTCACTTATTCAGGTATTATTTATGTCTATTTTTGTGCCAGAATGGCAGAGTTGAGCAGTTGTGACAGAGTCTGTATGGTTTTAAGTATTTACTATCTGGCCCTTTTTAGAAAAAGTTTGTAGACCATTGAGATACACTATTCATATAGCAATACTGAAGAAGAACCAGCAATATTTGCAGATTTCCTACATGAAGCTCCCTGAACTTCTTTTCTTACGTTTTAATGTTTACATTAAAGAATAGAAAGGGGAATCCATCCCTGTAGGGCTTAAAATAAGTAAAATCCATTTATTTGAGAAAGCAGTGCAGCGTTTCTTTCATATGTGAGTTTTGCAGGCCCTGTTCTTGATGCTCAGACACAGTAGTGAATATAACAGACAAAATTCCTCCCTTCTGACGGGCATAGTTCAGATTCAATGCCTCCCCTCAACCCCAAACTACTGTTGTGGTCCCAGGAGAAGTAAAGAAAGGGAACAGAGTCCCCCTACCCTTCCACCACCATGGGAGTCCTTATCTGGTTAGGTCCAATTGGACACCCCACTCTGCCCCTGTAATTTGGTGTTTGCATCTGAATGCAAACATTCAGAACCAGCATGGGGGTATCTGGGCTATTCAGAGGGAACAGAACCCTGCTCAGGGGTTGAAACAGTGGAGGGAGTGCAAATGCCTCTCAGAGTTGTCAAGGGTAGGGAATGAAAACAGTATAACTAACCCCTTTTGATCCTTGTCCTGAAATTTGCATTTCATAGTTATAGCAATAACTTCAAGTAAAAGGGATTGAACTCAGGGGTACTCCACCACTGAACCAGATCCCCAGCCCTATTTTGTCTTTTATGTAGAGACAGGGTCTCACTGAGTTGCTTAGTGCCTCCCCGTTGCTGAGGCTGGCTTTGAACTCGCAATTCTCCTGCCTCAGCCTCCCAAAGTGCTGGGATTACAGGCGTGAGCCACTACACCCAGCTTCAAGCAAAGTTTTTAGACACACATTTCAGTTGATTCAAGCAATGAAGCCCAGGCTCACAGCTGGTTTCAATCCCAGAAAGGATCCCAAGAGTTTGGCTTTTACAAATTCTGTCTAGTGGCTGTAGACTGTCCAGGAGACTCTGCTATGGTTTGAATATGGTCCCCCAAATTTATATGTTGAAACTGAATTTCCAAGCAGTAGTACTAATAGGTGGGGCAAAAGTTGACTAAGTCATGATGGTAGAGGATTCCTGTGCCATGTGAAGACACAACATTCATCCCCTCTGGAGGATGCAGTGTTTGAGGTGTCATGTTGGAAACACACTGGTCCCTCAGCAGACACTGAACTCACTGCTGTCTTGGTCTGGGACTTCCAGCCACCAGAACTGTGAGAAATAAATTCCTATTATTTTTAAATTATCCAGTTTCAGGTATTTTATTATAGCAGCACAACAGAACAAGATAAGCTCCTTAATAGCTATTTTACAAAAATGCCAGTTACAACAGTGGGGCTGCGCTCTCTAGTCTCAGGAATACATGGTTTTAGGGTAAAACCATTTCTGAAGAGGTTGACATTTTTAAGGATCAAGAAGCTCAGAACTGATTGGAATTTCCAAATAGCCCAAGTCTTATCATGGAATCAATTTCCATAAGAATCAAATGGTTACTGCCAGATTTTATTTCTTTAAATTTTAATTAAGATTCAAGAAAAGCAATTTAATAAACCAAGTTTCTTTGCTTTCCTTCCATCCTTCTCTTCCCTCCTTTCCATCCTCCTTCTCCCTCTCCCACTCTTCCTATCTAAGATAGCAGTGCTGCAAGCCCAAGTCTGATTTCCTGCATTTATAAAGTGAGATTATACCAATTGCCACCTTGGAAAGAGCAGCATCAGGAGCTGCACCGCAATCCTCATCATGCACCCAGCTCCCCCATTGTAGAGGGAGGGTAAAGACTGTTGCTGGGAACACCTAATATGGAGACAGTCCTGCCTCTTCTGGAGTAACCAGATTCACATTAAGAGACATTTCACAGAAATAGTGATCAAAAGCCATTTGAAGGTGACTTTTAATTAACACAGCACAGCAGATATGCAGCCCCTTCAGTGGCAGAAAAAGATGAAGTAGCTTTGCCTGCCCTACCCTCACATGCTGGCCTCAGAACACTGTTGGATCTTTAGGCTCTGGCCAGCTCCCCTGCAGGGCCACTTTTCTCTTAGGTTCATTCAGAACAAGTGGCAGGCGCAAACAGGTGCCCTGTCTGAATTCCCTGGCCCTGTCCACACAGACACAGCCCCAGGACTGTTAAAGGCAACCAGATAAGATGGTAGCAAGTTCCTCTTCCCTCTATAGCTGCATATAGGCAAGGGCTGCTGTGAGTTTAGATTCTTTCCCATGACTAGAGATGCTAGGATATAATCAAATGTCTTCTCTAAGAGGCTCCAAATGTCTTTGAGATTTCCACCCTATTTCTGTCCCAGTGTTCACAGAAGACACCATGAAGAGCATTTGCCAGCCTTGAAGGCAAATAATTAATTTTCCATATCTGCCTTAGATTCTAAATCATTCTGTATCTAAAAAAAGAAAAGAAAGAAAGCCATGCCACTTACTTCTGTAGTCAATTTCTGTTTTCTCATGGAATAATCTTCTTTCTCTTTTAACATCAACTCCTCTGTCTCTTGCAGATAGATTTTGTTCAATTCTGTTTGTTCTCTCTCCATATTGATTTTGGTATAGGTCTCATTTATGTGAACAGTGGTCGTGGCTTTTTGTTCCATCAGGAGGTTGAGTGACAGGACAATCGCTGCATGCTGCTTCGATATCTCTTCTTGCTTTTCGCTAGGGGCAGGGGGAGAATTCTTCCCAGCATGAAAAGGAAGGTGCTTAGAAAAGGAACTTAGAGAGTGATTGATGAGATGAACCCTTGTGAAGAGGGAAAATGTAATGGATGCTTATTTTCTAGCTGTGTCTGTGATTATCTTAATTTAGTTGATACAAGGACAGAAGGAAACACAAATGTCAACCTAGCCACTGTTTACCTGCTGCAAAAATGTCACGTGGGTCCACTTCACCTCATCAATCACCATGTGCCAAGTAGTAACTACAGATAGTTTGGATTAAAGTAGTTTTGAACAGGTGAATGGAATCTGGCCAAATGAATGTTTTTATATGCGTCTTTACCATATCTCAGTCTTAATCAACCTGAGATATGTCATTAAACCAAAAAAATGATAAACATCCCATCACATCTCCAGGATCCTCTGAGGTAGGTCCAAGAGAAAGCTAGAAACTAGGGGAAAAGGAGGCAGAGTCCATCTTGTTTCAAAGATGCTTGAGACCTAAGTCTAACCCTCTTCCCATCTCTGTCAGGTCTGAGGACAGAAGGAGTCTTCAACCTCACGTGCTGGCCTCCTCCATCCACAGGAGACCTTAATGTTGGGAGAAACATTGGACAGCAAAAGATTTGAAGAAGGGATCACTAGTTCTTCTCTAATATACTTTTTAAAAAACTCCTGAAACATAAAGACCTTGTGTTTTTTCCATTCCCTGAGGTTAGGGACTCAAGGGGGGTGGGGGGTCTTGTGTTTGAAGCCTCAGGAAAATGGAAACAGGTTGTTGACAAATTTATTTTTTAGAAGTCAAACTCTACAGAAATGCAATAAAAAGAAGCCTAGGCAAGTAGCTCTATGAGGAGGCCAGATAGTAGATGCTTCGTGGGTCTAGCACAGGAAGCCTCCTAGAAATGGATCAGCCCCAGAATTGAGAAGCCTCAGGGAAGCAAGGCAAGTTAAAACAAAACAAAGGCTAACTAGGTGTGATGGGTTGAGAAGAAGAGCACACTCACAAACAGAACCTGGGACCTAAAAAAACCACATCCAAAGAGCTGCCTTGTTTTCAGCTTTCCAGGACTATTTGAGAAAGGAGATATGCTCATCGCCTAGAAGAGCTTGTGGGAACTTTGATATGCATCTTTCTTTGAAAAGCAGATGCACCAAGTCATTGTAGCAATTTCCTTCTCTGTAATTGGCCTTTCCATAAAAATCTGCCTAGAGCAAGGACTCTCCAAATGTGATTAGGATTAGCAGCATCAACATAACCTGGGAACTTGTTAGGAATGAAGATTATTGCCCCCACCTTGCCACCCCAACCTACTAAATGCCAGCAATTTGTGTTTTAACAAGCCCTCTGGGTGATTTGATGCTCTCTCAAGTTTGAGAATCATAGGATTATAGGGGTATGATGTTGCTGACCAGTTGATAAGAATATCCAGCTTGGTAGTGTCTCTCTGGTTATTGGCTCAGAGAGTCTAGTACATAGAGTTGTCTTTGGTTAGCTTGCACCATGAATAAAACTTCATTGTGAATCCCTAATAGGGTTAGAATATTCACTATTCCTAAAACTTATGTTAAGTATGAACCTTCTTTCTCATGGAGCATCTCCTAGGACAGGTATTCTGAGGGCCTGGTTTGGGAAGTGTGTTCTTGGGCCTTGAAATCTCTACCTGATTCCTACTGCTTTAATATTTTGGGCACCAAGCAACTTCCTGATTATTTTAACTTCCCAAGAAGATTTTTTTTCCCCTTGATGAGAGCTCTTTGAAAATTTCTCATGCTGGTAAGACATTCTGACAGTTATGCATTAGTCTTGCAAATTTGTTCCTAGCAGTGAGTTATCTTTCAAGGGTTTTGTTGTTGTTGTTGTTTTTCTTCTTGAATGTATCTCTTCCTCTCATGAGCTGGGAGTCAAGAGCTGTGATTTCCATTTCACAGATGGAATGAATAAGGCCCATCGGGTAAAGTGCTGGTCTGAGGCAACCACTGCTCAGAAGTAAAGAAAAGGGAGCTAACAGGAGTCAGATCCCAAGCTCCCAAGCTAACCCCATTCTTAGCCCTCCAGTAGGTTGTAAGTATGACTAAATGTCTTCAAGGAACTAAATTAGATACAATAAATCTTGTTTGATGTTATTACAATATAATCCCAACAAGCGTTTTTGCTTTGGAGGGAGTTGTGGTTATAAACTTAATTCTATGAAAATGGTAACTTAGCCATTCTGTGCCTTTACCTTTGCAGATGGCATTTGAGGCAGTGTGTGATTTATAAGCAAACTACCATTGCTTCTAGGAAGCCACATGGCCTCTGCAATGGCACAGGTTTTCCCGCCTTCTGTTTCCCTCCCTAGGATTGGGTCATCCTCTACAACTGATCAGCACCTCTTAATTTGCTCTGCCCCAGTTCAGATCAGAGGACAAACCCCTCAGGACAATGTTCTCATTTAAGCCCTGGACTTCCACTCCCTGAAGTACTGAATTAAAAGTTACTTACCCCAGATCTTTGTTAGTTTCTGTCAGGTCTATAATTCTCTTCTTTAGAAACTCTATTTCATTATCTGTCTTTAGAATTCTCATGTGTATTCCATGTATCTCAGCAAGATTTACTTTGCGAGCACCTGAGACACATTCTTAAAAGTGGAAATGTTATGAAATTAGTTGTGAAACAGCATAATTGTAGATAGCAAAATTTCAAACCCTAAACAAAATTGTCTTCATTTGAAAAATTCTCTTAATTGTATCAGACACCTATTACCACTTTGGTCCCCTCAATCTTACCTATTTTTATTCCTCTGATTTGTGCTGCTGCTATGGTGATCAACTTTCTAGGGCTCTGAAAACTTCAGAAAGCTGCAGTCTGACAGCATCTGATTCCTGCAGTCCTATGTACTTCCCACCTCCTGCCTGGGATTTCCTGTCATCTCTAGTATGGAATTTCTTTGAACAGCCACACCCATGTAGAAACCAGAAGTGCAGCAGATAGGGCAGACATTAAACCAATGATTGACAGGAGTCAGGGCATAAATATTTCCACTTTTTCCACCCTCCTCTTTGGATTGAACTCCCTAGGAAGTAATACTGCAAAAGCCATTGCCTCAGACTTTGTTTGCTGGGGAATCCAATGTGTTAAAGAATTAATTATTCATAAACAAATGACCCATGAACATAATTCTTAAGACTCCAGAGGATTAGTCAGTGTTTGACAGATTCAAGGTCACATAATGTGAATTTTTGAACATTATTGTTTTGAAAGGTGCTGGAATACCCATTTCTACACAAAAAGTCATGGTACTTCTCCTAAGAGAGCTAGGCTAATTTTTCTCTAGCCCCGCCCCCCTGCTCACCCTGAGACTACTAAATTGCTCATTATAGCAGTTTCTCAAACTTTGTCTCTCAAACATGCATATCATATCCATCATCTGGGAATCTTGCTAAATGCAGATTCTAATACTCTAACATGGGTCTGAGGTGAGCTCAGAGACTGCATTTTCTAACAAGCTTCCAGATACTGTGTATGCTGTTGGTCCAAAGACCACACACTTTGAACAGTATGACTTTATGACATAAAACCAATTATATTTTCTTGGTTTTAAATTTATGTGATTTTTTCCTTCTAAACTATAATTCCTGTTTATAAAAGTAAGCAAACATGGGAAATAAAGAAAAGCAACCAAAGAAAATGAAACAAAAATACTCTAAATTTTGCCTTTGGTGCATATTCTTCTAAGTCTTATTATTTCCCTGCACATATAGCTTTTGCATTATCCTTGTCAAACTAAACTAATACCAAGCTTATTACTTTATGATCCACACTATCATTTAG
>CM053401.1:37339173-37384548 GCA_028644305.1 Xerus rutilus | reverse complement strand
TTTTTTTCAAAATAAAACAGCAAACATGAAACTCTTAGAAGAAAACATAGGATAAAACTTCAAGACATTGGTTTTGGTAATGATTTCTTGGATACAATACCACAGCAAAGGCAACAACAACACAACAACAAAATAAACTAGATACACAAAAATTAAAAACTTTTGTTCATCAAAAGTTACTATCAATTCATCTATTGAAGGACATCTAGGTTAGTTCCACAGTTTAGCTATTGTGAATTGAGCTGCTATAAACATTGAAGTGGCTGTGTCACTGAAGTACGCTGATTTTTGTAGTATGCTGTAAGTCCTTTGGGTATAAACTGAAGAGTGGGATAGCTGGATCAAATGGTGGTTCCATTTCAGGTTTTCTGAGGAATCTGCATACTGCTTTCCAGGGGGGTTGCACCAATTCACAGTCCCACCATCAATGTATGAATGGACCCTTTCCCCCACATCCTCGCCAACATGTATTGATGCTTGTATTCTTGATAACTGCCATTCTGACTGGAGTGTGATGAAATCTTAGTTTTGATTTGCATTTCTCTAATTGCTAGAGATGTTGAACATTTTTTCATATATTTGTTGATTGATTGTATATGATTTTCTGAGAAGTGTCTCCTCAGTTCCTTAACCTGATTATTGATTGAGTTATTTGTTTTTTGGTGTTAAGTTTTTTGAGTTTTTTATGTATCCAGGAGATTAGTGCTCTATCTGATATGCATATGGAACACATACACAATGGAACCTTACTCAGCCTTAAAGAAGAATGAAATTATGGTATTTGCAGATAAATAGATGGAGTTGGAAAATATCACGCTAAGTGAAATAAGCCAACGCAAGAATGTTCAGAGGTTTCATGATCAGATTCTGAGGCTAGCTAATCAGTGGATTAACTCACTGAATGGATTAACTGGATGGTAACCATAGGTAGAGTGTGACTGGAGGAAGTGGTCACTGGAGGCATGACTTTGTGGTTTATATTTTGTCTCTGGCACCAATTTCTCCCATTTATCTCTCTCTCTCCTGGTTGTAATGTTCTGAGCCACTTTCCTCCACTACGACCGTCTACGATGATGTTCTGTCTCATGTTGGGCCCAAAGCAATGGAGTCACCTGAATATAGACTAAACCTCTGATACCATGAGCTGAAATAAATGTTTTATTTCTCTAAGTTGTTCTTGTCAGATTTTTTGATCACAGTGACAAAAAAAGCTGACTAATACAATTGAGGAAATGAAAATCAAAACCACAATGGGATACCAATTCGGGCTGAAGGGAGCTATCATTAAAAAACAAAACCCACCCAGAAAATGAGAAGTATAGGCAAGAATATGGAGAAATTGGAAGCCCTGTGCATTGCTTGGGGTTATGTAAAATCGTGCAGCCATGTGGAAAACACCAATGGATGTTCAAGAAGTTGAATATAGAATCACTAGAGGATTCAGAAATTTCATTTCTGCACATAAAACCAAAAGACTTGAAAGCAGGGTCCCAACTAGATATTTGGACACCTATGTTCATAACAGCATTATTCACCACAGCCCAAAAATAGAAGCAAAAAGTGTCCATCAGAAGATGAATGGATAAAATGTGGCGAACATATACAATGGAACATTATTTAGCCTTATAAAGGAAGGAAATTCTGATTTGTGTGCTACAATGTGAGTGAACCTTGAAGATATTATGCTACATGAAATAAGCCAGTCACAAATGGACAAATATTGCATGATACCACTTAGGTGACACACCTAGAGTTGCCAAAGTCATAGAGACAGAAGGTGGAATGGTGGTTTAGGCCAGCCAAGCTACCTCATTTAATTGGATAAATATTAAATCAGAATGGACTGATCTATATATTTTTAGTCTATTTAGAAACTAAATTATGGAATTTAAAGTTTCATTATGTCTTTTTTCTTATAAGATACATTTCTACAGTGGATAATCTTAAAAGCACCTTCTAGCTCCCTGCTCATTCTTTCTGGCAGCATCTCCAGCAGGAAGTAGAGTCTGCTGAGTTCCATGCTTTCTATTTCCAGAAGGTCAATTGTGGACTTTCTCATTTCTTCCTGAAAATTTAAATGACATTTTTAAAAAGTTATAACACCAAAATAATAAAATTGGTTTCCTGAATAATGTTCTACAAATGTTTTCTGGGGCCAATATTTAACTTTCATTAAACATCTTCTGGCATTATTTTTATTTGGAATAGAAAGTGGGACAAGAACATATTTTATAATCAGTTTTTAAGATATCATTGCTAATTTATGTTTGAGTTTCTGCTAATTTTCTTCTACTTAGAAATCTATTCTCTTTATGTATCTGTTTCTTGTGTGTAGTTTCAACCAATCTGAAAGGAAAGAGTCCAACAAGAAGGATAACATTGAGAAAGAAAGGTACTTACTGAAAAAATGAAAATTGCCTACAAAAATATGTTAAGGGATAAAGAGAATAATGGTTCTCTGATTCATACCTATAAATCCAAACAAATAACCAGGTGCGGTTGGCTTAGGGTTGGTTTAAGATGGGGCTACTTTAGAAAAGTATAAACCATTAAAAATTCACATAGTGAAAAAAATAAAATAGATAAATCACCTTTTAAATAAATGGTCATAATAGCTATGGCTATTAGAATGAGCTGAGATATTGCCATTATATTTTACCAACTAAAAAATCTGATTACATAATTATATATAGCAAGATCACTTTTCTGTACAAAAGTAAGATTCAATGCTGCAAAAAACTATATGCTGAAAAGATATTCATCGAAGAGCTGATTATTCTAGGGTAGTGGGATTGTGGTATATTTTACTTTCTTACTTTAATTTTCTATTTTTTCCTGGAATTTCCAGAGTAAACATGTATTATAGTATGTATTACATTAAAAATTGGAGGAATTTAACTCTGTTACTTAAGAGATTTAATGGCTCTGATATTAAATAAATACATACCAGACACTGGAAAAAAACATAACTAAAAAAAGCAAGCAGGAGAAAAGGTTTCCATAGGGTCTTAGTGTAGCAAACATACATGAACTTCAAGGGTCTGCTTGGATCTATTCGTTTGAATAAGACTATAAAGTATGACTATGTTGTATGCATATATCATTATATATAAATATATAATTATATAAAATATAATGAGATTTTTATCAGCAATCTGTGGACTCTATCTCATTTTCTACAGTTTTAGATACTTGATATGTAGTAGATTCTTATCCAATATTTTTAAATGAAGAGACTGAATAATTTTTACCCTGCCAAGAAAGCATCCTAAAAATCATCCAGAGATGACAGACACATGTCAGTGAAACCTCAGAAGGAAATCATAAAATCATATCTTTGATACTGATCAGGTAAGTATAATTAAAAGAGTTTCCATTTTTGTTTTCACTAACAGCACAGTCTACTTCAGTGGGATAGATGTCACTCTTTTGCCAATTATGAAAATAATTGCATTATAGAAAACTAACTGCATTTTAGACACCATGCTTGCGATTTTACCAGAGACTCTTGGTTGCTTGGTATTTGGCTGGTTTTAAGTAGTGCTTACATCTTGTATCCCAGTTATTTTTCAGGGTGGCCAACCCATTAGCTGACCTCTGTTATCACCCTAGTTGCTTTTTGTAAGTGGACTTCTCCTCAACCCTAGCACAGCCCCCATAATTCAATTCTCTGCATGAAAAAGCAAGCAACAATTTATACTGATGGGAATGCTTAGCAAATTGAAATAAAAAAACATATTTTTAACTCAAGGTAAACATTTTTCCTATTCACCTATTTAAGTACCTTGAAACAGAGTTAATGCTAAATTAAAGTTTAATGAATAATTAAGTGGATGATTGAAAAAATTAGCTCTCATAAATAATACAATACCAATTTTTTAACAGCTATAGCAATGTCCTTAAGAAAGATTCTAGCTTCTTCATTGCATTTAAAATAGTCACTTTGCAGAGATTTTTCTGGAAAAAAAAAAGATTAGAAAATTAGGATTTCTTAATTACATACTGAAATCTGCTGTAATCCTATTTAACTCTTTATGTCCTGATTCAAATAATGGATGTTAATCTCTATTTCTGAATTTCTATTGTACTTTCTATAATTCTCTCTTGTACCTCTTGTTTCCTGTTACACACTATTCTAATTTAGATGTATATTTTGTGCACCTTGAGGACAAATTCCTCTTAATGATTCATCTTTGCAAATCTTAATGGTAGAAAGAAGGCATCTGAGTAGAACAGGACAAAAAAAAAACAATAGACATTTACAAGAGGGATAAAGCTAACATGTCTATAACATAGGTTTGACTAAGAAATAGTAATTAACAACATGTAAATACATACTAAAAATAAACAATATTTTGCCAGAAACAGAAATTGAATCAATTGTTTAAAAACCCATTATGTTGGCCAGGTGTGGTAACATACACCTATAATCCCAGGGACTCAAGAGAGACTGAGGCAGGAAGATCACAAAGTCGAGGCCAGCCTTGACAACTTAATGAGACACAACTTAAAATCAAAAGGGCTGGGTGCATAGCTCCGTAGAGTACCCTTGGGTTAAATCCCCAGTATGATGAAAACAAACAGGAACAAAACAGCATGTCATTTTTGCTTCTGTGCAAAAATTTGAGGCATAGGTTGAGATCTTATTTGTAAAACCAGTAGGTGTGATGTAGACAGTTTCTATTCCTTTTTATTCTTTGATATATTTACTGATATCTCCTTTCCCCTCATACTTATAAGTAGAAAGCCCTTGAGAAGACAGACTTTGTGAAATGTTGGCAAAGAGCAAAAACAAGATAGAGGGGCTGGGGCTATGGCTCAGCGGTTGAGCGCTTGCCTCGCATACGTGAGGCACTGGGTTTGATCCTCAGCACCACATAAAATAAATAAAGATATTGTGTTCATCTATAACTACACAAAATATTTAAAAAAAAAAAAACAAGATAGATAACCAAATGGGAAGATGGAAGGAAAGAAAGCATCAAAGAAAGAGAAGAGAGAGAAGCTGCTTACTTGGCTGTATCACTGGATCCTGTCTAAATGGATCTTTGTGTGTGAGATGAGTTTGATGTCACTCATGCTTTATTATGGATTATCTGATTTTTATGATCTGATAATTCTCATTTCACAAATGGAAAATCTAAAGCTGTTGAGGTTATATTACATGTGCAAAGCCACAGACCTGATCAGTGGTAGTGTGGGTTCAAACCCAGGTGGTGTGACTCCAGGTCTCAGGCTCTTCACAGCCATTCTCATCTTTCAGAAAAGTGAATAACAATGTCTGTCCTCAGTTTCAGAGAACATGGATTCTCCTGTTGAACTAAGCTCTTAAGCCAAGTGAAAACCTGCTGGTGAATTTGCACACAAGTGTGTTAAATGGGCACAGGCATTACTTATCTCCTTTCTTTTGTTTGTTTTATGGAGTGAATGAGCACAAGCTTGCTCCTACTTGGAAATGGGAGAGACATATGTGTTATAACACATTCAGAACAAGAAGGGCCCATGACGTTTTTCCTTACAAAAAATTTTCTAAGAGTCCAGACGTTAGCAGGGTCCAGACATGTAGTAGGGTTGAATAAACATACTAATATCAAAACCAAGCACAAAAAAAATTTGAGGTCCAAGCTCAAAATCATTGACAATGACCTTGGATACATAGGAATAATTTAAGTTTCATTAGTAATTAAAATTCCTCATGATAACACTTGCCCAAGCCTATCTGATAAGAATTGTTAAATTAGGTCCTCTAAGAAGGAAAAAGGAAACTACTTTAAACTCATAGTAATGTTGTAACAGAATCAATATAATTATTTTGAAAAAATAAAATGATTATAGTGCACCAATGAGATGCTTTGCTGTTTGGCTTAAATGGTTTTTACACTGAACAAGAAATGTCCTTTTTTAGACTAACAGGTTCAGTTTTCTAACTGTTAACCTGGCTAAGGTCCTTTTCTGTTTGAATCTCCAAAACATTTTTTAAATCTAATTTTCCTTGCCCAATACAACAGGCACCTCTTTAAACTCTTCCTTTCCCTCTTGGCTATTAAACTCTCTCCTTTACCATAGCAAAATGTGGAAGGAGGTTAATTTGCAAAAGAAAGGCAGGAAGAGACAGCTGAAGTAAGGCATAATCTGAAAGCAGGTGGATACTAAGGCCTGGGCGGTGGACTTTGGGAGTCAGTATTTGTCCCCAGCTACTAGAGTGAGCTAGGCCAAGTCACCCCAGTTGAACCAGAACCGCGGAGCTGAGCGTTGAAGTCCCTCTCCGCCTCTCCACGCAGTCTCCGAGGAGAGGAGGAAAGCTCTGCTCTGGCCAGGGATGGTCCCCTCCCAGTGCCACCTAGGCGTCATTCCCAAGGGACCGTCGCTCCAGTCACCCGGGGACCTCTCACCCACAACATGGAGCTGCTCTAGCGCGGCGGTGGCGACTGAGGAGCCCAGGGTGGAGGGGAAGGTGCACAACTCCAGGGAGGGGCCGGTGAAGACCGCGGCCTCCTTCACTGTCTCCTCGCGGGAAGCCAGCTCTGGGATCCAGGAGCTCAGGGCCATTTTACCACTTTTGCCGAGAACCTCCGAGGCCCGAAGACGGTGGTTGCCAGGGCAACGAGGACGCTGAGGTCCCGGAGCACGCTGAGGTCCCTGAGCGCCCCCTCGTGGCCCGCAGGCGGGCTGGGTACTGCCTGGGTTCTCCAAATTTATCGGCAAGAATTATATAACTATATAGGACCCCTGTGATTCTCCATTATGTACAACCAGAGGAATGATAAATTAAACTCCATTATATATGATGTATCAAAGTGCATTCTACTGTCATGTATAATTAAAACAAAAAAAATTTTTAAAAAGAATAAAATGAATTAAGCGGACCTGGAAGGATGACTCCATAGTAAGACATTTTTCAATAACCTATGGGACATCCGTGCGGTGGAACAACTTAGAAGGCAAGCCACCATGTAGTTTGGAGCATGGATTCTGGTGGATTTCAATAAGACACGGATGGAGTGTCTCTAGAGACTGCCTCTCCACTAGGGTTATTCTTACTCAGTTCTGAAAGAGTGCAGGTGGTAATAGCTCTTCGTTCATAGAATTTTTGTAAAGATTAAATTCCTTGAGCTCTTAATGCTATACCTAACACATGGGGTGTACAAAAGCCATAATTTAATGGTAAAGTAATAATTTGGTAACTTAAAAATAATGGGTAGACTTTTTATGTACATACACACAGAGACACCTTGTATAAGAGTATGTTCATTATTTTCAGTTTAACAATCACTTTATTGGTATTTATATATGTCAGACCTTACCAAATCAGAGGTTAGCTATGTCTGATTTATTGTGTGTGTTTCAATTATTCCTTAGGGAGATTCTAAAAAGGAAAAAAATGTATGTTATTGTTCACTTATAATAACTTATAAGGGCTCTTTTCAGCACAACCTCATGAAAAAAATACCCAAGATAATCAACTTAAAAGGAGAAAATATTTATTTTGGCTCACAGTTTCAAGGGTTTCAGTACATGGCCAATCGACTCCTTGTTTGAGGCCTGTGGAGAGGCAGAAAATCATGGTGGGAGCTGCTCACCTCATGGCAGCCAGGAAGCAGAGAGAAGGAAGGCAGGGTCCCTGGGATCTCCTTCAAGGGCACCCTACCAGAGGTTAACTTCCTGCCACTAGGTCTCACCTCAGAAAGATCCCACCACATCTCAATAGTGCCATGGGCTGGGAATCAAACTTTGAAAACATGGGACATGACATTCCAGATCCAAGCACCTCAGAACCTAGCCCCTCATAAACTAGGATTCAGTGAGCAAAACTTAAGGTTTCCAAGAAGCTGTCAAGCTTAATGCTGAAAGTTGTGGACACGAGAGAGAAGCTCCTGATGCTTCTGAAGTTGTAAAACAAAGAGAAATTTGCTTTGTTTTCATAAAAATCCACATTTAATTAATTTTCAATTTCAGTCTCCATCAAAGAAAAGATGCTAAAACTGACCCAAGCAGTTTGTGTAAAGTACTAAATTGGTGCTTCTGGACAATTTAGAAAGTGATTTGGCCCAAAGCAATTATTTCTATACCCATGCAATAAATGATTGTTTAATGAATATAAATCTCATACCTCAAATTAAGAGGACATTAAACAAATAAAATGATGTTGAAACCAAAAAAAGGTAAAAATCTACATGTATGCAAACACATGCAAAATAGGAAAAACAAGTAACAAGAGAACAGTGGAATAGTCAATCTTTACAACTATATGTGTGTGTGTGCATATTTATATAGATCTCTCTCTACACACACACACACACACACACACACACACACACACAGAAAATGGCCTGGGAAGAATTGTTTACTAAAATATTAAGTACAGTTTTTCCTTGTTAGTGAAAATTGTGTGTATAGTAGGAAAATAATTCCCACATCCTAACCCCTGGAACCTGTGGATGGGTCATGTTCCCTGGTAAGGGGTCATTAAGGTTACAGATTGCACCACGGTTACTATCTGTGGACTCTGAGATGGGGAAAGTAGCCTAGGTTACCCAGATGGGCCACATCTAATCTTAGCAGTCCTTAGAAGTGAAAGAGGGAGGAAGGAGAGTCAGTGTCCAAGTCATAGAGCTATTTGAAGGTGTCCCTTGCTGTGTTTAAAGATGGAGGGAAAGGATGATGAACCAAGGAATGCAGTGGCCTCTGGAAGCTGCCAACGCCAAGGAGACAGACAGATTCTCCCCTAGAACCTCCATTGGGAACGCAGCTGGCAATATATATATATATATATATATATATATATATATTTTTATACTGGGGATTGAACTCAGGGGTACTGGACCACTGAGCCACATCCCCAGCCCTATTTTGTGTTTTATGTAGAGACAGGGTCTCACTGAGTTGCTTAGCGCCTCGCTGCTGCTGAGGCTGGCTTTGAACTCGCGATTCTCCTGCAGCTGACAACATTTATACTGTAGCCCTGTAAGACTCATTTCGAACTTCCTGCTTAACAATGGTAACATGATAAAATGATAAATCTGTGTTGTTTTCGGCCAACAAATGGTGGTAATTTGTCATAGCAGCCACTAGAAACTAGTAGAATGGGCAATGCTGACTTTATTCTTTATAATATCTCTGTATTTGAATGTTTATTAATAACCATGTATACCTTCATTATTGTAAACAAAAGAGTAAAACTGTTCATTTATAGAAACAGGAAAATAAACAAGAAGATACACAAATCTAAAATGGTTGAACATTAAAAAAAGGCCCTCTGATTCTTCCATACCTACAGATAGTGGTAATGGGCTAAAAGCCATTTCCTTTCCTCTCATGTATCTCTTTACTTTGGTAACACAAACAGACATAGTCCTCTGCCAATCAAGACTTTCAAGGCAAACATTTGCTAGGAAGCCAGGAGGACATATTAGAATTCCCCAACTCTGGCTGATGTTTACTTTTAGTTATCATAAGCAAGTTTGTTTCTGTTTGTCTCTTGCTACTGACAGAGCCAGGAGGAGTACCCAGTTGTTTCATGGAGTTGGATCCCTAACTGGCACAGGAATGCAGGTGCCCATGCATCCGGGCATGTTTGCAATCTCTACTGCATGTGAGGTCTATGAGGAATCTGACGATGCCCTTGATCTTGCAGGTGCTTCTTTGCATAAATCCAGTACCTCTAGGGAAAAACTAAACTTTTTGGATATGTTTGCAGACCACGAGTTAGGCCAATGTTCTGCTCTTATTAGATGTGTCAGACATCTCATCATCTCATATGTAGGAAATAGATGCATGTTTTTTAGTGCTTTGTGCTAAAAAACATCAGTATCCATGCTGGTTTAGTATTAGACTGTGTTGAAATCCTTCTGGAAGTAGGAATGCTAGGAAACTAAGTCTTTGTCTTCTTCACTCCAGCCCTATAAGTCTGTCACATGGCCCTGTCTCCCCATCAGTGTTTAACCAGTAGGATCCTTTTATCTTTCTGCTCTACTGTCTTTAGCATATCTTTGTCTCAGCCTCAGGCCTATTGCTTCATGGTGACTGGTGGCTACTGCAGCCCTAGACATCCTGCTATAATATGAAGCAGGGAAGTGGAAAGGAGTCACACGTGGAAGCTGCTCTTCTCTTTCTATGGCGAAGGATATCTGCCCAAAGTCTCACACATTTCCTTTTCTGTCTCAAGGGTCAGACTGTGATCATAAGCCTGTTCAGAAAGGGAGGTTAGGACATTGAGTGTCTGGATTCTAGCTTGGCTGTGGGGGTGGCAGGAGACAAGAGCTGGAGGATTTCCCACCAAATTATGGACTTTCCATAGACTAATCTTTTTCAACCCCAACATCAGCCCCAAACCAGCAGGCTTTGTGTGTCTTTCCTAGAGACCTGTGAAAGAATCAGTGAAGCTTCTAGCATGGAATAGAAAGGGTGTCTTGGTCAGTTAAGGCCTTCAAGTTGGCTTGACGGTCCACACATTAAAGATCCTCTACTGCTTGGGCTTCTAACAGCACCTAAAGTGCCTGTTTTGTAGTCAGGTTTTAGTTTTCTGCTACAGTGACTCTAGCACGTGGTTATTTGTGGTAAACCGGCAGGAAGATTATGTCCCCTAGGTAGTGCCAGATTGTGAGGGAAACAAACAGATGGGTTAGTGCCCCTGATGGAGTTAATGCCAAACAAGGAATGCAAAGCACCTCTGAGGAAGGGCAGAACACGTCAGTGTTGGAACTGCATCTAATTAAGAGGCTTCCTTTCAACTTTCTTTCTTGACAACCTGTTTTTATTCATCATCCGAAATTTATTGGGGCTAAACAGATTTGGGACAAATAAGTGTTCCATCATTTACTAGTGGTTTTAGCCTGTCTTCAGTAGTTAACTTCCAACTCTTCAGTCTTCATCTATGTGGTGGGATTTTACATTCTGGGATAAAGAAGACTAAGCAGGATAAAGAAGGGCTTTCCCTAGACCACATACTAAATATGGATAATCTTTTCCTTCCCCTCGTGGAAAATAAACATTTCCTCTAAAACAAATGCTACTGTCCTTTCTGTCACCCCTAGCTTTCCTAAACTTCTTGGTCATTAACCCTTAGTGAAAATTACTGTAATGAAATGAACAGTTTCCATCCCAGCATTGGGAACTGGTTTTATTTCCATGTCACTCCTACTGGATGACAGTGACTGCTAAGGAGGGTTCCAAGGCACAGGAGGAAAGAAGGCTCCCAGGACACTAGAGGAAGTCACAGTCACATGCGTGGGCACCAGACTCCCTGATTCAAGTATTTGTTGTGTGCCTACTATGTGCTGGGCATTGTGCTAGGCATTGTGCTTCCACAAGAGATGTATAGGTGGCACCAGGAAAGAGCTCTCTGAGAAAGAGACCAGAGTGTTGAAGAGTCAGGCCACTTCTGTTGTTCTCTTAGTGAGAGAAAAAAAAGAGGTAAGAGAGAGGCAAGGCAAAAAGAGAAAGTTGCCTACCCTGTGGGATCCTCCATTTCAGGAACTAAGAGCTTGGGCAGTTTAATTTTCCCTAAAATTTCACTTATTCTAATTTAGTCAACATGTGCTGAGCCTACTCTGCGGCATCAGCCTTTGGTGGAGCAAGTAGGTCAGGAAGCTGGCTGAGGTGACCTGGGGAAACCCCAGAAGGGTGTCAGCAAAGCTAGTGGGGTGTGGCCAATGAGCATGAGGTGCAGACAGGGAGAGCAGGAGCCCAGGAAGAATTTTGGGTCATCATTTCACTGTCAAGGACCTTGAATTCTAAACCAAGGAGCTGGATTTTGTGTTGCAGGCAATGGAGCAGTGAGGTTAATAGAGAGCAGACCAACCTGCTCCCTGCTGTCAGCTGTTTACTTCTGACTGAGCTAACATTTTATGGTAGGATGGAATATCAGTTACAGGCATTATCATTGTTTTAAATGAGCATTTGCAGAGCAATCAAAAATTGAACTGGGCCAGAAATAACCAATGCCATAGTTAGCAAAAATACCTCTTTTTATTTGATTATAATTATTTTAAATCACTCGTGTTCCACATAGCATCCTCATTTAGATAGGTAGCAATGATGATTTTTTAAAATGCTCACTTAGCATTTTCATAGACATTTACAACACTCTTGATCTTTAAGTAGCAATATTTTAAAATTTTCTTATTTTTTTCTTACTTTAATTCTTATTTTTATGAAGTAGATTAGATTATATGATTCATTTGAAGATGACTCAGTAAAGATTACTGGAGTAGGTAAATTTGCCACTTGATTTTAAAAATCTGCCCCTTCTTTTTCTTCTTTTAGTTTACAGAATGTCAGAAAATACCAGATAACCTCCAGATAGAGATGCAGTTGAGCATTTCTGGAGTTCTTTAGGGAAAGTAAAAACAAAAACAATCTATTGCAGCTCTGGCTCCTATTCCTTCCCACCTGCTCAGGGACCTTTCTCAATCAGCTCCCTGCTCCCCTGTGTCTTCCATGTGTCCCTTGGACTTTATGTCCCATTTTCTCTTACTAAATCTATGCCTTGCCTAGACCCTTCTTCCTCAGTATGCCTGTTTTCTTTTGATACTGAATACCACAGTTTCCCCCAGGGGTTCAGGTGTCAGACGTGGTCCTTCATATGATGGTGTAGAGGTGGTGGGTCTGTAAGAAGTAGGGCCTCTGTGGAGATTGCAAGACCGGCCCCTCCCTCTCTCTGGATTCCTGGTGATATGATCTCTCTCCCTCTTGCACATGCCCCTGCCTTTGTGGTTCCCTCTGTCATATGGATGCACCTAAGAGGAACTTCCAAAGCTGTTTGTACTCTTAGCCTCCCCAAAACTGTGGGCTCAATAGGCCTTTTTTGATCATAAATGCTCAGGCTCACTTATTTCATTATAGTAATGAAAAATGGCCTAATACAGTAAATTTCTTAAAAAGCATGATCTACATCTTGCTGTTTAACACATTCCTTCACCCTGCACCCTCAGTTGCCTCTTCCTCATCTTCTAATTGCCTTTTCTCAAATCCCATTCCCCCCATCCCCTTTCTTGAAGAATTTGGCACCATTGCCCAGAAACTCCAAACCTTCTTTAGAAACTCCCTCATTGGTTCCCAAGATACCTACACCTTTCTGTTTTTCTCTCTTTGGTTCTTCCTTCTTCACATCCATCACCTGTTTCCTTGTCTTCTTCCTCCTGTTTGCTAAAAGGGGGCATCCGTCTTAGGCCCCATGCTATTTAAACTTTCTGTCCTCCAAACTCTTCCCTCACACAGGGAACTCTCACGTTGTCTCTCCTTCCCACTTCTCTAATCTTGTAGACCAGACTAACTCAATATTCTCACTTGGTATTACAGTTTAGATATGAGGTATCCCCAAAAGCTCATATGAAAGACAATGCAAAATGAATCAGTTATGAGAGCCTTAAACTTATCAGTGCATTAATCCACTTGAATGGATTGACTGTGTGATATCTGTAGGCAGATAGGGTATGGCTGAAGGAGGTGAGTCTCTGCGGGGTGAGCCTTTGAGAATGTATTTTGTTCTTGGTGAGCTGAGCTTAGTCTTTCTCTGCTTCCTGGCAGCCACGTCCTGAGCTGCTTTCGTCCTCCACGCCCTTCTGCCCTGATGTTCTGCCTCACATCTGGCTCAGAGCAATGGAATCAGCTGAGACCTCTGAAACTGTGAGCACCAAATAAACTTTTCCTCCTCTAAAATTTTTCTTGTCAAGTCTTTTGGTCAATGAAAAGGCTGACCAAAACACTTGGCCATGCATGTCAAATTTCAACCCAACTTCTTTCAAAACCAGAGTTTACATTGCAGGTGGTTTCACTGAAGATTGAAATCAGGCTGGTATTATCAGCCCATCTCAAAAGCTGACTCATCCATAATGTTTTTTCTTTTTCCCACTAATCTTTGAGCATCCAAAGTGCTTTGTTCAAACTTTCATTGGATGACAGTTACCATAGGCTGAGTGGCTCATAGTTTGCTGCGTAATCATCTTATTACTTAATAACTTTGTAAACTTTGTGCCTTACTCTTCTCGTCTGTAAAATTGAATCTTCATTGTAGGATGGTCATGAGAATTAAATCAATTTATATAGTTAAAGTGTTTAAAAACAGTGTGTGGAACAAAATAACCAGCTCCATAAAATGTGGTAATTATTATCTCTATACTATGAAAACCCTAAAAGTGGAGATAGCATTTCACTTCTCTTTGAATCTCCTGCAGCACCTACCATGGCAATTGCCATGTAATAGACGCTTAAGTTATTGTTGAAAATGATGACAGAAAAGATTCATGTGTTTAGAGTTTTTTCTAAAAGTAGAATTCAAAGACTTCTGCAGTTTAGGCTTTATTAGGGGAACACACACACACACACACACACACACACACACACACACACACATCCCAGGGAAGAAGTTACCTTCTTCAGGGTCTGCTGCACAACTTATGTCTAAGCTAGTATGACAAGAGTCCTTCACAATGGTCTCACTGATATAAGACCCCATTTTAAAACCCTGAAGGAAGGACACTTTGAATCATCAGATTAAATTATATATAAAGTTTGGTTCTAAGTATAAATTTTATTATACCAGAATTATTGTTTAGTTACTATTTTTAAAAGGATAACTCTTGATTAACTGTGATTTCCATTCATGAGAGCTCCCGATTCTCAGCTCTGCTGGATAAATGAACTTCTGGGGTGAAGGAATAGACAGGCATTATGGCTTCACTGTCAGGGTTTCTTTCTGCTGCAGTGTGGATATGTGTTCTGGGTCAGGAGGAATGTCTCTATAAAAGCAAGCTATTACATAAAGCTCTTTAAGATTTATGCACTTTCTTTTATGCCTCTATCATAGCAGGATTGTTATGTAATGCTTGGATTTAAGCACTTCTGCCTTTAACTACAAAGGTCAAAGCAACACAATTATGTCTTTAGAAAGATACTTCATCCCCTGTAGTTAAGCCCTTGGACTTCTTTGTGTTCTTTCAATAAATGTTCACTGAGAGTTAATATACTTTAGTGGGTTTCTATTACCAGCAATCAAATAGTCTTGCTGAGGCAGCATTGTTCCTGAGCTAGAAAGACTACAGGGGAGGAGCAAAGAAACACTGGAAAGGCAGTGTTACTCAGTGGAAAGAGCCCAGGCTTCGAAATCAGACAGGGATCCAAGTCCTTATTT
Organism: Xerus rutilus; assembly: GCA_028644305.1. Classification (NCBI taxonomy): domain Eukaryota; kingdom Metazoa; phylum Chordata; class Mammalia; order Rodentia; family Sciuridae; genus Xerus; species Xerus rutilus. Next base: position 37,369,418 of record CM053401.1, on the reverse strand, counting down.
TATTATTTACTACCTGTATAAACGTGTTGAGACTGAGACTCTTCATGTGGACAATAATAACAAAAAGTATTAATCATGCAAGATTTTGAAATTCTGATTAGAAATAATGTTTGTAAAAACAACCCAGTACGCCTGTAATCCCAGCGGCTGGGGAGCTGAGACAGGAGGATTGCGGGTTCAAAGCCAGCCTCAGCAACAGCAAGGCACTAAGCAACTCAGTGAGACTCCAAATATAATACAAAATAGGGCTGGGGATGTGGCTTAGTGGTTGAGTGTCTCTGAGTTCAATCCTCAGTACACCCCTACCCCCCAAAAAAGAATCCAGTACTTTGTGCCTGGCTCAAAGATGCTATTATACCTAAGAGATTACATTTCAATAGCCTGAAAATAACCTTACTGATTAAAAAATCCAGTAGCTAAATTATAGAATTAATCAATCAGATGGATGTATTTCATATAACACCTATTTGAGGATTTAAAGAACAAAATTAAAAACAAGGCAAATTTTTGTAAACAGGAGAAAAAAAAGTAGATACATTTCATACACATAAAGCTCTAAAAGACCTGGAGAAAATAACTCTACCACGATTCTAACTAATGGAGGTTAAAGATTCAACCATAAATGGAAGGCTCAAAGGATTCATGCAGATAACCTAATAGAATGTAAAGGAATCCTGAGAGAAAGCTCTATTTATTCTGTGGGGAATGTAGTTAGTGTTATCAAGCATTTGATGTTCTTTTATAACTACAGGAAGCAAAGAAAAAACATGAGTTATATTCTATCAAGCAAAAAGTAAGACAGTCTATCTGCTACCGAGAGATTATAGTGTGGTAAATTCTGTTGTAATTTTAGACCATTTTAAACACATTTAATGGGCAGAATTAGTACAGCAGAGTTTCTGGATATTTTGATGAATGCCACATGAACAAAAATTACAATACTACCTATCTGATAGTGATCTCAGACCAGGTGCATCATATTCATTGGACAATTTGTTCTTGTATGATGCTGAGTTACTTGATCAGAAAGAAAATACAGATAAATTACTAGTTTCTAAGTGTATGCCCTGGTGGAGGAAAAAAAATAACTTCATTAATTTCAATGGGAACATTTCATTTTTAGTGTTGTAAGTCACTTTTTGAATATGGTGCCTGAAATAATTTTCTCTGATAGTTGAGAGAACAGTGAAGAGACTATTTATTACCTGGGATTTCTCCCCACCCTTCACAAAGGGCTGGCTGCCTCCTTCCTCTGGAGAGGAATTACCATTGGGTACCTGTGGGTAAAAATCACAGGAGGCCCCTCCTCTGGGGCCTGTGAATGCTCCCTCCTCTTGTCCCCTTACCACCTCTAGGGGTGGTAGAGTTTCCCATTCTTCATAGGCCATAGATACTGGGTCATTTCTGGTTGGTTTTCCTAAATATTGCTATACTTTATATTAAACTCTCCTCAATTACCGTTTTGAGTCTGCTGTTTCCTGCTGGGCTCTGATTGAGAGAATGCATTCATAAAAATTATTAATAGAAAGAAAAAATGACTTTGTTGCTTTTTAAGGCTAGTACCTAAAACTATTTTTAAAGTGTTGTCTGAAAGAAGTCATTATAAATGGCATGTTTTGATGAATAAACAGGTCTTATCACTGTTTGCTGCTATACATAAAGTCCATAGGCTTTATAATTTAAAAAAACAAAAAAACTAGATTGATTGAAATTTACTCCTTATCACTCTGCTGTCCCATCACTCTGTCACTGCATGGGACAAAGGGCCATCCAGTTCATTCCCAGGAGGAAAACAGATGACAGCAAAACGTGGATCTTCTTTTCCTTCATTTTTCTCTAGGGAAGAAGAATGTATTAAGAAAGGGGACTGAGAAGGCCTGGCCGAGGCCCCTCTCTCATGGCCAGCCTGTCTTAACTCCAGACCACCTCTACTCTAATTTCCATGCTGCAAGCTATGTCCAGTGCAGGGATAAGGTGAGCAAAACCACTGGGTGCCATATGGGCAGAAATCATAGGAAGCTCCTTTTTGTCTAGTCAGCATTGACACATAGCTACCATCCTTCCACCCCAACACCAAGATGGGGGTTCATTGGCTCTTGCACAGAGCCAAGTAGTGCCCTTCGCACTACTTTGTGTGAAAGGTTAACTCCATAAAATACTGATTAAGCCCAACTATGCAACTGGTACGAAAGCAGCTTTTTTCAAGGGATTATTACTTTTTTCTTCCACTACTTTTCTCCCCTTCTATTTCTACTTCCTTCATTCACTTCTACCTCTTTGTTTTTGACTTTCAGTTCTAATACTGAGATAAAATATGCAACTAGACTTTTACAAAAAGCAGGGAACAATCATTAGAAGACTTAGCATGATGAGTGCAGGAACTGTCACCTGTTGACTCACAGTCCTATTCTTAGTGGTTGGGACACAGTAGGTGCTCAATAACTAATTACCAGAAAAGTGAGTTTCTCAGTTACCATTGTTTTATGCCAGAGTTGGGTTGCATATGATTATAAAGAACTTATGTGAGGATTTATATCACTTTCAAGTTTTTAAAAACAACTATCCGCACCAACCCCACAGAGTTCAATATGAAGAGTGCTCCTTACTACTCCTTAGAGATTTATATTAATAACTCAAGGGACACATAAACCTTGAGGGAGTTGGAACCTGTAGTCTTTGGAGGGAGGAACAAGGTGAGCACTTGGTCTCAGCCTTCCTGGCACATCTTCAAGTGACCCTATCTCTTATAATTCTTGCTAGTCTTAGTAAAATCATGACAAGACAGGGAGAACTTTCTACATTTAGTAACATTTATTTATGCATTCAGTATCAAGTACATAAGTGCAAATATCGAGTTCATAATTAAGTCCATTAGGAACTACAGAGAAAGTAATACAAATTGTAATAAATTTAACATGCTGGTACTTTTAGTTACCATACATGTAAATCAGCCCATCAGTCCCAGACAACAAAAGTACTCCATATTCATTTTGGATTTATTTATTTATTTAATTATTTTAAGTTATACAAAACTGATTACCATAAGTACGGTCGACTGTTTTTTTTTTTTTTTTTTTTTTTTTTTATGTTGTGTGTGTTGGAAAAATGCTAAAACATCAGTCTACAATTCTAATATAATGTTATTAAAGATCAATCCAACCAGCAACCCAAGGACATATAAGCAATTTCCACTATTGCGTCAGTGCACTCGGCAGGAAAGGCCTAGCCACGGGGGGACGTTAGAAGCTACAGAAGCATGGCAGAGAGGAGAACACTGAAGCAGGAAGGAGAACGTGGGCTCTCACCATCATGCACTTTTTTTTTTTAAGCAACACAAAATTAAAAACCACATCTAATACACTTTTTTTCTATACTTTAGTGCTTGACACAAGTGACTCAAATATCCTAAGAGTAAAGGAACAGCCTAAAAACAGCTGTTTTTAAGTTTGCCTCTAACAGTATGGTACTGGGTGGAGTGGGGGGGGACAATCAATTTGCAGTAACGAGTAAGAAGAGAGCTGCTGCCTCTCCAGACGTCCCTGTTTGTGTCCAGTTCCCGCTGGGATACCTGTCTACTCAGCATGTCTTTTGGCGCCTGGGATTTTAGCTTGAATCCTAAAAACAAAACAAAACAGAAACCAAAGGGTTAGATTGTAAATTATTAATGAAATCAATTTATGTATCCGTTCTGTTTCTTTAATTAACTAAGAGTAATTAGCATAAGATTCTGGAAGATATTATGGTTTCGTGTGTGTGCGCGCGCGCGTGTGTCCATAAACACTCTTCTATAAAGCAATAAGAAGGAAATGAAAAGTGGATAATGAGTGACCCAAGGAAGCTACCTACTCTACAATATAAATTTTTAGATGGATGAAAATGTTGACTTATTTCACGACTATAGAAATGGAGCTGTGATACAGTGACAGTATTCCTTTATCCCCTAATCTGGGGCACTTCAGAAAGAGAAAGGAGGGTGCAATTACTGCCTGTGCGAGGAAGATGAGCATAAACAGAGATGGTTCCGGGGGAAGGAACCTGTGTATATCCTCAGCATGGCCAAGCTACTCAGAACTGGATTTAAGAAACCTGGATCTCCACCCAACTTTTGCTACTCATTCACCTAACAAACGGGCTTTTCTAGCCCTAGAGACTCATCTTTAATATGTGGGTGCAGAGCAGATTGTCGCCAAGGCTCCCCCGATTCTGTAATGCTCACAGTATGGTTGTGTCATTTTAAGGTAGGTTTACACCAGAAGTGTTCTGTTTGATAATTTGAAGCTTAATGAGTTCATCATGCAGAATTTAACCGAGACCTTCCCCTATGACAGGCACTTTTCCACATTCTGGAATTCAGCGTCAACAAAAGGGAAAAGGTACCTGCTCTATTTTCATTCTTGTAGGGGTTGAGAAGAGAGAAGCAAAAAGACAAAATAAGGTGGGAAGGTGCCAAGTGCTATAAAACAAAACAGGGTGGTATGCAAGGAAGTGAGGGCAAAGTAGATGGTGCCCACCTTCAACCCATGGAGCTGAGAAACAGATGTGCAGAGGACAGGAAGGAGCCCACACACCTACACAAAGATCTAGAGGTTTTAGGCAGAAGCAGCAGCAACTGCAGGAGCCCGAAAGGAAGGATCAGCTTAGGGAACAAGGAGGGTACAGCCCAGTGAGCTGAGGCATGGAGCAGGGAGGTCTGAAAGGCAGGCAGTACCCAGATGGTGTTGGAATTATGGGCCATGGTAGAGGACTTAGATTCTATTCTGTGTGATGAGAGGCTATTGAAAAATTTTATGTAGGGGAATGATGTGATCTGATTTATGTTTTTTTTTAAATGTTTATTTTTTAGTTGTAGGTGACAGAATATCTTTATTTTATTTTTATGTGGTGCTGAGGATCGAACCCAGTGCCTTATGCGTGCTAGGCACGCTACCACTGCGCCATAATCCCAGCCCCTGATTTATGTTTTAAAAAGATAATAGTGGCTATGTGAAGAAATTGGGGAAATGAGAATACAAGCAATAATAGAGCAAGGGAAACCTATGACAGTCCAGGTGCCAGAAAGCAATGTCAGAGTTTTATGGCAGAGATGGAAATAGGCAGGTGACCAGCCTGGGGATCTAGTTTGGAAATGGAGCTGACAGGACGCCCCCTGACCTGTTGATGGGTTGAATGCATGGGCAAGGGGAAGAGGAAGAATAATGAAGGAAGATTCTTTAGCTTTGGGCCTGAGCAACCAGGTGAATGATGATGCAATGTAATTACCGAGACGGGGAAGACTGAAGGGAAAATGGGTTCCAATGTGAAGTTGCAAGATGTTTGGCCATGTAAATCTTAAATGTCTATTGGACATAGAATAGAAAATATCAGATAAACAGGTAAGTAGACCTGGTGCTCAGCAGAGGAAGTCTGGCTGGAAACATAAGTATGAAACCCTTGACATTGGAAGCTATAGAACCAGGAGAGGTGGATGAGAGGAGAAGCCAGGAGGGACAGGACATGGTGAGAATGGCCACTTAATTTCTACATGGATACTTGAATAAATGCCAAGGAGCTCACTGCTCCCTGGCTTGCATTGTGAAAAAACTCTCATTTTTTACTGTGTTATCTCATCTTTCATTCAAATCTCAGAACATCAGGAATTTCTACTCTGAAGAGAAAAAGAGAAAGCCTACCTCTTTCACAATGTTAGACCTCCAAATGTTTGAGGACAGCCATTGTGTTCTTATAAAGGTGTCTCTTTTCCAGGGTCATCTAGTGAAGTTTGATCTTTACTAGTCATTACTGTAAAGATAAGATTTCTAGTACCTCAATACTGGAATCACTGGGGTGGCCTTACTCTAGTATATTAATGTATCTCTTAAAATGGCCAATCCTGAAATAAACTGAACACAAATGTGAAATCACCAAAATGGAATATAGGGACTGTGCCCTTTTTTGATTTATGCTTCATAGTTCCATCAGTAACTTCTACACTTGCACTGACTTTTTAAAAAGATGCCTCAGCATACCATGACTCATACTTGGCTGTGATGCATTAATCAATTTAAAAATCTCAGGTAATTTTTGCATCCACTACTGTTATAGCTTATCTCAGCCACCCCTCCTTGATTCTTTTGCAAAGTGGACTTTAAAAAAAATCTAAATATAGAACTTTCCCTTATAATTTCATTTTCTTGATTCCAATTCAGCATTCTAGATTGCTCAAGATTCTTTGATTCATCTTGAATCTTGCCCTCTCTGAATTTGATTTTGCTCTAGGACGTGTGCCACCTAGAACTTGGGAAATTATATTTGATTTAACTTCACATTGCCATGAGAAGTAATGGTGTTGACAGGGATAGGCTCAAAGGAAGGATGCTATAGCCCCTTCTATGCCTTGCCCCAGACAGATATCTGGTGGATTAAGGAACATCTTTTGGGTCTACTAGAACTCTACAGACTGTGCTGTCATCTCTGGTTTTCTACATAAGGACACCAGGAAGGCTTGTTGAGTACCTCACTGAAATGAGAATACTCACTGGCTAGAACAGTACAGAATCTCCCCATTTAGTGAACACACAGCTGTATGTGTACCTATAGTTTTACAATTTATTCTAGAATTTTGCTTGGAATTAGGCATTCAGTTCACCCAAAGGTAAGTTCTAGGATCTATGCTTTCTTCCTATGTGAAAACTGGAATATCTCCCATTCGATTTCAGGTTTTAGGGAAGTCTTTCATTTGCTGAAATTTATTGGAGCTCACCAAGAAGGCTTTTACATAACATTGGAGGCAATTTCATCACCCTAGACTAGAACTCACCTAGATATAGGCAGCTGTATTCACTTATGGCAAATTTCTTATGTTCTAACTTAAAGCTTTAATTCCCTGTATAACACTTATTTTGCCTTTTCTAATTTGAGGTTCTTTTCAAAATTCTAAAAAATGTTACTAGGTATCACCCCAATCTTAGATCTGGAAAACTGATAGAAAGAAAAATTAGATGACCTGGACAAGGTATCTCAGTGTGGAGAAAGTGGCAAGAGGATTCCCTGACTCAGTCTGGAACTGTCCTTAGAATTGATCTCTACACAGTAATAGGAGGAGGAAGTGAAGGAGAAGGATATGTAAAATAGTACTTGTTTGCTATGACTAAGTACGAATACTTTATAGATGCTGTCTTATTTAATACCCAACAACCCTATGAGGTAAGTACTGACATTTCCAACTTACTGATAAGAAAACAAGTTCACAGAGACAGCATTTATGATGAACTCGTATTGCATAAATGCCAGAAATGGACTCAAACTAGTCTCTCTGGTTAACCATCAAGTTCTTAACTGTTCCATTAAAATGGTATAAATTCTTTGGTTAGAATCATTCTAACATGAAATCAAGATTTCAGAGGTCAAAGAGACCTGAGAGATTAGGGCTCATCAAGAAATTTCTTTTAGACTTCAATGCCAGACAAAACAGATTACTTACCTAGTTTCTCTTTTTGGTCTAGCTACCAGGAAGCTCAGAGCCAACTTAGAGTGAAGGTCAATCTTAGAAGCCCTCTCAGTCCTCATGGATAACAGGTTCTCTCTCTGTTCCTTTATATAATACTGATTTCCAAGTGTAATTTAACAACTACATTTTGTGCGTGTGTGTGTGTGATTTTCTCTGCCATCTGCTTTCCCTTCATTTTAACAGCCTATGTCCTTACCACTTTTGTTGGAATTACGATAGCTTGTAGTTTATTGCCACTTCTCCTCCAGTCTCTCTCCTCTTCAGTTGTTCTCTTACTAGACTGTGGTGGGTGATCCTCACAAAATACAATTCTGACTACATCAATCTCCTCCTTAGGAACATGGAGAGCTAGCCATTCCTATTGGATCAGAGTCAAAACTGCTCAGAGCATTCAGGGCCTGGTCCTAGCTTCTCCTCCTTCATTTCTTTTTTTTTTTTTTAAATTTTTTTTTTTAGTTGTAGATGGACACAATATCTTTATTCTACTTATTTTTATGTGGTGTTGAGGATCGAACCCAGTGCCTCACGCATGCGTGAGGCAATCTAGCGCTGAGCCACAATTCCAGTCCCTCCTCCTACATTTCTTCTAACTGGTCTTTCCACACATTAAGCTTTGGACACACTGTCTGACTCACTGCTTCCTGAACATGACCCACATTTTTTCAGGCTCCTTTGTTTTTGTTTATATCATTTCTTCTTCTTGCAGGCTTTTATTCTAGCATCCTCTAGGCAATTGTTTACTCATTCTCAGTGCCCAGGCCAAATGACACCTTCTCTTAGTGGCTTTCCATGGTTCACTCTAGGAAAGATCAACTGTATCCTCATTGGTCTGACTTTAGTATTTTATGCAACTTTACTTGTATTTCTTAAATTGCTTTATAGTTATTTCTTTATAATTTTGTTTGCACCAATAGGCTGAGAGCTGGATTTATTTCATTCATCTTTATACCTCCTGTGCTTATATTTTTTAAATTTTTTTAGTTATTGATGGACCTTTTATTTATTTATATGTGGTGCTGAGGATCGAACCCAGTGCCTCACGCATGCAAGGCAAGCGCTCTACCACTGAGCTACAACCCCAGCCCCCTCCTGTGCTTATTATTTGAAGTATTCAGAACAAAATAGGTACTCCTCTTTGTAGAACCAATCAATCAGCAATGACCACTCCCCATTAAGAGATGTGATTTTTCTCAAGATCACCAAACTGAGTATTGTACAACTTAGGTTTACAACATCTGTCTTCCAGTATCCAAACTCCTGTCCTGGTGTTCTGTATTATAGTTCCCATAGTACTAACTGCTAAAGAATTATCTGGGGAGGTCACTGAAATATACATTTCAGGTTACCAACCCTAGAAATTCTAATTCTATAGGTCCGACATGGGATTTGTGTTTTTGAACAGGTTCTCCAGGTTTAGGTACCACCAATTTTCACATGATACCCTGCCAGCATTTATCAATACAAAATAATGACTTTTGTCTTTCATTTGTTTATTTGCACTAGATGCTGGTTACGCTGGGGTCCAAGCTGATAATTTCAGACATTTTGAAATGTGCTGAAGATCTGTTACAGATCCATATTCACCATACAACCTGAGTTCCTTAAGAGTTTAAGAGAATATAAATGATACATAGTAAAAATAAATTTTTATATACTTCAGGAGGGAACTGTTGTTGATGATATGTAACCTAATAGCAGAGGAACTTTAAAGTTGTTGTCCTTTCAATTTGTTTATTTTGCTTTTATACATCTTTGCCTAAAATTCTGTCCTCTAAATCTGATCATCACCTAGGTCCAACTACATAGTTATTCGATTATTAGATGGAGTTCATGTTGACAAAGACTCATCCTTTGGTGACATGTTTTTGTAGCTGAATATTAGTTTAACCTTCAATTAAAATCTTGAGTAGTAATGACAACATAAAAACTATCTTTGTAGATGGCAACAAACCTATAAATACCAATGTAAGAATTAGGGAAAGCTACTCACTTAAATGATCATGTTAGATGTGGATATATAAAACTGAAATCTTATACATTAGGTAGAAATCTCTAATAGAGATTATACATTAGGTAGAAATCTCTTACATTAGGTAGAAATCTTATCCATTAGGTAGAAATCTCTAATACATTAGGTAGCCCATAAAGTAGGGTCTGTTCAAGAGTTGGGTTTAAGAAAGCAATGGTGTCAGCCGGGCGCAGTGGTGCAAGACTGTAATCCCAGCACTTAGGTAGGCTGAGACAGGAGAATCGCGAGTTCAAAGCTAGCCTCAGCAACGGCGAGGTGCTAAGCAACTCAGTGAGACCCTGTCTCTACATAAAACACAAAATAGGGCTGGGGATGTGGCTCAGTGGTTGAGTGCCCCTAAAATCAATCTCCAGTACAAAAAAAACCCCAAAAACAAAAAACAATGGTGTCAATCAAACATACTTACAGAGTTAAAGTAGTATAATTAAAATATTTAGGTAGCAAACACTTTACCCATTTTAAAGTTTAAAAGATAACTTTAATGGTTTAAAAATTAGTGCTATTCATTTTTTAAAAGATTGAAAATGTTAACTTAAATGTTTCTATTTCAATTTAACCATTAATTTTCTGAATCAGGCTTCCTTTCTTCCTCCATTTTGCTCTTGAACATGGGTCTGCCCTCGGCTCGAACTTTATATCATTCATTATTAAAACTCACTCATGATGATACTAAATTCCCTGGAGGTTTCATTTAATTGAAAGTTTTGAAATTTATACTTATGTTCTGAAATAATATAATTAAGAAGGGAATGAATATACAACTTGAATAAGTCATACATTAACCTATTATTTTACTATCTTTATTACACCTATCTAATTCATTCAAAAGCCTGCTTAAGACAGTGACACCTTTTTATGAATCTTGCTGGACAACTTACTTTGCCACAACAGCATTTATGTGAGTCCTCACAAGTCCCAGGTATTGGTCAATCTGTGCCTACAAAGAGAGAAGTAATGAGCACAACCAAAGACCATGTAGTCAAAATTTAACATGAATGTCTGACACCACAGAGAACTTACCTGGTGCTTAACGTACACTACAGGTAGAGTAAACATTGAAACCACAGCTGGGATGAAAAACAAATGCACTGTTAATATTCTGAGAGTTTATCAATAATAATAACTTCATAGACACATTTTATATAGTCATGTGATATTGCAACATTATTTGGAATAACTAGCATGACAGAGCAGTTATAAGGAAAGCAAAAGGATGCTGAGCCCTTTACAGATGTCATCATTCCTAGAACGAGGGTAGCCTGTGCCCTCCTAAGATGAAGATGCATCTCTATCCATAACTGCTGCTATAAACAGATATTTAGAAACCAAATATAACCCATGTGGATGAAGAGGAAAAAAAAACCCTTCAGACTTAGAAATTCATTTCTGGTATATGATATGTAATAGATTCTTTTATTGAACTGTGATAGTAAGGAAAATGCTCTGCTCAGGGATATCTGGCATTCGTTCCTTGGGACTTATCAGAACAAGTTAAATGCTTAACAGCCTAGGAAGCCTCGTGTTCTCAGGGGGTATGAAGGAAGACACGATGCCCTCTTGTCCATCCTTACCCATAAGCAGCAGGGTCAGGCCATTGAAGAGGGCGCCAACGTAAGTCAGGAGCCACATCAGGACCGCAAACTGAAGAATGAAAGGATGATCAGAGTTTCTGAAGCTGTTCTTGACAGACTCAAGCCTCATATTGTTAATTTTTAGATTAGAATCAATTTTTCTAATTGGCATTTCAATTTTTTTTTCTAACTAGGATTTCTGATTAGAATTTTTGGGATCACAGTGGTAGGTAAAAGAAAATGAATTTCAATGGAATGATTTCAACAGGAAATGAAAGAACAATAGGTGTTTAAAGTCCATCATGGAATCACCAAAAGAGGGCTGTCATTAGCTCCCTTGGAGACCTTTGGATCACACTGTTATAAGACTTGAAGGAATCAGGGAAATAGTAGTCTAGTCGGGCTTGACAGACTATGACCTTTGACCTGTTTCTGTATGGGCCCTTGAGTTAAAAATGGTTTTTACATTTTTCAATGGTCAAATAAATCAAAAGAAGAGAAAAATGATATGTGAAACGATATTAAATTCAATTTTCAGTGTTCATCAGTAGAGTTTTACTGGTACGCAGTCATAATCTTCTACTGCTGTGTTGTCTTTTGCTGCTTTTGTGTCACAATGGCAAAGTTGGATAGACAGAGTGTCACATGCAAAGCCCAAAATATTTACTGTCTGTTTCTTTAGAGAGAAAGATTGCTGGGCCCTGCTCTAGCCCCATTTTTACATAGTAAATGGAAACATTACCTTAGAAGCTCTAGGGCAGGTAATTATAATCTCCTGGTGTCTATCTTTAGTTACTACTGGTAAGTCATCATTCCTGTGAAACACCTCGAGGATCAAGACCACATCTCTCTCTTTTCCCTCTGCCCTTCCTTGAGCAGTTACCAGGCCACCCCTGGTACAAGACCCCTGCCAGGGTGTGTACAGAGTGCACTCAGAGGACAGAAAACTCAGAGACCTGGTCCTGCCTGCCCCCACTCTGCTCGCAGCCTTGTTGAATCATGATTAGTTATCACCAGGTATAAAGCCCAGGCCCAGGTTGGGCTTTGCTTAGAGCCTACTTCTGCCCTTCAGATGGCTATGCCTCAAGACACTCAGAGTCTTACCATTAGTAGAGTCCAGAGTTTCTTTCAAATGAAGAAGTATGTGTGTTTTTCACATTCCCCAAACTAGATTTTATTTTAAAATTAATTTTAGAAAATTGAGTGAGGAGTTCAAAGTTTAAGCATGCACATCCTGATGTGCTATAAAAAGAACAGAATTAGTTGTATGATCTGGGTTTGATCCTAGCTCTGCCAGACTACTGGACTACCTTGGATAAGTGTCTTAACTTCTTGGAGACAGTTACGTTTTCTGTAAAATTAAGGGATGGAGTCCATGATGCCATACAACAGGAGAGTTTCTGACTCTAGAATATAACTAGCATAATCTTCTCTATAATGTGGCAGTTTATAATATTTTACTTTTAGCAAAAAACAAAACCTTAAGATCATAAAGCAAAGGGCTTAAGGAAACATACTTTTAAAGAATCCACCAGGTCCTGGACCAGGAAGAGCCTCCGGAGCTCTTTCAGTGTGCTGTTCACATAGAGCTGCAGGCAGTCCGTGTACTTCTGAATCTGCTCCTGGGACAGGGTGATCTCAAGCTCCAGGTAGGCCCTGTCAACAGATCACAGCATCGGATAACACTATCAGAGAGATGGCACACAGGCAGCCATGCCCCGGTGCCAGGTGAGTGTTCCTTCTCTCATCTAAGGCAGTAAGTGACCAACTCTAGGGGTCATATCAGTGGCTGCAGGGCACTATGCTCTCCACCTTCCTGGAAGAATATGAACGGGGGTGGGAAAGCATTGTGACTGTTTCTGTCCACTAACAAGAGTATAACAGCCTGAGATGATAATTCATGGAAACTGGCTGGGACTGGAGAAAAAAAAAAATCAATGCAAACCAGCTCATTTGCTAAATTCTCCATGACTGCATGGAGATGAATGGTCTTCTTTAAATAATTGAGCTATTTGAAAATCCTAGCTGCCAATTATTATTCTTCATTAAAACTCTTAAGAATTCATGTTTAAATTCTGGAATTTATTTCCAGGTTTATCTAGGGAGCACTGGAAACTCAAGAGACCCAGATCATACTAAAATAATCATTGGTGCTAGTGAATGATATTTTTAGAAATGGGATTTTTAAATTGTTAAATTTAACTTGTGGGTTGGTAAGATATATAAAATGCAATATATTTGTTTATAAAATAAAAATATATAAAACATATATAAAAAACCCAATCTATGCTTCCTCCGCTTGGCCATGCTTCCCTGCAGAGGTCCAGGCGCCCTCCCTGTTTCAAGATGCCTGCCTCAACTATTTCAAAGCCCTGCCTCTGCTGTTTCAAGATGGCACTTTGCCTGCCTAGAGGGAAATTCCTGGAGTTCTGAAAGGCCTGCTTAACTCTAGGAGTGAAGAAGAAAAGGGCAAAGCAACATTTGGCCTGAGTTGTAAAGGAGTGTTGTGTCTCCTCAAAATTCATAGGTTGGAATTCTCACCTCCAGTCATGAATAGCATTATGATGTGGGATCTCTGGGAGGTGATTAAGAGGAAGAAGATCTCATCAAAGGGATCCCTGAGAGCTCTTTTACACTCTTTATGCCTTGTGAAAATGCAATCAAGAAGACAGCAATCTGCAAACCAACCTTGTGGGCATCTGGTTTTGGACTTCACAGCCTCCACAACTGTGAGAAATAAATTTCTGTGTTTAAGCAACTCAATTTGTGGTAGTTTGTTAAAGCAGCCTGAACTAAATCAGGGAGTTTACATTTAAATGCCATGGCTCTTCTTTCCTTAAAGAAGGAGAAGGAGAAGGAAAAAAATAGTGATCTGTCTAGATAGTGTGTTCTGATTCAAAATATACTGAGTCAGATGTTCCTTTTAATGATAAAAATGACTCAGCCAAAGGAAATTTTAATATTTTAAATTTGTCCCCTGAAGGAAGTGTTGAGGTAACCTGGGCTAGACTCTTGTTGCTATAACCAGGTATAAGAAGGAATAAGTCAGGTGAGAGCTAAGTCCCCATGTGACAGCCTTGGGGACCAAGAACGTGATGGAAACAGCATGGTTGAACACACTGAATGTTGGATGACAAAGGGAGAGACTGGGACAGGGAGAAGGATGAAGATGTTGACTGGTCACTATTGAGGGCCACTCAAGTAGGTGTTCTGTATGCTACTCGTGTGACCAGGCTATAGCCCGGAATGTCCACATTAAGACAAATACATCCCTAGGGCAGGAATTCCCACACAGTAACACCGACTGACACGGGAGGCTGGGAAGGAAGGTCTGAGAACAGCATTTTCCTTTTGTCCACAGCCTGCAAAGAGGCACTGTTTTCCCTGTTAAGAGCCCAGTGCCACTGAGGCTTTGGTTTGACTGACTGGTGAGGGAGAGCCAGGACAGGTACAGAGGTGGCATCAGTGAATACCCAGGGCCATCCAGAAGGAATTCTGCAGCAGTATCTACACATCTCATCCAGGACTCAGAACTATCCCTTGGTTGGTTACAGAGGTGGGGACAACCGCGATGAGCTTGGATTTAGGGGCAGCTGGCAGGTGCAGGGGTGGTGCTGAGGGTCAGTGCCATGAGTGTCCTGGCTTACAAGTCAGAGGATAAACTGTAGTGGAGCTGGGTGGATGCTGCCGGCCGAGCTAACACTGTCCTCTGCCACATTGCATGTGTCCTCTTTCTTAATAGATTGCCTCCCTTTTAAAAAGTTTCCTTCTTTTCAATACTCGTTCTAATCAGATTTCCCCAGTATAAAAATTCAGAGGTGGGCACATGAGAAGACTGTTCATGAATCTTGTACTCCTCAGATGGTTGGCCCTTTGGTCTTAAATTTCCACAGAGAACGTGGAAATAAAAATTAAACACCCTAGCTCTGGTTCTGTGTTATTTTCTGGACATGTGATCTTGGGTATGTCATTTTGCTTCTTGGAACTTCAGTTTTTCCACCTGTAAATAGGGATTATAATGCCTTCCTGCCTTCTTTGCAGAATGGGGAGGATTAGTAATTGATGGAGTACTCTTTAAATGATAAATCATTATACACATATAATGGATTATGATTACTATTAATAGTTAAAGTAAAAAAACTCAACTCAACAATAAGTATCAGAATAAGGATAATGAAGTTTGTTTCAGAAATCTACCAACAGTGTTAGATATTAAAGCCAAGGTATTAGGTGAGACTCTAGGAGGCCTGTTGGGTCTCAGAGAAATGTCTGCAGGATCATCAACAGGGGAGCCAGGGCTGCCCCTAAACTACCACAGACTCCAATGATTCCTAAAGCTGGTGCCCCAGTGCACCTGTGGGCTGGACTGGACTTAGGGGAGGAGGCCCTGGGGGGCTGGAGGGCTGGTCAGGTGGGAACACTCACTTGAAAGGGTGGCCCTCGTCGGTTTTCTGCACAGCTTGTAAGACAGACTTGTAGATGCGGAAACTGATGGTGGCTGAGAGCGCAGCCAAGGCCAGGTAGGCCACGACGCTCACCACACTGAACTGAGTCAGGGAGAACAGCAGCAGCAGGAAGCTTCCAAACACGATCCCCGTCTGTTTGATGTCCCGCCAGTACAGCAGGTCGATAGCTGTGGGGAAGGGACACAAACACACACACCACTGAACTCTAGCAGTGCCAGAAGTGAGCTGCTGGCTCTGTCCACCCAGCTGCTGGTATATCAGGTTCCCACTGGGCATTTGGATTCCTAAATGCAAGCCAGTGGACAGATGGCTATACCAAAGGGCACTTCCTGACACTCCATTTCAGTTTGGAAAACTTTTCCATTGCTGGGCATAGTTCACAAATTCACAGAGAAGACTCCAGTGACCATATCTCTATGGGTATATAACAGTGGGCTATAGCATCTATCCAGGGGCTGGAATTATGTGGCTTTCAAAAAGAGGACTCTGTGAAGTACTTGACATCCTGTGGATATCACTGATTATATGCACATCTTGATGCTCTGCTGACAATTTTATGTCTCAGTGAGGGCCTGTAGATATATGCACATCAGTCATACAAAAAGGTACATAGTGATGAGAAAGGGCAGCAATCATGAAAGTACAGATTTGGGGGAAGTGGTATTTTTGGAACCAAGAAGGAAATCTGTGAGACCCTGGCAATACCATATGCATTTGGATACAGGTATGACCTGCCCGCTAAACATAGGTAAAACTGAGGGGCTAGTGGCTGTTTTGGCAAACCCTGGAGCTGATATTTGGATTGAACTTTTGCACAGATTTGTTGGTTTACATTCTATGATTGGAAAACCCAGAAATGCAAGCTTTAAAATCCAAATCACATCTATCATTCAGTTATCATCCTCTTTCAATGTATAAACAAAAAACTAAGTTCAAAAGAATAAAAGCTAGCCAGGTGTGGTGGCACATTTCTGTAATCTCAGCAACTTGGTGGGCTAAGGCAGGAAGACTGCAAGTTCAAAGCCAGTCTCAGCAACTTAGTGAGCCCCTAAGCAACTTAGCAGGACTCTGTCTCCAAAAAAAAAAGAAAAAAAAATGGGCTGGGGATGTGACTTAGTAGCAAAGCATCCCTGGGTTCAATTCTGGTACAAGGAAGGAAGGAAGGAAGGAAGGAAGGAAAACAAGCCACAGTGCTTCAAATGTGATACAAATGGAAATATTTTGAATATTTCAGTTACTAGGATATGAAAAAAGGATACAAGCCTTATTGAAGAATCTCTGCAAGTTCATTATCCTATTAGGCAAGTAACAAATGGTCTTTATAGAATGTTTTATCAATTCTGAGGATGAGAAGAAATAAATTTCCCCTATGACAGCCAGACGTAAACCGTAGTGGCTTAGACTGTCAGCTCCCTGTGCACTGTACCTGGAAACACCTGGTTTAGATTTAGATTCCAGTCATTTGCTCAAAGGAAAACAGAGGTAACCATGTTGAAGAGCGCAGGGAGCATGGTGGCATATGTCTGTCCCATCATTCATGAGTGTGTAATTAGCTGAAACAGCCATACAGGTTGAATATTCCTTGTCCAAAATGCCTGGGACTAGAAGTATATTGGATATTTTTTTTGGATTTAGAAATAGTTGTATCATAAACATGATGAGATATCTTGGGGATGTGATCCAAGTCTAAACATGAAATTCATTTATGTTTTATATACCTCTTATAGTATTGAAGGTAACGTCAGATAATATTTTTAATATTCTGTGCATGAAATAGTTTCATGGTGTGGAATTTTCCACTTTTGTGGTTGCCCTGACACTCAAAAAGTTTTGGATTTTTGTAGTTTTGGTTTAGGGTTGTTCAATCTGTATTGTTGTCCCATATCCTAGTGACAATCCAAGGCTAAAGAAGTGACATAGGAACCCCTTGCTCACAGCAGGCTTTCCTCTGGCTGGCTGGGTGCAAATCAGAGGTTGAGGATTGAGAGGCTGTTTATAATAGGCTGAGGACATCTCTGGCAGCCTGAAGCTGGGAAGAGAATTTATTCTCCATTCACCACCCACTGTGTTCCACCAAAGATATTAACTCAAAAGATTCGAGAAGGCAGCCATTTGCTGGACAAAAACATGGTTTCCTTTCTCCTGTAGCACTTCTGCAATGTATAAAGCAGTGGAGAGGAGAGGCTTACAAGCATGTTTTGGGGTAGGGGAAATATATATATATATATCCCCATTTTTCTCTTTTGAGGAAGGCCAGACTTACAACTAGGTTTCCAGAGGCCAAGGAGAAGCATTGCTCTCTAAAGCCTCTCTCTTCTTCCTGCCCCAATTACCAGTCACATTGACTATTAGAAATTCATTCCTTTGAACAACTTTTTTCTATCCTCAAAGTGGCTGTCATCATCAGGGTCTTTATTTAATGCAAAATATGCAGGGATAAGACAATATTAAAGATTTGCTTGTCAACAATACAGTTCAAATGAGTTCACCAAATAATTATCCTTTTAAAAGAGTTTATAAGGACAAAACATCAAAATATAATCATTTTTAGACAGATGAGAGGATCTTTTGGAAGATACCACCTACAGCATATCCCTAGACCCCTGAGGAGAAATGATAGAAGGGAGGAAGAAGGGATTTCCACAGAAGTCTGGCTCCCCCTGGGGTTGAGTGAGTCCAGAGGCAGAGGTGAAAATAGGCCTAGGCCTAGGTCTAGACCAGCAGGTCTAAAGGACTTTGGGGGCCTGGAGTCTCTAGTATTTACTCTGTTTGGAGCAGGAAGAGAGGCAAAGGGTCATAAACAAGGGAATGAAACACCATAGTTTAGAGGTATCACCAAAGTGTGACTTGCCACACACTTACTTACTGAACCAGTATATTCACTGATCAAGAACCAAGTGCCAGGTTTTGTGCCGGGGTAAGGACATAGACATAAATGAATTGCAAAAAGCAAAGAAATACATGCAAATACATAAGAAATAAATTGTATCTGTTTTATGATGCCCACAGACTCTGATGGCAAGCACATTTGGAAGCCAATGCACGAGAAGGCAGCATGATTTTTGTTGAAGATGGTACTCTTAGTACTGGAGGAGGTGGCTTACCCACCTGTGACATATGTAGGGGCACAGGAAACCATACAAATAGTTTTCAGACAAAGAGGAGACAGAATTTACTATTTTCAAGCTAATTCTCGCTTAATGAATTGCCTAACACCTGTGAATAATGGCATAGGTTCTGGAAAAGCCTTCTACATGTCCAGCCACCTGTTCAAAGAGCTGAGAATGGTAGGCACCCAGTCTGGGTTCTCCTGGAAGAGTCTGTGGGTAGAGAAGTTAGCCAAATCACATTAGTTTGGTGAGGAGTCATCCTCAGGCAGGTCTTCCAAACAACCTGTGGAATTCCAGGAACCTTTTACTCAAGAGCTTAACAGAAGAATTACCTTAAAACAATGGGCGATGGATTCTGGGTGCTTTGTGACAAGATCATCTGTTTACATGAACTCTGAAATGTTCAAAGCATTTGCATATGTAACATTTCAACTCTGTGATAAACTTCATTAGACTGGTAATCTAACAGGCCAGGAAGTTAAAAGTTAAAAAGCTTGTATACTGACTAGGTAGTACAAAAAGCCGAGCCACCTCCTAAATTTGATACCACTCTCCTACTGTATGTTAAATGTCCCCAAAAGTTATGCAAAATTAATTTTGGGCAACTTGATATGCATTTAAAACTGCTTTC
This sequence comes from Xerus rutilus, assembly GCA_028644305.1. NCBI lineage: Eukaryota > Metazoa > Chordata > Mammalia > Rodentia > Sciuridae > Xerus > Xerus rutilus. Next base: position 37,350,125 of record CM053401.1, on the reverse strand, counting down.
AGAAGTAGCTATTTAAAGAAAAATTCTTTAAGCAAAAACAAGTCATTACCCATAGTTATTGATCGTCCGTTATATAGGAAACGTAGGAATCAAGCAATCATAAAATTATGTTCTTTTTTGAAGGAACTTAAGGTCAAAACTGGGATGAGCAAACACTCATTTAAAGAAAGCTTTACTTGATGCCGATGTCTTGTCTTGTCAATGGTAGCAAAAGTTGAATTTGGAAAAGGGGTATGCTGAAATTGATGAGGAGGGTGTGGGATGGTTTGTATATGTAGGGAACAATTTGTTAAGGAGATGAGGTGGATAAATGGGAATATTATGAAGGATTAGTTGACAAGAATGGTGACTAATTAGCTGGGGGAAAAGGAGGAAGAGCTAATTAAGGGTGAAAGCAGCATTTCAAAGCCGGGTGATTGAGAGATTATCATCACTGACAAAAATAGGAAATTTGAGGGTGAACTGGTTTTGGGGAAAGATGACACTTGTTTTTAAACCAGATTCTGACATGATGATATGGAAGCCAGGCGTTTTGACACAGCCTGGGGCAGAGATGAGATAGCAATTACAGATGTGTTAAAGCTGATAATTACATACCATGCTAACTAATTTTTAAAAAGCTTGGAACTGAAATGAATTTTTTTAAAGGCTTTGTCACAGTAGTCCAGAGTTAAGATGGTCCTTAATGTCACAAATCCATTGAAATCCAGACGAGTTTATACAGTAGGCAACTGGAAATGTAGGTCTGAGATTTGGCAAATGGGGTGCAATGTTTCCATTTGGGTGTATTTGGGGTAGAAATGATTGCAGCCCTGAATGTGGAAGAAATCTCCAAGGAGAGGCTAAGGGATGCAATTTAGGATAAAACTATAGAAAGTCCTGAGTGTTAGAAAGGGTAACCACAGTAAGTAGGTTACAGCAGTCAGGAAGAAGAAACTTCCCAAAGAAAAGGGTCAGCAAAGGAACACTGGATTTAGAGTGGGCGCAGAGCAGTGTTAGGAGGAGTCGAGATGGGAGCCCACTTTAAGGGGTTGAGTAAGTGGTGGAAGTTTACAGTAATAAAGAAGCTGTAATCTGGGGAGTAGCAGCAACAAGTAATCCTTTAGTTTGGGCAAGGTAGGAAAGGATGGAATTAGTTACAGCTGTCTTTAAAGAAGGGAGAAGAAAGAATGGATGGGAAAGACATTCAGGGAAGGCATGGGTGTGGTTACATTGTGTTGAGGTGGACAGGAAGTAACTTAGAGTGGCTTCAGATAAATTCACTCAAATTCTCCTTGGAAAATGAGTCTCGAGACCTTCCTGAGACTGAGGAGGTTAGCGGCTATGGCTTCACAAGGGTAAGGTCTGTGTTGACCAGCACAATAGGGACAAGCCACTTGACTTGTTGCTGAGCACCTGACTGGCTGGTCCCAAAGGAGATGGTCTGCAGATGTAGACTATATTCTGGGTTTCATAATAATTATATGTTGAAAAGATAATACTTTTGAATATGTTGGATTAAACAAAACATATCATCAAAGTCAAATTTGCCTATTTAAGTTTTTGGTGTGGCTACTAGAAAGCTTAAAATCATGTACGTGTCTCACGTTATATTTCCATTCCACAATACTGCTATAAAGAAATATAGTAAGGATTCCAAAAGTAATAAATAGAAGGACTACCCCAAAGCAGAGAGGGTGTGGTCAAAATCAAGGACTGCTAGTGGATGCAGTTGACAGGTTAGATACTGGGAGCTCTGGTCAGTGAGTGGTGGGGCTGACCCAGGGGAGTTGACATAAGGTACAGGGTAGGAAAAGACTAAAATCCAAGAAGGCAGAATTGACACAACCTGCCCTGGACTCAGGCTAGGAATGATAGGACAGTTGGGGACTGATGGGCTGGCAGAGTGGCAATAGCTATGTGTGATCAGGTGGCAGGCAAATGGCCCGAAGCTCTGATGTTGGAGTGAGAAGAGTGGGAAGTGATGGAGTTGTGATCAGAGAAGCTCTGTGCTCTGAATCTGCTGTGTAAATGCCGGGTTTTCACATTTTATTTTTGCTTAGAATGATGTAAATTTGTGTAGGAAGCTTTATTGTACCTGCTTTGGTTTGAATACGGTCTGTCACCTCTGAAATTCACTTTGGATTTTAATATTTATTGGAAGTATTAAAAAGGTGGAAACTTAATCTGACCATGGTGTTTAGAACGGGGGCCTTTGGGAGGGGATTAGAATTAGATAAAGTCATCAGGGTGAAAGCTCCCATGATTGAAAACTGTTGTCTTTAGAACAAGAGAGGAAGAGACCAGGATACACAGACACACGTCTGTGCACTCCCCGCCTCTTGCCAAGGGATGCCCTGCACTGCCTCAGGGACGTTGCCAGCAAGAAGGTCATCACCAGATGCAGGCCTTCACCTTTGGACCTCTAGAACCATGTGCCCAAATAAACCTTTTTAAAACTCACCAAGTCTGTTGTGATATGAGCAACAGAAAATGGACTAAGATACTACCCAATGTAGGAGGGTAGGTATTTGAATAAAGTTTCCTTCGAACTCAAGAAAGAAAAATGCAAGTAATTCTGTAACTGCAACAAATTACTCCCAAGTGGTCTTTGAGTACAAAAAAATAGACAGGTTTTCTGTTTTCTTTTAAAAATATCCTCCTAACACAGAAAAGCCAGGTAAGAATTTAAACATCTGAGCACACAATCACTAAGCACACTCACCAGGACAGGTATATTACTGTATGTTACTTTGACAAGTATAAAAATATCAAAGCTAGTTTGCCAAAAACCAAGAGGCAACACTTTGGCTTTGAAATGATACATCAGTGAGTTCTGTGAACTTGATAAATGGAGTCTGTTTGGTAATGTCATTTTGGTCCCCAACTACAGATAAGAGCACATACTGCAGCCTACTTGGGACAATCTTAGAACAAATGCAGTTAAGGGTGAATTGACAGATTTGTCCCAATATCAAACATCAAAACCAGTCCTCCCCTCATTTTCCAGAATCTAATTAACAACAGAAAAGAAAAACAAGAGAAGCAATCCAAGGTTAGAATGAATAACTAAATGAAAATTAACTCCTATGTCAAATTTCTAGAAAGCTTTTAAGTGCAGTCTGAAGTTTTTGGTTTAGGAAACTATTTTAGACACATTCAATTACATGACCCAATAATGGCTGCAGTATTCATAAAGTTTATTAAAAATGCAAGAGCCAAAAAGACAGGATTGCAGCTATTCATAAATTATTTACAAGACAAAATGTGCTATAAGTAGATAATGTAAAATGGTAATAAATTGTGCACAATTGTCTGCATTATGGCTCTACATTCTTAAATGTATATTTATTTTACATGTTGGTCCAGAAAAGATCAACAAAATGACAAGTTAACTTGTCATTTTAAAAAGGCTACTTTTAAAAAGGCAAAGTGAGAACTGTAAGAAATTCCTGCTTATAGAAATATCAGCATTCCAACAAAAGAATCATTGACAAATGATGTGGTATTTGACTTTTATTTACTTTTTAGCAAACTCCGAATTATCTATGATAGCGACTACTTCATGAACAGAATGAGGAGACTCACAAACCTCATCTCTCTCTAGCCCAGTGTTGGAAGCAGGGATAGAAGGCCAGTTTCTCTGAATGACTTTCATGAGGCAATCAAAATATTACTACAACATGTCGACAAGAAGAAACAGAAGTAACTTTCCCTACTTTAATCTTCCCTTATTTTACATGAAACAAGAAATGTAATGGAAATAAATGTAATAAAATACTTGAAACATAAACAAAGACTTTCAAGGGTGACATTTTCTAGTCAAGTAATCTACGAATTTCATTTACCAAGATTCTTACACTAAGGTTGAAAATTTAAAGGCTAATAATGTAGGAGCACTAAACGCAGAAGGGAAGCTGCTGGCAGGGACTTTAGCTGGTAAGACAGCTACATGGGTTCCATTTTCCCAGCCCTTCCCTCATACTTCCTAAACACAGCTGATATGACTGTGGAGAGAAAAATGCTAACACTATTTCTAGATGTTTCAGTAACTCTGTGGATGTTTCAAAAGAGAAGATGCACAAAGGCTGGTGTTTCCTATACACAGTAAAAGAGCATAGCATTAAATCCACTACTCTAAATGAACTTTGGTGGAACTAAGGGAAATGAAGAAGTTGATGGTCAAAGGCACAGCCAACAGCAATCTCTAGTACTTTTGTCCCATGAGAGACAAAAGCCAGTGCAGTGTTCCCCAATGGCTATTCCTCAGGTTGGACCCAAGGCAAGACCTCATGATGCTCATGTAGGCCTAACCTGTGTGAAAGTGAATATGATTCCTGTTTGCTAGTTCTCATTGCTAGGAGTAGCATTCCCATCAGCTCCCTGCTGTGATGTTAATATGATGATACCTAGGCCCAGGGTTGCCATGATGGAGGGTCTGACCAGGAAGTGAAACAGGCAGGGCCGTGTATTTCATACAATTGGCCAGCTTCTTCTGCAAAAGCTCTAGTAAAGCCAGGGGGCTCATTTGCAGGGGTCTTCCCAGCGCAAACTGGGATCAAAGGAAGAAATGACCATACAGAGGGAAAAAAAGGCAGTTATTAAAATATATATATATATGTTTTGACCAAGATCGTAATGGTAAAAATATTTCTTAAACTACAGATACAAGAAAAGCAATGATCTCTCATCATACTTCTGTCCCATTCATTAAAATGTTATGCTTTTCCTGATGTTGGTTATTACTAGAGTTGAGGTTTGCTCGCCTGTAATTTGGTGAACAGTCTCTTGAAGGAAGGAGATAAAATATGACCACATTTGAAACCTGTCCACTATGAAATGGATTGAATTGTGATAAATTCACAATTGTGATAAAGAGTAAAATCTGTCACATTTTTACTTTTCATTTATTCAAAATGAACATGAGTTTTGGCAAAGAACTTGTAAGTAATGTTAGAATTTCCCCGTCCCCTTTGGCAATATAGGACATAAAGAAGAGTTCTGTTTCACAAAACAACAAGATAACTTTTCTCAGATTTAACTTAAAAGATGCAGCTCAGACGTATTTTGGGGAATTAGAACTGTATACTTCTAAGTTCTAAAACTAACAATTTTCTTATTTGAAATACACTATAAATTTAGCATATAATTATCAAGCCCTTGAAGCCATTTTTATAGCTGTCACCCAGGCAGAAGATGGTTTTTCAAGACTCACTAATGTCAAATCCTTAGCTTTCAGATTGTGAGCTTAATTACAAAGCCGTCAAGTGTCTTCGAATGGCTGAGTGTACTTTCATAAAAACTGGAAAAATGAAATTTGTAAATAATATATGGGGCCAAATATGCACACAATTTAGAAATCAGGTTGAAAAAGATGAGAAGTTTGGTTGCGAGATATATTTAATTATTTTCAGAAATAAAGATTAGATATTCTGAAGACTGTACCTCAGACAGACACATCTGCTGTGTATTCTGGGCTACATGGCCTCTTTGATATTTCAAATGAGCACCTTTCAAAATAGATTGCCATAAAGTGTTTCCACAAGGTACCGTAAGCCAGCATTGAATTTCTACAAGATTTTATTTTGTACAATAACTGGGTTCAGATTGTCCTCTCCAGGAAAAGTTTCATCCTCCACAGTAACTTACATGCTAGAGTGGCTGTGACATACTGCCACACTCAGTCCACTAAGAGGTGAGGCCCACCCTTAGCCCCAAGCACAACAGGTATCAGCCCTTATTCCTAAGCATACTACCAGGTGAATCTGTTAGCACAGGGAAATCTGGGGGGAAAAAAAAAAGATCTTTAGAGTACAGGTGGAATCACGTGGATGGATGGTCCTGATGAAATTTTGCTCCCTGGCACAGTAGCATTTGCATAGAAAAAACGTAGGCTTTAGGATCAGAGTGCCCTGTTCAGAACCTAGTTATGTCCCGGGGTAAATCACTGATCCTCTCAGCCTTAAAACCCTCCATTTCCTCCTCTATATAGGAGGGTGATGTCATGGAGGCTACGTGAAGAGAAGGCATGTCACAGGAGCTTAGGACAGCAACTGACACACAGCTAATATCTGTACAGAACGCAGGACGATGGAGTGATGACAACAAGAACCATGGTAGACACTGGGCAAGACCCTGCCTCGCTGCTGAAATTTGTTTTATTTAAACAAAAAAAGAACCTATATGAAAATATCTCAGAGGAGATAGATGGGAGTTCATTGCCTCTAACGCAGCATTAGTAACACAGGTGGCTTGTGTTGCTATGGGGCACGCTCTGGATTGGAAGCCAAGGAAGCCCTTTTACTACTTCATCGGCTACTTAGCACAAAATATTGGGCAAAGTTATTCAATTCCTCTGAGGCTCTCGATGCCCAAGAGTAAATTGGAAACATAGAGTGACATGTTTGGCAGAATGAAACTGACTTTTTCATCTGGCAAAAATATTTTTCATTTGTGTGGCAAAAAATGAAAACGAGGACTTGTTAAGCCCGCACAAATGCCACTACACAGATAATTCATATCTTTAGAAAGGCATTGGGGAAAAAGCCATCTACCTCAGAGGCAGATGGCAGAACAGTAAGAAGTGAAGGCCTCTGGCATCATTAGCTGTGTGCCCTGAGAGGCCTGTCATCACCTGTGAATGAGGATCATGAAACCTACATGTTAGGATTAAGCACAATTCAAGTAAAGCATGCAGCAAAGTGCTCCATAAACATTAGTATTATTGGACTCTGTAAGATACTATCTATATATGTGTTGCGTTTGGTTGCCGCTTTAGCTCATTTTGTTTTCACTGAGTAGAATGTGCTTTGCTTTATTAGCCCCTTTTTGGTCAATAACTCTTTCTAAATTGGAAGAGGAATCTGTGTAATGTAATACAGACTTTTAGCCTTTAAACATTCTTGTCTATAGCTGAAATCATTTTAACAAGATTATATAAATAGATACACAGAGAGATCCTTTTGCACATGTATATTGCAATTTTTATGATACCTTGTAATTAATGTCAGTGGAATATTCATGGAATATTCAATCTGCTGCAATTTCTCCATGAAATATTTAATAATATGAAGGATAAAGCTCACATTACACATTTGCTCTCTAAGAAAAATGCTCACTTCCTAGTATTTCCAGAGGACAGTTTCCATGGTGTTGTACCGACTTCTTTTCACTGCATTCTGAGCTCCTCCTAGATCACACACTTGTCATCATTGGTACCCTGGAACTCTGCTGGCCCGTGGATTATTACCCACCAGTGGCTGCAACTCTCAGTGCCTATTAAACTCACCTGAGGAGTGTTTTTAAAAATACTGTCAATGCTTAGCTCAAATAAATGAGGATCTCCTGGGTGGGACCCAGGCAGCCATAGGTTTTTAAAGCTCCCCAGGTGATTCTAACCTGCAGCAGGAGTTAAGAACAACTGTTTTTGATGAGGAGAAAATTAAAGTGAAGAAGATACATTATAATCGTTAAAGAAAAAAATCTTTTAGGTTTTGTTTAGATGAAAGTTTTCACAGTGGGGAGAAAAAAAGGCATAATTCATTTCTTACTATTTCTCTTCAGTGCCAATAAACCTACCCACCCAGTCAGTTATTAGTCGCTTTTCAAGATAATGGCTTTGTTCTATCTGACAGAAGGAAATCAATGATACTAAAGACGACCAAAGGTCACTCAGTGTAAAAGATCCTAAACGATCTTGAATTAATCTTCATAAGTAGCTGTACATTGGAAATGAACATGAATGCCTTCAATGGATGAATAATGGCATTTGGTGTGAATTTCTGATTATAAATGTCCATGTGTTTTTTAAACACCCCCTAACCCCCGCCCCCAGCAAAAGTCAACTAATGCAAAACACATAGGACTGTGATGAAATAATGCCCTGTATCGTATACACATAAAACAGAAAACTTGTCATCTTTTGGTATCTACTTTGTTAATAGAAGAAACTCATAGTCTAATAATCAGTCTTTATGTCCAACTAAACTTGATATTCTATGATGCCTAGGTTGTCAAGTGTGTATATGAAATAAATTGATGGGTCTAAACATGTAAGCAGGAAATGTTACAAGGAATTGTCATGGCTGCCTTCTATTTTAAACATACTATTCTATGTAGTTATCATCATTTTCCAAAAATATGATCCTTGATTGCTGTACATTTCTTATTTATTGGCTTTTAAATTCATGGTCCATCGATTTACTTTTGATATTTCTATTTCCAACAGACACACACAATGTGAAGTAGACTACTATATTTTATATCAATGCCACCCAATCCAACAAACAAGAGGCAGAGCAAGTATGCTTTCAATTCTGAGATATATGTTTACTTTTCCTTAAAAAATATACTGAAGAAAAACTCCCCAGAGGCATTAAAGATGAAAAGAAAACCTATTCTTTCAGTGATATAAAATAACCAAGTTAAAACAAAAATCAGCTGCTGCTCCAGAGTATTCTTGGTCCCCTGAAGGCTGCTGCAAAACCCTGCAGGTTATATCCAAACGCCTTCTTCAGAATCATATTTGTTAAACATCAAAAGACACTTCACCTTGCGGACACCCAAGTTTATGACACACAACTCATTCTTGCAAATTATCTCTTTCTCCTTATCATCTTTCACTGAGCTAGGTGAGGGGCAGAATTTTAATGTAACAAAGGAGAGATGGATGTGTGAAGTATGAGGCTGAATAAAAATGGCTGAAAAGCAATCCAAGCGAGGCTGGAGGGTGGCCACACCCAGTGCTAATATGGACTGTTTCAAAATAAATCTGTTATACGGAGGGTGGCCGCCACTGTTTTGCTATTTCCCTCCATTTATTCTTTAGAATCCAATTATTAATAAATAGTTGTTACAGGTTACTCGGGTGACAGAAAAAAACACGGAAATATTTCGAAGTGTTCCATTCTAATATGTGGCTACGCCATCATATTTTCAGGATTTGGAGAACTAGTCTACATTTCCGGTCTCCTTTGTGTGACCACAAATAACAACCCTGAAATGGGTGTGTCCCTCTTAAAAGGATGTACTAGAGCCCTCAGTTAATGGTTCTGCTAGGAGATTTCAACCTTTAGGCAGAAATAAATGCACTAGGATGCATGAAACAATAAGAAGCACTTTAACTCCCGGGATGAGAAAAGATTAAACAAGTACTGAATGATAACGCCAAAGGAGCTCCCCGAGGAGGCAAATGATGCATTATTTAAAATATCAGCATTACAACAAGACAACAAAGGGTGAAGAGGGTTTTAAAAAAAGAAAAAAAATCAAACACCATTCATTTTGATTTTTGAAATAACAGGTTTACTCCCCCCAACAGAAAGCTCTTGCGTATAAAGCATGCACAGGTCCCACAGGTGAAATGATGCACAATGGACGAGTCTGGATCCCGGGATTCGCGTGCGCCGCAGGCATGCACTACTGAAATAAAGAGAATACCCTGACTTTTCCAGTTGCTCCACACACAGTCCATCTTGGTGGAATCGGCAGTGGCCTGCATCGTGCGGGCTTTGGGGGCTCGTCGTTCCTCTCCTCGGGGGCGCTGAGCTTGCACTCAGGCGTGGTGCCCCGGCTGCAGCAGCTGGGCTCGCGGCGGCCGCGCGGCTGCAGACAGACTGAGGCTGCACCAGGCGCGCGCGGCGAGGGGCGGGCGCGGCGCCGCGCCGCAGTCTGCGCGGCAGCGAATGAGCGCGGCGCGGCCCCGGAGCCGCCTGCGCGCGCTGGGATGCCGGCGCCGCTCGAAGCCACAAGGGCTGGTTGGGCAGTCTTTGCCGGGAGCTGTCCCCGAGACCGTTAAGCGGCTTATGAATGTGAAGGCACGCTGGCGGGCTGGGTGTGGGAGGGTTGGAAGAAGGGGACAGGAAAGGGGCCAAGGGTGGGGGTGGTTGTTAGGAGAACCTGGGCTCTTCTTACTCGTCTAGAACATGTTCTGGAAATTTCTAAGAAACCTATCAGCAAGATATAGTCAATGGTAGTACAAATGCCAGGCTTGCAGCAAAATGCACCCTAATTGCTCCACCGTTCACTCACTTCTCGCATCTCTAATTTTAGAAATGGTAGCCATGATGAATTTTAATTGCCTGGACTCTACCAAAGAAACCTCGCCCTCTTTTGAAACATTCCACAAACCTTTGTTGTCAAGCTGCAATCATTGCAGAGAAATCCTACTGCCCAGTCGCTTGGGGCTGTGTATTTCTCTTGTTGCTCCTGTACTCTCAATGTGTTTGGGCACTGGATAAATAAATATCAGAATGTCTAACTTCAGGCTCTCCCTCAGAGTCCTTGGATGCTGGCAATTGGCGTCATTGGTCACTGCAGTGACAATCCAGGGATGTCCTGGGGACATTATAAAAACTCAGGGAAGCAAAGGGCATTCTGTGTAAACTGTCATCTTTGGGATTGGACCCTAGGAGTGATGGAGATGGGTGGTGTGCATTTGGGAGATAAAGTTGGTGACCAAGAATAGTCGAGGATTTCAGGACTCCTGAGTTTAAATGGAAATGTCAAAGGAAGGATGTGATGACCGGTACTCAAATCTTAGCCTAATAGACTTTATCAGAATACACACCAAGACGTTGTGAGACTGGATAGGAGGTAGGTGTGTTTTAATGGGGGAAGGGTAGATAGAGCAAACAGAAAAGGGCTGGCATGTGGGCATTTTCTGGAAGAAGGTCCTTTCAGGAGACAAGACACAGCATAATGGTCTTGGGGACCAGGGAAAATATCAAAGAAAGAGTTCTTTGGCACTAAAAACAAACTCCCTGTGTTTTGTAGTGGCAGGGCCTTACCCATTGCACAGGATCTCTCTGCCTGGTGGAGATGTGAGGCCTTCATGATTCCTCCCTAATTCTCAGGAGTGTTCTTTCTCAGCTGAGAATCTACATTTACATATTCTGTGCCAGCAAAGGCCTAGGGACAGTAATCTCAAGGTTATAATTGTAGACATGACTTATCTTTCTTTTTTTTTTTTTTTT
>CM053401.1:37297781-37338673 GCA_028644305.1 Xerus rutilus | reverse complement strand
TTTTTTTTTTTTTTTTATGTAGAGTCAGGGTCTCACTGAGTTGCTTAGCGCCTTGCCATTGCTGAGGCTGGCTTTGAACTCGTGATTCTCCTGTCTCAGTCTCTTTAAGTACTGGGATTACAGGCTTGCACCACCACGCCCGGCTTTATCTTTCATTTTTATGAAGCATACAGACTTTAAAATATGGTTTTTGGAATCATGCATATTTTATTCAAAAAGCTTCCAGAGAAACCAGCTGGACCCCTCTGCATATCTTTGTAACATATCTGAAATTATTTTTGAGGAAGCTTCATAAATATGACTGCAGGAAGATTACGGCACTTCTGGGCAGCTGATATCTCCTACAGGGTATGGGATGTGTGTCAGCATCTACAGGGCTGACAGGGAAGAAAAACAGTTACCACATTATTACAAAGCACTTTTCAAAATAGCCACCTCTAAGGACCTTAGTGACATTTTAAATTTGTGTTTCCTGCTCCCACTCCAATTTTGTTGTTGTTGTTGCCGTCATCATCATTTTTGGAAATTCAGTTGGCAAATTACTCAGAAAGACTGGTAGACAAGGATGAGTTGATTTGCACCGAATTCTTACTGCATTATGCAGGACTCAAAAGGAAGGAGAGGGCAGCATAGGGGTTTATCAGGTGAGCTGTTATTGCCATGGCCACTTTTCAATTGTAAATCTTTGGACCCTTATCCACTTTGAGTTGAGATTTGTGCATGGTGGGGGGGGGGGTTAGTTTCATTTTGCTGCATACAGATTTCCAGTTTTCCCAGCAACATTTATTGAAGAAGCTCTCTTTTCTCCAATATATGTTTTTGGCACCTTTGTCTAGTATGAGATAACCATATTTATGTGGGTTTGTCACTGTCTTCTATATCATTGGTCTACCTATTTTGGTGCCAGTACCATGCCGTTTTTGTTACTATAGTTTTGTAGTATAGCTTTTTTTTTTTAAAAAAAACAATTTTTATAGTTGTAGATGGACAGCATGCCTTTATTGTATTTGTTTCATTTTTATGTGGTGCTAAGGATTGAACCCACTGCCTTATACATGTTAGGCAAGCACTCTGCCCCTGAGCTACAGCTACAGCCCTGTAGTATAGTTTAAGGTCTGGTATTGTGATGCTTCCTGTTTCACTCTTCTTGCTAAGGATTGCATGGCTATTCTGGGTATCTTATTTTTCCAAATGAATTTCATGATTGCTTTTTATATTTCTATAAGGAATGCTGTTGGTATTTTAATTGGAATTGCATTGAATCTGTATAGTGCTTTGGGTAGTATGGTCATTTTGACAATACTGATTCTGCCTATCCAAGAGCATGGGATATCTTTCCATCTTCTAAGGTCTTCTTCAATTTCTTTCTTTAGTGTTCTGTAGTTTTTATTGTAGAGGTCTTTCACCTCTCTTGTTGGATTGATTCCCAAGTATTTATTTATTTATTTTGAGGCTATTGTGAGTGGGATAGTTCTCCTATTTTCTATTTCAGAGGGTTCATCACTGATGTATAGAAATGAATTTGATTTATGGGTATTGATTTTATATCCTGCTACTTTGCTGAATTCATTTATTTAATTCTAGAAGTTTTCTGGTGGAATTAGACCAAAGACCCTACACTTAATAGAAGAAAAAGTAGGCCCAAATCTTCATCGTGTCAGATTAGGCCCCGACTTCCTTAACAAGACTCCTAAAACACAAGAAATAAAAGCAAGAATCAATAAATGGGATGGATTCAAACTAAAAAGCTTCTTCTCAGCAAAAGAAACAAGCAATGAGGTAAACAGAGAGCCTACATTTTGAGAGCAAATTTTTGCCATATGCATGTCAGATAGAGCACTGATCTCCAGGATACATAAGGAACTCAAAAACTTTAACATCAAAAAAACAAACAACTCAATCAATAAATGGGCCAAGGAGCTGAACAGACACTTCTCAGAAGAAGATATACAATCGATCAACAAATATATGAAAAAATGTTCAATATCTCTAGCAATTAGAGAAACGCAAATCAAAACTAAGATTTCACCTCACTCTAGTCAGAATGGCAGTTATCAAGAATAAAAGCAACAATAAAAATTGGTGAAGATATAGGGGGAAAGGCACACTCATACATTGCTGGTGGCACTGCAAATGGAAAATTTGGAATGGGACCACCATTTGACCCAGCTATCCCACTCCTCAGTCTATACCTTAAAGACTTAAAAACAGCATACTACAGTAATGCAGCCACTTCAATGTTTATAGCAGCACAATTCACAATTGATAAACTGTGGAAGCAACCTAGATGCCCCTCAATAGATAAATGGATAAAGAAACTGTGGTATAGATACACAATGGAATATTACTCAGCATTTAAAAAGAATAAAATTATGGCATTTGCAGGTAAATGGATGGAGTTGAAGAATATTATGCTAAGCGAAGTAAGCCAATCCCCCAAACCAAAGGCCGAATGTTCTCTCTGATAAGTGGATGCTGATCCATAATGGTGTGTGGGGGGGTGCAGGAAGAATGGAGGAACTCTGGGCAAAGGGAAGGAAGGAGAAGAAAAGGCGTATGGGTGCAGGAAAGATGGTGGAATGAGATGGACATCATTACGCTAGGTACATGTATGACTGCACATATGGTGCAATGTTACATCGTGTACAACCAGAGAAATGAAAAGTTGTGCTGCATTTGTGTACAACAAATCAAAATGCATTCATTCTGCTGTTATTTTAATTCGAATTAATTAATTTTAAAAAAGGGTCTTTGGACCCTTAGCCACTAGGAGGCACTGCCAGTCCATTGATATCCTCAGTCTTCCATCCTAAATTCAGAAGGTGTCAGTAAGTACCTTCAGTGCAGGAGTGGAGGAGCAATAGTGAAATACACAAGCATTTAGCCAGGCATGGTGGCACATGCCTGCAATCCCAGCAACTTGAGAGGCTGAGGCAGGAGGACTTCTAATTTGAGGCCACGCTGGACAATTTAGCGAGATCCTAAGCAGCTTATGGAGTTCCTGTCTCAAAATAAAAAGGGCTGGCATTCAGTGATAGAATGCCCCTGGGTTAATCCCCCCCCCCAGCTGTAGCAGTCTATTACCAGGAACACCATACATTACTAATCAGACAGTCTGCACAGTGTGCATTGCTAATCTCAGCAGCAAGCTGACAGTTACACAACCCTAAAAGGAACCACAGGCAGAGGTGAATTCTCCTTCAAGCAGAGGATAGATTATGTCAGACTATAATCCACAAATTCATTGACCACAAAGTTGACCTTGGAATGTCAGCTTAGCTTTGAGAGGCTAGATTATTTTCAGTCATGCTAAACCTGGAGAAGAAAGCTTGACAGCACATGAAAACCAAATAGAGTAATCTGGTAATAGAAAGTTGAAGAACTAAGACAAGAGATAGCACAGACAAGATTCCCACTCATGAGATACAAATTGAGGGGCTTTAAGTTAGTGCATAGGTAGCAAGTGAAATGTAAATGAACTTATTAAGGCAAAGGTAGCAGTGAACAAAGATCATTTGACTGGGAATCACTGAACATGTGTGTTGGACCCATGTGTATGGTAGAAGTTAGTTATGTGGCCTTCAGCAAGTCATTTGTCATCCCTCTCTTATAATATACAAGTAAGATATAGTTTTGGATGTTTGTTTCTATGTAATAATAAGAATTTATTTCCCATAAACACTGTAAAGGGGGTGCTTTCTTTGCACAAATGCCCACACTGTTAATTGAAAGCTCTTGCCAAGGTCAAAATGATTAAATGGGTAGAAAAGATATGTAAATTTTCCTAAAGCAGTGAAAGAAAACAAAAAGCAAAAGAAACCTTGTTAAAAGCGAGCAGGAACTGTCACTATCTTTAAAACGGTGGAGAACAGATGGGCTTTGTATACGGCTACCTCAGAACTTGGTTTAGGTGCCTGCCAGGAAAGGAAGTGATTTCTTTAGTTTTCAGGATGAAATCATGCATTCGGCAGTCTGTTTTAAGGAAAAGCAAAACAGTGAAGTTTTATCATCTCATCCCACATCAAGATGAGTATGCCCAGAGTGACTGTATGGTGTCTGTCTGCTGTAGCATCAGGATTTTACTGTTGAGAAGCAGTGGCACCTCCACAGATACATTTAGTCAACACATATTTATTGAACACCTAGTATGCACTCTACCCTGTTGCAGGCATGGAGCAAATTTCCTTGGTTTAAGAAGTTTATATGCTAGTGTGGAGGGAGATGGGAGGGAAAATAATAAAAGTGTTACTGTTTCATTTGCAGACACGTATACTAGAAAAATAAAGCAGGTGAAAGAGAATAGAGAATGGAATAGGTGGAAATTTGTTATTTTATAAGGATGGTCAGTAAAAGCTCATGAGGAAAAATTGCAGCAGACACCTAAAGAAAGTCCAGAACACCTTTAAGAGGTTGGGGAGAAGAGCATCCAGAAATGAACTTTTTCATGATAGACTATAATAACTGTTAGACTACATCAAGCTTTCTCATAGGATGTCTTGATTTTTTTTTTAATGCTCTGAGAAGTATAGCAATCGGAAGTAAAGACACAGAGCTAAAAATGCACTTCATTATGATCAAAGAACACTAAGAACTCTTTTTATGCCATATGGAATAAGGAAATTTAAAGAGACAATCAATTTGCTACATAACCTGCTGTACCAAGATAACACATGAATTGCAGAGATTAAAACAATGGATTAGCACTTGTTATTTGCAAAGTGCTTTTCACATATGGTATAAAGTTAGTGTTTATAAGATCCCCATCAAGTAGATAGTGTTTAACCTCATCATTCATCCATTCATTCATGCCACCTACAAACATTTATACAGCCCATACCAACTGTTTGTCTCCATAAATACAAAGGGAGCTGCTTACTAGGAACTTTAGTCTAGTGTGGGGAGATTTACATATAGATAGATATAAGCAAGCAACTGATACCTGAATGAGCAGGAAACTGTACACAAAACAGCATGGTTAGGGAGAAGAAGAGGCTTCAGGAAAGGCATCACAGTAGGTGATAATTGAGCTGAGTTATGAACAAGAAATGGCATCACCAGTCTAAGTGATGGAGGTGTCCTGGTAGACAGTTATGGAATGGGGAACTTAATTACAGACAAGAGCAAGGCCAGATTGTGACAGGCCTAAATAATAATATTGTCAGTAAATGAGGGAGGCACTAGAGAGTTTCAGGGAGTAGACTAACATGAGAAAATTGAACAATTTATCCAAATTTTAAACTTTCCAGAGTTGATAAAAAGACATAAATTATAGGGTGTAGGGCAGCCAGACAGTCCTTAACAAGATGAATAAGAAATAAATACCCTAATTCATAGCGCAGTGAAACTGGAAGGTGTCAAAGACAAGAAGAAAATCTTAAAAGTGAACATAAACAAAAGGCAGATCACCACCAGACAAACTGCTAGACTAATAGCAGTCTTTACAGGAAAAGAGCAAAGAAAATATCAGACAGACAGAATTCTGTACCCAGCAAGACTGATACATGTACAAATATGTGAGGAATGAGAAAAAGTACTAACTGCACAACCTGAGGAAATATTTACTAAAGGTAAAAAAGAAAGAAGAAAAATGAACCTAGAAGGAAAAAGCAATATGCATGAAAGAATGCTGAACATAAAAATTGGGTGATTTGGAATGGTTAGAAAAGAAAGGTAGAACTACAGCAGAAAACAAAAGATAACAGATGGGGGAGTGATAAGACTAAAAGCATTAGAGTTAATATAATCCCTTATATAGCTGGATCTAAGTCCATCATCTTCTTTTCTTTCTATTCATTACATCTGTTTTTGTGCCTTTATTCCTCCTTTTTTTAACCTTTTAAAAATTAATCAAGTATATTTTTGTTAATCCATTTATTTCCTCTAATAGTTATATAGTTGTACTTTTTCAACATTTTAGTGATTATCCTAAAAGCTACAATGTTCATCCTTAACTTATCTCAGTAAGACTCCAGTTTATCTTAAATTAATAAGTTTATGATTTCCTATGCAAGAATTTTATAACAGTAAACTCCATTTACTCCCTGCCCTATTTGTTGTAGGGTTGTTCTATATGTTACAAATACCAAATGATATAATTTTTGTTGTCTTAAAAAGTCAATAGTATTTCATATTTACTCTTTTCCAGTTGTTATTCACTTCCTCTTACACTATCATGTTTCTGTCTGGGATTCATTTTTTTCAAGTCAAAGAATTTTATTTACTATTTTATAATTGAGGTCATAGCATTCCATTATATCAGCTTTTGTCTCTCTGACAAAACCTTTATTTCTCTTTCATTATGGTAGTTTCACTGGGCAAAGAACTCTAATTTGGCAGGTTTTTCTTCCAGCAATTTAAAGACTTCAATCCACCAATTCCTGTTCTTCATAGTATTGGCTGAAAAATCAAAAACTTGTTTTCTTGTTGTTTCTTGCAAGGTAACTTTTATAGTTTAAAAAAATATTGTATTTTTAGCTCTGATTTTATGCAATTTGATTACAATAGTTTTATATTTGCTTTGGGATCTGTTGAGCTTTGTGAATCTGTTGATTCCTTTTATTAGGTTTGAAAAAAATAAGCCATATTCCTATTTTCTTCAAATGTCACTTCTGACTCATTTTCTCCTCTTCTGTGAATCCAATTATTCATATGTTAGGCCTTCTAACGATGTCTCAAATGTCTCTTGTGCTCTGTTTTGTTCTTTTCATGTTTTCATCTACCACTTTGGATATTTGCTGTTGATCTCTGGCTTCACTAGTTTTGCCTTTTCTTGGTGTTCAACGCCCCATAAAACACAGCCAAATAAGCCTTGTAGTCAGAAATTTTACTTCATTACTTCTAGGAATTACATTTTAAAAAAATAAATTCCATTTACCTGTTAAAGTTCTCTGTTTTCTTTAACATATTTGTAAGTTATTTTCAAGTCATTTATCTGCTATGCATCATCTGTGTCTTTGCTTCTATTTTTGTGTGTGTGTTTGCTCCTATTGTTTCCTGTTTCACTTGATTATTGGCTACCTGTTTTGCCTCTTATCTAATTATATTTGTGCTATGATAGATATTATATATAAAAATCATAAAGACTGACATTGGATGCTATTTTCTTTTGAAAAAGCTTCCCCCATCCTCTATTAAGCAACTAAGATAAAGAAAGGGTTGACTAGTTTCCATCAGCAACTGAGTCACAGTATGTTTCAGTTTTAGTTAGACTCAGCCCACCTCCATTTTCCATTGTCATGTGAGTGACATTTATGATGTGATTGTTTGATGTCCTCTTTCTAGTAGATCTACAATAAACACAACCCCTTAGTCTCAGCACACAATCATATATTTGGAGCTCCTCAAGATTCCTGTGTATCATGTTAAGCCATGCAACTGTCAAAAGTTTCATAGATTTTCTTTCACCCGGAATTCTTCTCCCTAGAGAAGAATTTTTCTTTCAAAAGTTTCATAGATTTTCTTTCACCCGGAATTCTTCTTCACATCTGATATTCGGCTAGTGCCTAATTTTGGTAAATGTTCCTATAGAAGACAATGATCAGTGATGTCTGCTTACCTAGAAGTAGCTCTCTTATTTCTTAAATTTTAGTTTATCTCATCTTTATTACTCCCCAAACTATCTAATGTCTTTATAAATGTAATTACAATTTTCATAATTTGTTCATATTTTTCTAGTTATTGCAGCAGAGATAATAGCTTACTGTTATTTATTCTACTTGAGTTAGGATCTTTGCATTTAGAAATTTTAAATTTTAATTAATAAATACTCTAATGGATCAAAGAGAAAGCATATTGGAAAGTAAAAACTTTTAGAAACACTGAAAACATCACATATCCATTGTGTAGAATAAGCTAAAGCAGTATTTACTGAAAAATTATACTTCTAAATGTATAAATATATAAAAGAAAAAACAGAAAATTAATAAGCTAGATGTTCAACATAAGAAGTCAGGAAAAAATGAATACCCAGAAAGAATACATAAATAAATAATAAATATAACATCTGAAATGAATGAAACAAAAAAAAAAATGGCAAAGTGCCTTCTGGTTTCTTGTCTAGCATGTAGGAAGTTTGGAAGTTGATACTCTGTCCTAACAAACAGCAAAGAGCTGAACAATGAAAAATCAACAATTCTTCTTAGTTTGGTTAAAAAAAAAAAGTGAGACAGATGCTGTTTGCTAAATGATAGAGGCTGATCACCTTATTGGAGTGGCGACTCATGATTTAAAAGTCCCATGGGAACCAGTGCCTGGATAGGAAAACCTAAGCTGTTAATAGGCAAATTGTTGAAGAGAACAAGTGTGAGAGATGGAAACTCTAAGAGGACCCCATCATTGGGAGTGAGTGAGCACAATTTTGTCTTATCTCCACAAGCTCTAACAGGTTTTCACAGTAATTATTGGAGAAAAATCCCTTCCTTCTTCTAGCAAGGAAAAGGAAAAATGAACAATTTTATAGCACCTTTATTTATAGAACACACTAAGATATCAACTAACTAGGTGAATGGATACATGAACTGTGGTGCATCCATACAATGGAATATTAGTCAGCACTAAAAAGAAATGAGTTACCAAGCCACAAATGGCACAGAGATTCAAATGCATATTGCTAAGTGAAAGGAGTCAATCTGGAAAAGTCAAATATTGTATTATCCCAAATTTTATAACATTCTGAATAAGGCAAAATTATGGGGATGGTAAAAATATCAGAAATTGACAGAGGTTAGGAGAGGAGGGAGGGATGAGTAGGTGGCACACGGGATTTTTAGGGTAGTAAAAGAACTCTGCCTGGTACTCTAACAATGGGCACAAATCACTCTTGATTTGTCCAAGCACATGGAATGGACAACACCAAGAGTGAACCCCAACGTGAACTACAGACTCTGGATAATAAAAGTTGGTCAAAGCACATTCATCAGTTTTAACAAATGCAGCAAATGTGGGTGATGCTGCTAATAGGGAAGCCTATGTATCTGTTGGGCAGGAGGAATATGAGAAATTTCTGTACTTTATTCTCAATTTTGTTGTGGACTTAAAACTTCTTTGAAGAAATCAAGCCTGGGAATAAAAAATAACAAAACATAATGAGATAACAATTAAATCAATTACTGGTTCTTGAAAAAGCAATAAAATATGCAAACCTTTGGTATCTAGCCATGAAAAAAAGGACAAAAATAAACACTTTTAGGATAGAAAGGGTAATATGGTTACACATTTTTTAATTAGAGGAGAATATCATTATATACTTATGGCAATAATTTAAAAAATCTACACAAAATAGATGTTTTGATAAAAATATAGCTTACCAAAAATGACTCAGGAAGAAGTTTAAAAATATGACCGTTGCTATAACTATTAAATGAAAAGCTGTTACTGTTAGAAGTCTATTTCTCCATTTCCACCCTCTCCTCCTCCTTTGCTCATAACTGAAGCTCAATGGCTTTACAAGAATATTCCAAATGCCTTTCAATAGTGTTATAAACACTTCCAAACAGATACTCCTTATTTTATACAAATTATTCCATAAAAAGAAAAGACAGGAAAGACACCCCAAGTTATTTAAAACATTAGATTATCTTTCATTCCTGAATCAGTCAATGAGACTACCTCACTTAGGGACAAAATAAAAATCCTAAAGGATATATAAGCAAAGTATTTTAACAATGAATCAATTAAACACAACTTTATCACAGGAATTCAAGATGATTTTTAAAAATCTATTTGCATGATTTACTGGGTTCACAGATTTAAAGTCTAAGCAATCAGTTTGGTACACTGAAAAAACAAGATAAAATTCAACAACCACTAATAAAAATTCTGTATACAAATACATAAAAAATACTAAAATCTCTCAGAAGAGCTCTACCCAAACATAGTACAAACATAACAGAAAAAATACAGCAAAACCTTTAGAAGCACTCTCTTTAAAATCAGTATTGAGACAAAGTAGCTCACTCTTAACAACTCACATTTTACTGAAGATATTAATTGGAACACAAGAAAAATAAATCAAAAGTTAAAAAAATTGTAACAAAAGTAAACTGTAATATTATCTACACAGAAAATTGATTTGGTGGACAGACTACTAAAACTAAGAAGTATTTAAGAGTGTCCCTGGACACAGTTCAATGAAGAAAAACAAAGACATTCCTATAGAACATTCTTTTGGAAAATATAATATTTAAGGTACCTATGGTAAAGATAATAAATCTATGATGTAATTAGGAATAAACATAGCCAAGATTGTATAGAAACTTAAGGGAAGATTAGAAAACTTTTAAAAGGACATACAGGAAATCTTGAGAAGACATCATATGCTAGATGACCCATTGTAGTAGAGATGGAAATGCTCTCAGATACGTGTCATTCTGTAAATTCATGGCAACATCAATCAAACTTACAATATGTTTTTTCATTTTATTAGACAAACTGATCCTAAAATTCATATGGTGGTAGGAAATGTAAAATATTCAATACAATTGTGAAAGAGAAAAAGAAGCAAGGAGGAAGGGGAACAGAAAGAGGAATAAGTTTCTTTGCTGTTGTTTTGTTTATTTGAGGAAACTCCTGATCCTCCTGCCTCAGCCTCCTGAGTACCTGGGATTAGAGTCTTCCACCACCCATGCTCTTTGAAGAAGGTTCTTAGCTTCTAGTTATACATACTTACATAAATTTTCTAACAAAACAGCAAAAATGTTTTTTGTTTCTAACAAAAAATGCTTTATACATGTTAATTTGTTTGAGGTATGACATTAATCAGTGGGCCAGTCAATCAAAAGTGCTACAATAATTGGCTAGTCATCTGGGAAAAGATAAAATTAAATCTCCAATACATACTATCTATAATCACTAATAACAAATAGTTTAAAGACTAAGTACAAAAAACTTTAAGAAAAAACATAAGAGAATAGCTTTATGATAACAAGATAGGAAAAAGTTTTAGAAATATAAATTTAAAAGGAAAATTATGATTATTTCGATTAACAAAAGAAAGTATAAATAGTGAAAATAAAAGTCAAGGGCTAGGAAAACTCTACAAATTAATAACAAAAAATTTTACCAGAAAAATGAGAAGACATGCAGTAGGCAATTCATACAACTGGAACTACTTCAAGCCAATAAACAGAGTGAAAGTGTGCTTTTTTTTTCCCATTCCAATCAGCGAAATGAAAATAACCAGAAAAAAATTAAACATTTGATATTATCAAGTGAGAATGCAAAAGCAGCAACACATATATTGCTAGCTTCGTGGTACAGTTTGGCAATTTCTAGGCAAGTTTAAATGCATGCTTTGTGACCCAGACACTCCAGAGGATTATCTACCCTAGAAGAACTCTCAAACTTGTGTATAAGGAGTTATGAAAACAATTGTTCACTGTGACCATGTCTATAACACTTTCAGTAGGGAAATGGGTAGATCATGGTTTATTCGTGTAATGGAAGCCTATATAGCAGTTTAAAGGAATGAATGAAGTTTAACATAACTAAACTGAAAATATGATGTTGAGTTTAAAAACAAACAACTTGAAAAAGATATGTACAGCAAAAAATCTGGAGATAGTGGAGTAAAGAGGATGGCAAATAGTCTTCCCTAAACCAAGAATGAAATTGGACAAACTTTTTCAAAATAGCCACTTCCCAGTTCTGGAACCCAACCAAACACTATTAACTAGCTTAGAGGCATTTATTCACACAATCTTGGAATAATGTGGGATTCTATTACTTTTGGCTAGGGCTTCTCCTATCCTTACTGATAGCTTAGGTGTTGCAATAGTGTTACCAGGATGAGGGACTCTTTGGATGCTGTGGAAATAAATGAGCAGTTTCACTCTTCAAGAGGGTTGATCAGGACTGGGGGTTCAAAAACCCAAACCCAGTGGTGCTGTCAATAGAGAACAAACTTGGTAGCGAATCATAAATAACACAATTTCTGAAACTCTAAAGTTGTGAGCTTGGGGGTAAGCAGCAGACCAATGGATTAGCCAGGAATGTAGGAGCTCTGGGACATTAGAAAGAGATGGAGGGGCTGAATGTTCTTCACATATTCTTTAGTAACTAGGAGACTGTGAGCACGTGCAAAGAAGACCCAGGAAGAACCAAGCTCTCCATAATCTCTGGTTGACTGTGAGGCCATGAGTATTCACAGGGAAGACACCAGAGGGGCCAAGATCTCCCGTATCTATGGTTTTTGGTAGTCTGTGTGCACATGCTAGACAGAACTGGGATGACCCAGGGGGAAGTAAAAGATGGAGAAGACTCAAAAACTTTCTAAACTTGTAATGTGTTCCAAACTCCATATGCAGATCCACTGGTTGCAGGTTGAAACTTTACAGATTTGAAATGTTTGAATGCAACTATCATTAGCTCTCCACTAAACTTTGCAGACACAAGGTGGGTGCTTAGGAAATCAGAATAAAACACAAAACAATACTCAGCAGAGACATTAGTGTCCATATACCATGGAGCTTCACCCTAAGTAAGCCCAGGAAAGTTACTAAAAACAAAAACAAAACAAAACAAAAATCCAAACAACAGCAAAATCTCTCAGTTAAAAAAAAAAAATGTCAGAATTGGCTGGATACAGTGGTCAGTGGTGCTTGCCTGTAATCCCAGCTACTCAGGAAGCTGAGGATAAGAGATCACTAACTTGAGGCAGCATACACAGCTTAGCAAGATCCTTACTCAAAATAGAAAATAAAAAGGGCTGATGATGTAACTTGGTAGTAGAGCATTCCTGGGTCCTGTTTTCAGTACAAATAAAATAAAATAAAATAAAATAAAAGAATCTAGAGCAGTTACAAGGTATTAACCAACTGTTCAATTGTCCACAAAAAAAAATTACTACATGTAAAGAAACAGGAAATTGTGACCCAAACTCAGGAAAAAATAAAAACAGACTGAACAGGTCAAGATACTGATTAAACAGAGGAAGTCTTCAAAGTAGCCACTATGAATATGTTCAAGTAATTAAGGCAAAGCATGTGTAAAGGATTTGTGGAAAATGACTCAACAAATAGGACACACTGAAACTAAAGAGGAAGCAACTGGAAATTCAAGCAATGAAAGCACAATAAGTAAAAAGTAAAATTCACTAGATAGTCTCAGCAGCATATTTAATAAAGCAGAAGACAGTATTATTGGATTAAAAAATAGATGAATAGAAATGATCTAACATAATGTACACAGAAAAATGCTTGAAGACACAGACTTGTGGTAAAACATCAAGTACGCCAACGTATGTATAAAAGGAGTTCCAGAAAGAGAGAGGAAAAAGGGATAGAAAAAATATTTTAAGAAATAATCCTGCAAAAAAACCCAATTAAAATGGATTAATTATAGATGTAAGAACCTCAAGTAGTTTAAGTACAAAGAGATTCACATCTAGATACACCTTTACCAAAAAGTTGAAATAAAAGACAAATGGATAACTTAATATACTGCCAAATAAATAATGGGTCAAAGAAGAAATCAAAAGGCCAATCAGAAAAAGCTTTGAGGGTACAATAAAGCAGATCTTAGAACTGTATTGCTGTAAAAACCTAAATCAAATAAGAAGATATCAGTTACTTGATCTTCTGTGTCAAGAAACTAGAAGAACAAATTAAACCCAAAGCACACAGACTAAAGTAAAAAAGATTAGAGTGAAAGATAATAGAGAAAGCAAAACAGAAAAAGAAAATCAATGACACCAAAAGATGACTCTTTGAAAGGATCAATAAAATTGACAAACCTTTATTTAGTTGGGATCACCAAGAAAAAAAAAAAACAGGATTCAAATTACTAAAACCAGGAATGAGGGGAAATTGCAACTGACCTTGCAGAAATTAAAAGAATTATTGAGAAATACTGTGAATAACTGCAGACCAACAAATTAGATAACCTAAATGAAATGAACAAAGTTTTAGATAAACAACTAAAATGGACTCAAAAGAAATGGAAAATCTGAATTGATTGAGATTAAGAGAGAATTAATCATTTAAAAATTTCTCACCCAGAAAATTCCAGTTCCAGATGGCTTTGCTTGGTGAATTGTCAAAAATTAGAACCAGTGCTTCACAAACTCTTCCAAAAGGAGGAAGAGGGGGCAATGACTTCCCATCTCACTTTATAATGTCAGTATTACCCCGATGCCAAAATCAGACAAAGGCATTTGAACAAAGAAAACCAGACAGATGCATTTGAGCAAAGAAAATTATAGACCAATATCCCTTATGAACACAGATACAGAAATCCTCCAGAAAATACTAGTAAGTTGAATACAGCAATATGCGAAAAAAAGGAGACATTATGACTCAGTGAGACTTATCCCAGGGTAGAACAATCAATGTAATAAACTACATCAATAAAATAAAGGATGGAATCCATATAATTATTTCATTTAATGAAGAAAAGCCATTTGAAAATTCATGATAAAAAAGAAAAAAAAGAAAACCTCCAAAACTGGGAATGGAAGGAAATTTCTTTAACCTGATAAATGGAATCTCAGAAAAACCTTACAGCTAACATGATATATAATGATGAAAGGTTGAGAGCTTTTCCCTCAGATCTGGAGCAAGACAAGGATTGAAATTTCTCCCAACTTCTGTACTGTACTGGAGGTTCTAGTGAGGGCAATGAAATAATACAAAGAAATAAAAGCCATTTACATTAAAATGAAGAAGTACAGCCATCTCTACATGTTGACAAAATAATCTTGTATATAGAAAACTCTAGGAAGTCCACACAATATAATTGAGAGGTAATAACTCTAGCAGTTTGTAGGATTCAAGAGCATTACACAAAAATCAATCCTATTTCTATATACTAGCAGTAAACAATCCAAAAATGTAATTAAGAGAATGATTCCACTTACTATAGCATAAAAAAGAAATAAAATATTTAGGGATAAATTTGATGAAAGATGTATGAAAATTATATCCTGAAAACTACAAAACACTGAAAGAAATTAAGGACTGAATATAATGGAAGGACATTTTGGTTATAGATTGCAAGATTTAATACTGTTAACATGGCAGTATCTCCCAAATTAAAATATAGATTCAACACAATCCCTGCCAAAATTCCATCAAGTTTTCATTCTCGTGTTTAGTTTCTTTTCAGAAGTTGACCACCTGATCCTAAAACATAGGGACCCAAGGGACCCAGAATAGACAAAATAATCTTGAAAAAAGAACAAAATCATAGGCTATACTTTCTGGTTTCAAAATTTACTGCAAAGCTAAAATAATTAAGACAGTGAGATTCTGGATAAGACTAGACTATAGATCAATGGAATAGAACTGGCAGTTCAGAATTAAACTTATACATACATGGTCAGTTGAATTTTGACAAGTGCACCATTCATTGGGGGAAAGAATAGTATTTTTTAACTGGTGCTGAAACAATTGGGTATGCAAGAGAACAAAGTTGGACCACGACATTACACCACATACAAACATGAGCTCAAAACAGGTAAAATATCAAATTGCATGAGAAAAAAAAACAAGAAAAATATTAAAAGAAAGCACAGGTATAAATATTTACAACCTTGAATTAGACAAAGATTTCTTAGATGGTAGACCAAATGCAAAAGAACAAAAGAAAAAAGTAGATGAACTGGACTTCGTCAAAATTAATAAGTTTTGTGCACCAAAGGACATTATCAATGAAGTGAAAAGATAATCCATAGAATGGGAGAAAATATTTGTGAAATATGTAGATGATAAGGGACAGGTATCTGAATAAACAAATAACTCTTACAAGTCATCAATTAAAACAACCCACTTAAAAAATGGACAATGGATTTGAAGTGATATTTCTTCAAGGAAGAGACAAAAATGACTAATCATCACATGAAAAGATGCTATCATTAGGTAAATGCAGAACTACAATGATATAGCACTCCACTCTCATTTAAATGCACATAATAAAAAGATGGAAAGTAACAAGTGTTGGCCAGGATGTGGAGCAATTGGGACTCTCATAAATTGTGGGAACACAGTGGTGCAGACGTGTTAGAAGACAGTTTGGCTGTTCCTCAAAAAGTTAAGTTACAGTGTGACCCAGAATTTTCACTTCTCGATTTACACCCAAGGGAACTGAAAACATTCCCACACAAAAGACTTGTGTATAAATATTCATAGCAGGATTAATATTCATGACTGTGGTTAACAAAATATCCCTCCATCAATGAATGGACAAACAAAACAGTACTGTCGTTCACCACATCATCATTGCCACCATGATCACTGCACTCTGTTTTTCAGCCCCCAAATTGGTTTATGACCTTTTGTCACTAATTCTGTTCATCACACCTTTAACAGGTAAACAGAGGAGCAATGCACTCAACAGTGTACATGGATGCACACAGAATTGCTTGGCCAAGTCCCACAATGGAAAAAAGACAGAGTGGAGCCGATGTGCCTCAAGGTCATAGGACCCATAACAGTTGCAGTGGTGGTGTGGATAAACACAACCGGTTTGTGTCCAAATACTCTACATCTATTAGAGGTGAAATATGGTATTGGCCGTTGTTTACTTGAATACTTACTTGATCTGTGTGTTGTAAATACATGGATTAAGGATCTCATCAATTTGTTGAATTTCAAAAGAGATATCTGCTTAGCATATCTAAAATGATGCAATGGGAAGCCCCAAGGAGGAAGAAAGTATAATACTCCTAGACCTACTACTGTCCAAGGTAGTATCTGATTTGACATGAGAACATTATTCTCAAGTAGTAAGAATAACACTGATGTCAAGACAAGCTGTCCTGAAAAACTGACAACACTGTCAAAATTGTGAGTTCAGCAACGGTGAGGCATTAAGCAACTCAGTGAGACCCTGTTTCTACATAAAACACAAAATAGGGCTGGGATGTGGCTCAGTGGCCGAGCACCCCTGAGTTCATTCCCTGGTACCAAAAACAAAAAAATGTAATTAACCCTCTGAACTGTTTTGAACTGTTTTACACCAAAAATAATTGCTGAACATTGATGAAAGTCACTCCTTCATATATTGTGTAATGTATGAAAGGATATGTTTTCCCAACATGCTATTATATATAAAAAATACTATGTATGCAAAAGATACAATATGCTGGTGTCTTATTTATAGGACAATCTGTATTTTACCTGTAAAACATACTATATTGTCCCAGTGTCCTATTTATAGGACAGTTTGTTTATGTTCTTAATGATAAGAAAGGATTTATAAGATCTGGATTGATTTCCAACCTGTTGTAATGCACCTGTGTCAATTTCACCGAAATAGTCAAAGAATTGAAAACTTGAGATTGAGTTAAAAAATAAGAGATTTTATTAGCATTAAGATTCCTCCTGCAGGTGGTTGCAATGTTGCATCTCTGCATGAGGCTTGGTGAACAGAGTGGGAGCCGCCATTGAGCTTCACTTGCCATCTTGGCCAGCCACTTTTGCAAAGGGCCCAACGGGGCAACCTTACAAGGCAACTTGTGTTGCTTCTCAGCCTACCCTTGTTCTCAGGCCAGCCTCGCTCTCCATCTCAGCCTCTGACAATGGCACAACTTCTTGGTGCAGGCCAAGATTCCTCTCTGGACCCCTTGGCAACCTGAGTTTATCGCCCTCCCTTCTAATCCTCTCTTCCCATGTATTTTCTCAGAATTTCCCTGGCTGGGCTTCCTAAGGGCATCATTTGGATGGTTTCTGCAATCTGCAGTTCCCATCAAACATAGGCATGATTGTATTTGTTTAATTTTTACTTGCTAGGGATTTGATTCCTCAGACATTTGCTTGTCACGCATCCCTGCTTTCTACCCAGGGGTAGCTTTAGATTGTCTGTTTCTTATCTCGCCATCTGTCAGTCAAAGGCTGATTTACAGGAATTAGCATGATTCCCACATGCTAATTTTTTCTTTCAAGCACACACAAAACATTTCATGTTTACAGAAAAAAGAAAGGAAGAAAGAAAGGAAGAAAGAACCTAATCCACAAATTGATGGAAAGAGGAAAGGTTGAGAGTAGCTCAGAGTAGTAAAAAATGTATGAAAATTCATGAAACAACCATGTAATAATAAAATTAAATACATCTTATAAGGCTAACATTAATGTTGATGTTGATTGAGACTTGAGAAACAATGATCTGATAAAGAAATCAGTAATAAAGTATATCAAGACCTATGTACATGTGTATTAATCATGTTTTTTAACCTTATGTTTTGAAATCTTTTCATACTATAAATTATCTTCATATGTCTGTTAGACATTTGTTATTTGTTCCAACAATCATATCTATTTATATCTCTACTGACTTTTAAAATTTTTCTGTTTTTATAGACATGTCTTAATTGTACATTATAATGGGATTTGGTGTGATATTTCAATATAAGCATACAGTATGCATGGATCAAATCCAGCCTCTCCCTCCCATCCCAACCTCTAGTAATTGCTATTCTACATTCAGCTTGACTTTTTATTTGTTTGTTCAAATTCCATATGTGAGGAGAAAACATGTGGTACCTGTCTTTGTGGGGCTTATTGCACTTAATATAATGTCCTCTAGTTTCATCCATTTTGCTGCAAATGCCAGGATTTCATTCTTCTTTAGGGATGAAGAATATTCCATTGTGTAAAAATTCCACATTTTTTAATCTGTTCATCCATTGATGGATACCTACATTGATTTCATATCTTAGCTACTGTGAATAGTGCCACAACAAACACGGGCGTGCAGGTAACTGTTTGGTATGCTGAGTTCATTTCCCTTGGATATATACTCATAAGTAGTAAGCTAGTTTTAATCTTTTAACATTTACATTTCCACCAATAGTGTATGATAATTTGTTTTTCTCCACATCCTCTTCAGCATTTGTTATTCTTTATTCTTTTGATAGTAGCCATTCTAACCAGGGTGAGATGATTACAGGGAGAGACTGTCCCTCTTGATGCCTTACTAAGTCCTCAAGATAGTAAACTACTTTCTTGGGAGAAAAATCTCTTAAATGCAACCAGCCACCCATGTTATGTATCTCTCACATGCCAAGCCAATATTCTCTCTGCCCTAAACTGCCTCAGGGCTAGGTAATAGGCAACTAGAGACTACTCCTATTGCCTAAAGCCCCTCAGAATTATCTAAACCAGTCAATCCTAAACTGTTTACTCTGCCTTTGTCTTGCCTTTTCTGCAGAAACCCCTCCAAAAGGCTTCTGGCCTGTGCATTTTCTTTCTTCCTTCTATCTCCTGACCAAAACATGACGCTCTCTCTGTGGCCCTACTTGGCAAAGCGTGACCCTTTCTCTTGGGGGAATGTAAGTAATAAAAATCTTCTTTCAATGGCATTGACCACTGTGTCATCACTCAGTAACCTCTGTAATTTAAATCCCTCAGGCACAAATGGGACATCATGCTTGGAGAATTTCCAAAGCCATACATGTAACAAAAACAGTAATACTGTGCAATCAATTTAATCTGCATATTAGAATCAATAAGAGATTTTTAAAAATAGCCTTGACAAATTCATTGTTAAACTCTTACAATTTGTTATGTTTTAATTTTTTCAAGATTAAAAACAGTTTAATATGAAAAATCCTTGGTTGAGAGTTCCAGTAACATAATGTGCTGTCTCTGGACCATGGGTGGGGCTTCTCAGAGGTATTCATTTACATTCACCAAGGTGGGTGCTTCAGATTGGTACATGTTACTATAAAGATGTCATACTTTTTGATCAGCACTTATTAATAAAAAATAAGAATATATGCATACTTTACGGGAGTATAGGTAAACCTAAGTCAAGAAAATTTAAAGCATCAACAGGGGTGCCAGAGGGGAGCAGCCTGGTGAAGAGGATGGCAAGTCTCGCCCAACTTTTTTTAAATGAAGTACAATGTTATTTCAATTGAAATTCCAAAAATTTAAATAATTATTATTCCATCAAAATGAAGAATGAAGCATATTAGAAGACATTAAATAAACCAAAAACAATGAAATTAATCATAATCCCATTAATAATTACCATTAAGAACTTGCTTCATTTTTCCATTCATTGCTTTTATTAATTAAAACATTTCTTGAGATGATTGTAGATTCACACGAACTTGCAAGAAATAATACAGAGCGATCCTGCGTATACTGTACTTGGTTCTCCCAATGAGAAACATTTTATAAAACTATAGTAAAAAAAAACAACAATCAAGATATTAATATTGGTTCAATAAGATTAGTGAACCTTCTTCAGATTTCTTCAGTTTTACCTGTATTTACTTTTATATGATTATCATCACCTGTGTAGTTTCCTATATCTATAACCAGTCATGATACTGACCAGTTCTTATTGTTAACATCTCTCACTGCCTTGGATAGTGACACCCACCTCCCTCCACCAACACTCTCATGATACCTAATCTCTGGCACTACTGATATATCCTCCACTTCTAAAAATCTGTCATTTCAAAATGTTATGTTATGGAATCTTCTCATTTGTCATCTTTGTGATTTTTTTCTCTCAACAAAAATATTGCTGAAAAAAAAAGAAAAAAAATATTGCTGGAACTTCACTCAAATTGATACGTGTATCAATAATTTTTTCCTTCTTATTCATTTAATTTTTCTGAGGAACATTCCATGGTATGGATGGATTACAGATTGTTTTATCAGTCACCTGTTGAAGGAAGTTTCTGACTATTAAAAATAAAGCTTCTAAAACTTTTGGATACAAAGTTTTTGAGTAGCACAAGTTTTTATTTTTCTAGAACAAATGACAAAGAGTGAAATTACTGAGTCCTACAATAACTATATGTTTAGTTTTATAGAAATTAGGAAATTTTTTTTGCAGAGTGGCTGTACAATTTTACATACCACTAGCAGTGTCTTTCTATATTCCTGCTAACATTTGGTGTTGCCACACTTATTATTTTAGCCATTCTATCGGTGTAGTACTATCTTACTGTGCTTTTCATTTACATTTCTCCAAAGGTTAGAGATGTTATTTCATGTGCTTATTGAACATCTATATCCTCTTTTTTGAAATGTCTGCTCATGTCTTTTGGTCATTTTCTTTCTTTCTTTCTTTCTTTTTTTGTGGGGGAGGTAGTTACCAGGGATTGAACTCAGGGGCACTTGATCACTGAGCCACATCCCCAGCCCTATTTTGTGTTTTATGTAGAGACAGGGTCTCACTGAGTTGCTTGGTGCCTCACCATTGCTGAGGCTGGCTTTGAACTCACGATTCTCCTGTCTCAGCCTCCCTAGTGGCTGGGATTACAGGCATGCACCACTGTGCCTGCTCTTTTGCTCATTTTCTAATTGAATTATTTTTGTTTTCTACTGTTAAGTTTTGAAAATTCTTTACATATTAAAGACACTAATATTTTATCAGATATATATTTTCTTCCAGCTTGTAATTTATATTTTCATCCTTTATACATGGGCTTTCATAAAATGAAAGTTTTTAATTATTCCAGGTATGCAAAGCTGGTTCAACATTCAGAAATCTTTGATAATCTACCGTATCAATAAACTAAATGAGAAAAATCATGATAATACCAATGGATGTATGAAAAGTATTTGACAAAATCCAATATCCATTTGTGACAAAAATCTCCTAGAATATTAGGAATAGAAAGCAACTTCCTAAACATGATAAAAAATACATGAAAAATTTCACAGCTGACATTATGCAAATTGGTAAAAGATTGCATGCTTTCCCAGATGTTTGCTTCTAAGGTCAGGAACAAAGCAAGGATGACTGCGTCCACCACTCTTACTCAGCAGAGTATTGGTGATTCTGGCTAAGTCATGCTTCATGATTCTACTTTCATTTTTGGTATGAATTGTGATATTTATTCAGAATGAGAACAGAAATAGTGATGAACACCAGTAACATGTATAATTATAATGCACTAACAAAATAATTAATCCCTCAAAGAAGAAAGCAAAAATATAAATAAAAATAATAACTAAAAATGGCAATTCTTTAGGAAGGTAAATGCATACCCTACAATGTGGCTGGCCCATTAAGTAGATGCCACAGTCATCTCAAGTCTTCTCTTCATGTCCAAGTCACCATGGAGCCTGGAAGAAATATGTAGTTGCTTTTCCAAAATGGTGTGCAAGTAGGGGCAGTAATGGAGCCAGGTGTTAGCCAGTGAAAAATAAAAGAAAGTATGCTAGAGGGCTTCTGGGAAATATTTTTTCCTAAGGGAAAATGGGGAGAACCCTTCACTCCCTGGTGACCCAGGCCTTGTATGAGGAAATGATGCCAAACTGTTATAGTCATCTCCCAGTCCTGAGGAGAAGGTCATAATAGCTACGTGATGCTGATGTCCTAGCACTGTGGGCCCGCTGAGTCACCTGTGTCTCTAGAATCTCTTACCTCTAAACTTAGTAAGTAAGCAGTGAATGACTTTATGGTTCACACTGATATTGATTAGGTTTTCTGTTACTTGCAGCCAAAGCATTCCTGCTGATAAACTCACTGACATGGTTAGCACTGCTGTACATTTTTTCTGGTCCCTTCTTTATTATACAAACTCCATGTTACAGTGAAAAGCAACACTTTCCGTTTTTCTGATAATTATTCTTACCATCAATAAGGTAGGCATTTTCATTGAAGGTCAGTGTTGACCACGTGGACAGAATGCAATAGCAAATAGAATAATTGAATGAATGGGTTGCTATTGCAAAAATTTGCCTTGCATATCCATGTAAAATAATCACCATAGAATGGAGATACTGATTTTGCAACAGTGTCTTATTAGTATAAAGTTACCAAAAAAGTTTCTTTTGCTGAACATGCATTAGCAAACAAAAACCAGAAACTAGATTTAAAATAATGATCTCATTAAACGTTTATAACACAACAGTAAATTTTTGCCAACAGTTGCAATTTCGCAAACCACTCCTAATATATCTAGGAGGAAAATTTTAAAAATACTAATCTGAAAGTCCAGGAAGCTGCTGAAGCAGCACTATTTTTTTTTTCTTTCTCAGCAAGAGGCATCCCAAATCCACAAAATCAGTCTCAACATTTAAGGTTTGGAATTTCAGAGGAGCGCTTTGTGTTAGAAAAGAAGTAAGCAGACAAAGCGTAAGAACAGTCCATTACTGTGGAGGAAATGCTCCAGGGAAAACCCACTCAAATTCTGTAGCACACAACTTCAGGAACAAGAGCTGTAAGACTGAATCAAAGTGCTTCCTAAAATATGAACATCTCTCCACCCTTAGTTAGCAATCATTTAACTTCTTCTTTTTTTTTTAATATCTAGCATGGCATCTTTGTTACAGTGAGTCTAGAAGGTTCAGGGACCAGTTGTTCTTTCATAATGATGACTATAGCAAGTCCCAGGCTAAAATTCAAGTGAGTTGAGTCCAAAATGATGCTTATAATGACTGTACTGTTGCCCACTGATCTCATAGGAATGCTTTTGAAGTTGTTAGCTGGAGAACTAGACAGATTACTCAATTATTGTGTCTGCTGCTCTCTATAACAATAGAGTTAGGTTCACTCTTTGATTCAGCCTCAGTGTTCTTAGCACAGATCTGCTCTCTTAAGCTTAAAATATAGAGCTCTGCTCCAAATATATTCTGATTGCTTCTTTAATCTAATTCTAGATGTTTTTAAGTCTAAATCTTAGAGACACTGATCTAGCAATATTCAGTAAAACTCACATCTGATATTAAAATTGAAGTGAAAAGAACTTTGGCCCATCTTTGACCAATCTTCCACTCTGTGTTTCATTATCTCTGCAGGATATAGCAGGTTTGCATTTGCTTGAATACGAAAACTACGTGCTGGTCTAGACTAAATTAGTATTCATGTGCTAAAGCATTATGCTCAAAGATGTAAGTGACATCCAATTGTCATAATGCATAGCATATTTTTGCGTATCTATTATAAACCATTTCAGAAGGCATTTACTCTAATCAAGAAATGGTCCTCCTGGAAAGCTTCTATAATATCAACGTGGTTGGTTTTTAATCAACTCTTCTTACGCAACTCTCATGTAAATATAAGCAAACTGGGAAAGTTACGCATGTTCAATATTTCTTTGAGAATTTTCTAATCTGAGCTATGTACCACACATAGCTGACAGCAGTGTCCTTACTGACACGACCAGGAGTATCCATCACCCCATCTTCTTGCTTTCTAAGTAATTCAAGACTCTACAGATGTATGTACTGGCCCAATTTATGTGTGGGTACATATGGAGGAGTACATGGAAGGAGAGGGTTACTATTCAAGGTTTTTAAGAGATGTTTATCTTGCAAAGACATATCAAAATTCCACACTTCTGAAAAGAAAAAGAAAACATCAAGAGTGAACATCTTCCTTCTCTGAAAAGCTTTCTTTATTACAGTTTCACCATGTTTGTAGAGGATTCTTACTTCCTGTTTCTAACCTCAGTTAGGGACCAATCATCAGGAGTTCATGGAAAAAGTCCTCCTCATTCTTTCAACTGTCAGGTAATATGAAGTGAAAATTATTTATTTATAAGTCATATATAAATCTAAGAGAAGCAAAATACATTCCACACTTGAAAAAATATATAATGTCTATAATAGCACACACTTATCAACATGGGCCAAGTGACAGACACTGGGCTCAGTAGTTCACAGTATCATCTTGTTTAGTCCTTGTGAGTCAGTCACAAGGTTTGCTAGTACTCCCACATGACCCAAGGGGCAAGTGAAGTTCAGATTAGGGGACTGACTGCTCCCAAAGCCCTCCTAAGTAGAGTTAGGTTTCAGAGCTTCATCTGTGACCTAGGCCACTTTACAGCCTATTGACACTTCCTAACAGCCATCTACTATCTTTAGCAGGGAATCCAGAGCCTGGACAACAAGGGCCTCAAGTTCTGACCTGGAAAGGCCAAGCTGAGGGAGAGAGCTACTAAGCCAAGCTTCCCTGGTGGGTCTACTCCGTGGAGCTGGGCCTGGGCTCTGAATTCAAAGCAGAGACAGTTTTAATGTGTGTTTAATCATTGACTACTGCCCACAAAATGAAAATGAGAGCCCTTACATGTTGTATGTCTAACATCTAATTCTTGTTTTTCCCTTTCTTGAAATGGACACTGTATAATCCACTGTCACAGTGACTAGGAAGTGACTATTTCAAAAGCATAAATGTTGGAAGTTTCTGGAGCCAGCCTCATTCTTTCTCTGGACTTGAGGAGATGAATCTACTTTGGATAAACTATAGCAACAGGTAGGAAAAACATCCTGGTTCTGCTGTTTACTGGCATGACTATTTTAGATGCTGTTCAGCTTCTCTAAGATCAGGTGCATCAACAGGAAAAAGGAGATGCTACATACCACACCGGTGAATACAGGCCAACACTCACGGTATTCAGCAAGTAGCAGCTGTGTCAATTCAGACAGGTGACAGATAGTGTAGCAACCTAAGAGGGCATTCCATAGCTGCAAGTAAAGCACTATCAATGTACCTCAGCCTGAGCAAAGCTAGTATGGGACCTCCAAAGATGGCACTTCAAAACGAGTTAAATTCCAGGGAGAATTTAACTATCTTTCTACTCTGGTACTTTGAACTTCACATCATCCACATAAAGGGCACACCATGTGGGAATTATTTTACAATTATATTCAAGGAAGGTATTGCCTCTTTCAAATAAATAACATGCTTCATTACATAATGATGTTTACTGTATTCATTATTTATTGAATGAATGAATTATTTGTTGAATAAATGGATTCAAATTTTTCTTTTTGCCTAGACTTCTTTGGAGTCAAAGCCAAATTTAATATCAAATTAGATGAACTATACTAACATTAGTTGTAGCACATTTTCTGTACCACTTTTTCTTTATGGCTTTGATTTTCTTTCTTTTCACTTGCTCTTTCTTAACTTTGTCTTTAAATTGAAACTTTTATTAAGATACTTGTAGATTCACTTGTAGGAGTAAGAAAAGCACAAAGAGATCCTTTATGCTTTGAGCAATTTCCTTCAATGGTCATATTTTATAAAACTAGTATAATCCAACCAGCCTATGGACCAGTCTTCAACCCTAATCTTATTCAAATTTCCTTAGTTTTACTTATGTGTGTGTGTGTGTGTGTGTGTGTGTGTGTGTATTAGGCTCCTTACAATTTTATCATCTGTGTAGTTTCCTACATCCACCACCACAGTAAAGTTCCTGAATGCATCCAACACCACAAAAATCCCTTGTGTTGCCCATGTGGGAATTATTTTACAACCACACCCATTATTTGGCAACCACACCCATCTCCTCCCAGTCCTCCTCCTTCTCATTCTTTTTTTAAGCCCTATTTTCTACATTTCTTGGAAGTCTACAGGAGATAAACAGAAATAAATGAGTACTTAAAAACCAAGGTCATAACTCCATTGTGGCCTTATCGCCATGTCAACTACGCTAGCCAGAGAATTACCAACATTTGCATTATTTTCATTTCCAAATTTAATTTAACCAGGAGCAATTGAGTGTCCAGGCTTGTGCAAGATGCAGGAGAAACAGATGAATAAATACAGGTGTTGATCAACAATTGGGAGGCAGAAATGTAAGGAAGCAATGCAATGTAGATGTCACAATTCGTTTTAAATATGTGCATGCTAGTACAGATTAAAGAGCAGGGTTGGAGAGAAAGGAAGAGATGCTTTAGAAATAGCTAAAAATTGACAATCTCTAAAAATGCCTTGTACAATGGCTTTACCTAAAGCTAGGGGGGTTACTGCTAAGGACAATATTTAACAAATAGTATCAGAAGAAACATGGACATAAAGGTGATGTGTGTGAAAGAGAAAGAAAAATGTGGGGGTAGAGGAAGGAGAGATTCAACCACTAAAAGATCATCCAGGAGTTCAGAGCTTCGTATTATAAAAAGAATGACACTACACATGAATAATGCTGAACTGACAGATGCAAACAACAAGGGGGAAAGCAACAAGGAGAGGTAAATAAGTACTTCAAAAATTGCTAATGGCACAGGATGACAAGATGAGTGATCTGTAAGATATTACAACGGGGAGTCTACTAAGGCTAGTACATATGAATTGCACACATTTGTGATCTGAAATTAGGGAGAAGTTGATATCTTCACTCATTCACTCACTCACTCATTCATTTATTCATTCAAAAATACTCATTGAAAACATATTATGAAGCCAAACCTCTCTTCTAGGCACTGGGCAAAGAAGGGAGAGCAAGTCACACATGAATACCGTACAGCCCAGTGGAGTATGCAGATAAGCACACACATGGTTATTGCATGGTGTGGGAGGCATCCTGATGGAGGAAGCTCAGTGAGTTATGGAAGCATATGAGTTGTGCTGGCTAATCAAGAGCTGGTCGACAGGGTCACAGAAGATTTCTTGGAGAAGGTGGTATCTAAGCTGAGTCTTGGCGAATGAGTAATGAATGGGGATGGGGTGGGAAAGAGAGGAAGGGGAAAATGGGGCAGCACATGGAGTATCTTTGAGGCCAGGGAGTTTGGAGAAAAAAGAGTGCTCAACAGGAGAACAGAATGCTAATTCGGGGGTCAAGAGACTAATCAAACTAAAAATTTATTTGATACCTACAGGAGTGAAGGAGCACTTACTATGTTCCAGATAGTAAACTAGAAGCTTTTCATGTTTTTGCACTTAATTACCACAACAACTTTGTGATTTAGGGATTATTATTTCTGCTTTACAAAAGAGGAGCCCAAGATTTGGAAAGATTAAGTAACTTGTCCAAAGTCATACTGTATATAAGTGACAAGAACTCAGATTTAAATTCAGAGGGGTCTGATTCTATTACCCAGGGATCTCACTTAACCAGATTACTTTGGTTATTTATTTTCTAATTTTATACTTAAGATACAAATTACAAAAAATTCTGATGATGGCTAGAATTTTGTTTTGAAGCAAACCAAACATTAAGTACAAGATCTGGGGTCAATATGTTCAGTCCCTGTCAGACCTTTGGTCCTATTCAATTTTCAGCCTCAATCTTCTAAGACACTTCCCTGGTACTCACGCCCACACCTATGTAATACTGGGAGAGGTGACAGTACGCGTACTCTGTTTTCTTCATTTTCTTGTTTGTTCCCAACTAGACTATATGCTTCATGAGGGCATAATCATTAGTATGTCATTAGAACCTAGCTCAGTGACTGACATATAGCAGATAGTACATAAATATCCATTTAATGAACCTTCTAGATTAAGGTTAACAGAAAAAAATATTAAAGTTGAAACGTGCACTTATGTCCAATTGCCTTCAGCTGGAAAGTGAAGGGGTTATTCTAGCTAGTTTTGGCAGAGACTGTAAAGATGAATGAGTTAATGTCTTCTGTATATACCAGGTACTCAGAAGATACTATGTATGTAGAAAATGCCACTGTTTATTTCCTGTATTCCTTGAGCATACCATCACCATCATTTGTAATGCAGTGCAGCAACTGAGGAAAAGATTCAATTATCAGTAGTTTTATGCCTGAAAGATAAGTCAGAGTTTGAAGCAAAGAAGCATTAATGGGATTCTGCAAGAAGCCCAAGAGGGACATCAAAGCTGAAGCATGCCTACCTAATTGATACTCTGAAAAGAATTTGAAGGCATATGCACAAACACACTGTGTACTGGGAGAAAGTCAAAGAGAGGGCAGGACAGTACAAAGAATGAAGGTGAAAAGAAGCCAAGAGCCTAGGGCGACACAGCCTTGTTAACGCTCTGCTTTTAAGTTACCAGGTGTGCTCATTAACAAATAAAATTTTCTGTGTCCATCCTTGATTCCCCAGATCAGAATTGCTAGCGGTGAAGCCATTGATTTTACATTATAACAGGTTTCTTAGGTCATTCTCAGGCACTGAAAAAGTAAATCACTAATTATTAAATCCATGAAATGTGATAAATAACCACAGCATTGAAAATGATGAGACTCAGATACACTGTCTCTTTAAAAGGTAAGATGGCAGCTCAACCCAGTTTTTTGGTAAGGTAAGATATTGCAAATTCAGGTGATGTGAACAGATTTGTCACATTCATTGTGCCTGGCTAGGAAAGCAGAATGCAAGAGTGCACATGTGTGCCCTGGCTCTGACACTCTCCATTGGGTGCCCTACTCTACCTTCCCTGAGCCTGGGCAGTTGGCCCCCACCACAGAGTTGTCCACAGGTTTTGCTATTTCTTCCTTCTGATGTGCTGACTAGCTTCCTCCAGAATCCCAGTCTTGGAGTTCTTCTCTACTTCTAGGTGCTGATGTTTGTGTTATGTTAATTTAATACATTCATGATTATTTTATCTTTCAACCTTTTTCCTCTTTGCAGTACTGAAAATCAAACCCAAGGCCCTGTGTGTGTGTGTGTGTGTGTGTGTGTGTGTGCACGCTCTACCAGTGAGCCACACCCTCAGAGCACATCTCTGAATTTAAAAAGCAATTTCACTTAGATTGTCTCAGATTTGGAGCTTGGAATAGACAGAGCTCTTTCCACCTGGCTTTCATTGTAGGTTCCACAAGACATCTTTTCCCAGGGCTGATGGTACTTCATCAGTTGGGTCAATGAGTGGTTATAATTTGGACAGAACAACAATAAATATGACACAGGGAAGATTCACATTTTCTTTCTTTCAGAAATGATGAGGAAAGATTTATGATTTGAAATGTAACTCAGGGAGTCACATACTGCCTTAAGTGGGCAGAATATGACACAAAAAGAAAGTAAAACAAAACAAAGTATTGATACCAATACTGGAGATTTTTAGTCACTAAACAAAGCTGGCAAACAAAAACCTGAGGAGGCAGATAATGAAAGACCAGTCACAGTTACTCTGGCAAAGGAAGACATGGACCTGATTCTCTAGGAAAATGGAAAAGGTGAAATCTATGCTGGCTTTCTCTCCATCGATTCAAAGCCCTCAGCTGAGTTCACATATCCTTCTAGCTTTGAGAGGTGGTCTAAACTCAGAAATCATGACCTCATTTAAGAGAAAGTAGAAACATGACCAATTACCCTGCTCGTGAAGGGCAATAACATGGTTTTCATCTTTGCAAGGAAATTTCCTAGCAAACTGTATGGCCCATTTCTGTCTTTCAATGTTAGAAATACCCCTAAAATAGTATTTCTTACAAAAATAACATTCTTTTCCCACTCCAAGTATCTTGGCATCTAAATGCTATTCTAAGCATTTTAGAAAGATAAATTAGTCCATGCTATTTACAACAATGAATACCATGCTGTGGACTGAGATAGTTTCTTTTGAATTGCCAAGAAAGGAACAAGGGTGTCACATAAAACCTGGAAAACAAGCTCAGGGAACAAGTCCTGCTTTGGACTCTGGGAGGATTTGGAAGACTGCCAATGCTGAGGCAGTAGTGGGGGTAGTGTATGGGGCATGTGAAAAGGGCTCTTTTCTCCAAAGTTTTATTTGAAGATTGAATGCTAATGACAAAGTGGCCCCACTCAGTGATTTTAGCTACTCTGCTCTGGTCTTCCTAATAGTAAGCAAGGAGTCATCAACTACTTAAGAAACTTCTCATTTCTCATAAAAGCTTGAGACTGCTCTTTGTTTAATGTATGTTTTGATTTCCACTATTCGAGAGAAGGGAATTGGTCAAAAAACTTAAAGGTAATTACAGATAACTCCCACTGACTCAGAGGCCAAATTACTCAAAGGGCAGATTTCAGATTTCTGTATCCCTGTTTTTCCACCTTGTGCCTCATCCTTTAAAATACTGAAGTCCTGTCGCTTTTCCCCACACAGACAGGTCTGATGGTGGAGATAGCCCATGCTAGGGGCCCCCCTCTCAGTTTCGACCTCCTCCATAGCACTGTCCCTACTATGTGCAGAATCACAGATGTGGAAGAGATTCAGACTGACACGCAGCTCCTTGGGTTTCTTAACGTGTAACCTACAGACTACCTGCTTCAGAAGCGAAAGAAGACCTTGTTAAAAATGCTGCGTCCTGGGCCTAACACCAGGTTTACTGAATTAGAATGGGGAGATGGGAACTGCAATTCTGATAGGCTTTGCAGGTGATTCTTTGCACACATAATTTTAAGAACTACAGACGTAGGCTTAAAGTCTCATTATCTAAATTTATTTGGTTCTTGTGTTCAGTAGTGAATTCCAAAATGAAGAGACAGCATCTGAATCTTGTTGGCTCCTGGAATTTGGAAAGCAAGAGATCGGACTACAAGGGAGAATGATATTTGACAAGGATGGAAACAGGTAGAAAAAGGCCAACATGATCTGTAACTTGACTATTTGTAAAGAGTATTAGCATGAATTGGAGAACTATTCTGGGTTTCCAGAATAGTTTCAATTCCAATCTCGAGGTGCTCCATAATGAAACAATAGTATGGGCCTCTCTGCTCACTTGTGTCATCTATTAAACAGTACCATGGATAATAACCCATATACCC
This sequence comes from Xerus rutilus, assembly GCA_028644305.1. NCBI lineage: Eukaryota > Metazoa > Chordata > Mammalia > Rodentia > Sciuridae > Xerus > Xerus rutilus. The sequence continues at coordinate 37,307,347 of CM053401.1, read as the reverse complement.
TTTGATTTAGGTTTTGTTTGTGCTATTTTAGAAATCTTCATAAAATAAGTCTGCGGGCTTGGGCTCTGTTACCAATTCAAACTCTAATCCTCCCACCTGAGACCAAGAAGTCTCTGTTTCTTCATTTCCTCTGCTGTGAAATGAGCATGCTTATGGTGTCAGTCATATGCACCTTTCAGGGTTATTAAGGAGAGTTAAGCAGTGAAAAAGCAGGGCAAACGATAGGTATTAACATGAGTAATCACTGTTAATAATTTCACATCATCACTATAAAATGTAACGCTGGTTTGACCAATGAGGAGAAGCTGAGCTGCTTAGTCTAAAGTCTGGGAATTACTTATGGATTTAAATTATTGACACTCTACCTATCACCTAATGCCATAGACATTTCCATGTTCACATTTCTCTGTAATACCATGTAATTTTTTGAAGCTTCTACACAGACCTGCTTAAAATGACTGTGAGCTTTGCAAATTTTTCTCATTTTTTTCTTAGGTTTAATAGATTGGGATAGGTCGACAGATAGATATAGATATAAATACAGATTTTTACATAGAACCTTTCTTTTTAATCTAGGTCCACGGGTTCTAAATAAGATTTGGTAAGTTATACATCCTCTATAACTGTAACAATGAAATCTCACTGCAACTGCTGCATACTCAGAAGTATTTACAATACATGTGACGAAGTGTGTCCATTTCCATGGTACCTGTCACCATGGTAGCTGAGCAGCACTCTTTCTGGAACAAACAAGTCAGTAATATAGCCCTTGGTTACTGCCTCCTAAAAGCTTAGCTCTTGAATAATGGGGACGCTTTCTGTTTTGTTTTGTTTTTTTTTTAGAGAAGTCATAAAATTCCTCCAAAATAGATAATTGTTACTAAATACTGCTCAATTGTGCTAAAAACAGAATAAACAAACTCTTATAACCCTCCATATCAACTAAGAAGCATTCCTCTTTTCTTTCTTTTTAGAGAAGTATTTCCAAGGGAGACCATGCAGAACATGCAGAAATACATTGTGCTTTGAACTTTATTTGAAGGTTCTTTGGCATAAAGGTTAAGTAAGAAAGCAGACAGTGGTGACTGTTTATAGCAAGACCACCTTTACACTGATTTCAACTGAGTAATCTATTCATAGAACAATAAAATTCAGGATTAGTTCCAATTCCCAAATTCAGGCTTCATAACATGCTTTGCACTGGGTGTTGAAAATATGGACAGAAAAAGTAAGGGAAAATGTGTTGAAATTTGGGTGGTGATTGGCCCAGGTGATTGGATTGTGGATGACAGTTTTTCTGTCCTTTTCACATTTCTGTATTCTAGTAAGTGTATTTCTATTGCTATCTTTCTAATTTTCTCTGCCTCTCTTTCCTTTCATCCTATGTATCCATAACTATGACTAAAATCTACTTTACATTTATTAGATACAATTTAGAATTCTACATGCATCCATCCATAAAATACTTATTAAGCATTATGTGCTAGGGACAATTCTTAATTTGGACATATGAACATATATATATATCCTCTAAAACAACCTCAGGTACTTTGCTTTTAATTTATGTGTTTTGTGTGTGTGTGTGTGTGTGTGTGTGTGTGTGTGTGTGTGTATGTAGTGCTGGGGATTGAACCCAGGGCCTTGTGCATACAAGGCAGGTGCTCTACCAACTGAGCTGTATCCCTGGCCCAATTTATGTGGTTCTTGATTGATTTTTTAAAGTTAATATTCCTTAATAGAATAAAATTTCTAAAACTAAAGAGTGGTAATTTAGCCAGGCACAGTGGCGCACACCTGTAATCACAGTGGCTCAGGGGGCTAAGGCAGGAGGATTGCAAGTTCAAAGCCAGCTTCAGCAATTTAGCAATGCCCTAAGCAATTTAGGGAGACCCTGTGTTAAAATAAAAAATAAAAATGGCTGGGGATGTGGCTCAGTGGCTCAGCATCCAAAAAAAAAAAAAGTGGTAATTTGATAAAACCAAAATTTCCTTCATCTTACTTTCTTCCAACATTTTTCTAGCTCCAATAATGATTATATCAATCAGTGTCATATCAATTCCAATCTCAAAAGATGACTATTCCCTGCAATAGGCACTGGGAAGTCATGAATCTGGGTCATTCACTCTATATTCTCCTCTGAGGCTCTCACTCATGCTCATAGTTACCATTAGACACGGGTCCCATCAACCCTATCTCCAACCTGGATCTAGCTCTGGAGTTCCAGATGTCCAGTTTCCTTAATGTCTTGAAGGCATCTGTGAACTCATCTTTCCTGTAGCACCTTCTCCTGGGATTATGTTCTACTAAGGAGCCCTCCATTTTATATAGCCGATCAAATCAAAACACATGGATCATCTCAGATTCCTGGTTCTCTCCCAGGATCCTCTTTTTGCCCACCCTCACAACTTGATTTGTACTTCCCAAATCTTGCAAACTCATCCTTTCAGGTGCTACTACTGCTTTAGTTTCGACTTCAGACTCTTATCACCAATCACCAGATTTTTGTTATGATATTTTAACTATTCTGTTGGTTGCCATTATATCTTTCACATGAAGAATTACTTTAAAAAGTCAATCTGATTGTAATTCTCTCCTTTAAGAAGCTGGACTTAATATGCGGTGCTTGATCTGGCTCCTTCCCATCTCAGCTTCATCTTCCAAGGCTTTACAGCTGACATCTTATTTTCCAGGAAAAGGAAAGTATCCTGGTTCCCTGAACCTACATGCTATTTCACCCTTTGACCACTTACACATATTGTCCTCTTCAGCTGGAATCCTCTCACCTGTTCCATCTTTCAGCAAACCACACAATTTAAGACTGAGCTTCAGTTCACCTCCACTCGTCTCTCCTCATTTGTGGCATTACTACTTCTTGCACATTTTATTTAGTCAACCGAAATGTACTCTGTACCCAATAAAATGCCATGCACTATGCTGGCTCCTGAGTACGCAGATCTCTGCCCCCACAGAGGGATTCCTGTCACCTTGACTGCCCTTGGCTATTTGTACCCCTGTCCCCTCTTGATTGCTAGATGGCAGGGACTGCTTCATAATCATCTCTGCACTTATGCACTCCCACCTTCAGGCAAATGTCAGTATTTAATAAATTTGTTAAACCAACTGAAGCAAAATGGAAGTTATTGGCTAAACCAATGGAGCAATGAGACTGTACAAGTATAAAAGTCACTTAAACTTTCCAATGAGTAGTGTTTGATTCTTGATAATAAAGGAACACAAGAATCTCTGTTTCTGTGGAATCAGATAAAATGTACTCACAGAGCACATGATTCAGCAATCCTTAAGAAATGCTTTGGGGATATAAACACATAATTTCTTAGTTCCCTGATAGTCCTAGGATTAAAATGACTAATGAGAGGAAATATATTTAGTTCTATTTTAGTCTGCTTCAGACATTGATTTTTTAACCAATAGTGTACTTATTTGCCTAACAAATCTTACTTGTGGAATTATCCAGCATTGAAGGTCATAGGCAATAGAAAGAGGTAGCAATTTGATTTGTAGCTATAGGAGTGACATTTTGGTTCTTAATATTAAAGAGCCAACTGACACAAAATATTTGGTGACACTCTATAGTTGATACATGAGTCTGTCAACCTATTCTTCCTTACTAAGGTATTCTTTTGATTTTATTTCAAACTTAATCTCTTTCTATAGGAAATCACTAATTGGCATCCACCCTGTGCTTTTTTTCACTGAATAAATACATTACTTAATCAGTTTCAATATGTAGAAGGGTGGCATTAATTTTCATAAATTAACAACCATGCCCTATTTTCTGACTTAAGTATTTCCAAATCATCCTTGGGTAAGTGAAGTGAAAAATAACACATTGGAAATATGGTTAACATGGAAAATATATTTTGCAGATTTGAAATGATATGGATTCAATATAAATTGTTATCTGTCAATTTAATAAGCATTTAAAACTAGGATTTATTTCTTTTTAAAATTTTCTTTTAGAAAATTGAGAGAAGCTTAGTTGGAGTGTTTCCAGCCAGTCCCAAAACACTTCACAGTATACTTTCCTAAGATCCATTCACTGTAAGGATTAAATGCCACAAATGATGGCTTTTAACCACAACTTCTGAAAACTTTCTTTGTTCCTCAACCAGGTGAGCCAAGTTACAAATCTGTTTATTCATTTCTATTTCCTGAAAGGTTAGATACCCTAGCTCAATAGCAAGTCCCTTGAAGGGCGCCTTTCTCTTGCTTTAGAAAAAACTCTCTTACTTTCTTAATCTCTTTGGTTTCAGGTAGTTGCTCTTATTAGAAGAGTGCTTTTGGCTTTTGTCGGCGATGATGGAAAACTGATGACCCATCTAACTTGCTCTTCTCTGGTTTTCTATTCTTGACAAGTCAACTCTCTTCACTGTGAAGAGTACCCTAGTGTTTTGATAGTCTTTGTGTGGTTCTTACTACTAAGGATTAGGTTTTGAGTCAGTTTCTTATAAGTAACAATTTTAGTGGTCAACTTTCAAGAAGCTCCCAGAACCTCTGCATTTAAAGTGTTGCAATGATTGAGCAAACTATATACAGTGCACATTTACTTTGCAATGGAAGATTCTGTGAATTTTAATTAGAACAAGGCTTCCATTTCTTTACTTTTTCTTTCTTCTTTCTTTCTCTTCTTTTCCTTTTTATACTCCTCCTCTTTCTCATTCTTCTTCTAGTTAAAAATCTTCCTTATCTTACTCTTCTTACTTAGTTTCTGTTTTTGCTTACAGTGGCTCCTGTGGTTTATTTTAATTATCCATTTTGCAACTAGTTCTAAACCTGTTAATTTTAGGCAGCACCTGTTGCATAAAAATAAAAATTTTGTGTACTTTCACCCACTGCCACTCATTTTCTTTCCAGTTACTGATTTTTCACAATATTTTTAGTGCCAAGATTTATAAAATTTAAATTTCAAGAGTTATAATTAGGATTGCTCTACTTTATCCATAGGATGATTTTAAAAACTGTGGTATTTATAGAATTATAGTATTTAAATAACTGTCTATAGATTTATAGTATATTGTATATAGTAATACCATAACAAAGAGCATATAGTATTGGTGTTTCATAAATATTCTATAGAATTATAGCATTAGAGGTATTTAAATACTATTTACAAAATAAGTAACATGTTTAGACTCAAAGAAAGGGAAGAATAATATCATATTACTATATCCCTCGCTGCTTAACAGAAAAAAAAATGTAGGCATTCAGATCCAACGAGTTCTCTACTAATTTCTTTTCCATTTTCTTTGCTTTTAATAGGTCATATTCAGCTACCACTATTTCTTATATTTAATCTATTCCTTTGCTTGAATTTACTTTTGTTTTGTTAAGGTAACTTTCTTGACATTTTACACACACACACACACACACACACACACACTTGAGTGGCAAACTTTCAGAGTTTGCCTGTCAGAAAAAAACTTGATTTTGCCCTTTTTCTTAAATGTATGGGTAGGTTTAGAAGTCTAGGTTCAAAGGCTGGGGTTGTAGCTCAGCGATGAAGTGCTTGCCTCTCACATATGAGGCACTGGGTTTGATCCTCAGCACTACATAAAAAATAAATAAATAAAGATATTGTGTCCATCTACAATTAAAAAAAGCAAAAGAAGTCTAAGTTCAAATAATTTTTCCATATAAGTCTTAGATTGTTACCTCACTAATATAATGCTGCTGATCAAAACACATCATCTCACCAACTCTCGCTTCTTCATTTTTCCTTCTCCCCACTCTAGAATAGCTACAGTTAACTTTCTCCTTTTAGTCCTGAAGTTTCACACAGATGATGCCTGGCTATGTGTGTCTCCTTCCATCTATTTAATATTTGATATATACCTTAAGCCTGAAAATTGATGTCTTTCTAAACCTGGAAGAAATGTTCTTCTCCTGTTATCATGGGTATTCTGATTATTATTACTTCTTCCCACCCAATGTTCCCTGATTCTGAAGCTCTGGTTCAGTGACAGGCCTCCTGGTACATCCTTTAATCTTTTTTTTTCCTTTTTTTTTTTCTTATTTTAACTAATATTTCTTGCTTTAACAAAAGATTTATCCTTCTTGGAGAGTTCTCAGATTTTAAATTCAGAGCACTAGTTTGAGCTTCAGCCTTACCTATCACTCCTTTATTCAGTCTGAACTATTGTTGTTGTTTTTTTCCAGTTGTATTTATAATTTCTAAGAACAAATTCTCCTCTGACCCACATTCACACCAGGTTGTTTTCATTTTGCAGTTGAAAAACTTTTCTTTAATCACTGTGTGGATACCAATTATAGCTTTAAAAAAATTTGTCCTCTAACAATTTTCTCTGATTTATCCATTTCATTTTGGCCAATTACCGAGTGCACATTTTAAAATTAGTTGTTTAAACCCATCTTGGTTTATTTTTTCATTTTTTATTATTTAAATTTTTTTTAAAAATTCATGCATAAAACCATAAAAAGTGTACATACATATGGGGTTCCATGTAATGCTTCTATGCATGTATACATTGTGTGATGTTTAAATCATTTGTTTCCTCAAATATCTATCATTTCATTATGGTGAAAACTTTCAAAATCTTCTAGTTTTTTGGAATATACACTACATTATCATTATCTAGCCACCCTATGGTGCAGTGGCACACCAGAGTTTCTTGCTTTTCTCTATCTGTAACTAGAACCCATTGGCCTTTCCCTATCCTTCTCTATCCCGCTCACTGCTCTCCCCACCCTAGGGTGACATCATTCTATGTTCAACTTCTATGAGAACTGGTTTTCTTTTGTATTGTTGGTTTACCTCTAAATGAGGTGATTTCTTCCTGTTTTCCATCAGCTATATTGAGGTGATCAATTACATGAAATTAAATCTATGCAAATGTAGTAACCATGACTGTGACTCTTAGAAACGAAGGACATCTTGATAAGATAGACTGGATTCTATTAAACAGGTATGTTTTCTAACAAGCAAACTTCCCCAGTAAGGAAGTGGTTTTCAACTTTGATTACATTTTAGCATTATTAATATATTTTTTAACAATGCAATGTCCAGGTCCCACCCTAGACCAATTAAAATCAGATTAGAGCCTTGGCAGATGCTCCTTGACATAATCTAATAAACTCATTAAAAGTTGAAAATATAATACATTAAAAGTGCAGTTAAGACATCTAACCTACTGAACATTCCAGCTTAGCAACATAGTACACTGTGGAGTGTGGGTTGTTTCCCCTTACGATTATGTGACCAGGAGCTGCAACTCTCTGATGCTGCCGAGCATCCCCAGAGAGGATGGTACCATATATTACTGGCCCAGGAAGGGATGCATATTCAAAATTCAAAGTATGGTTTCTAGAAAATGTATATTGCCTTTGCACTACCCTGAAGCTGAAAAATGGTTAAGTCAAATCACTGTGAGTTGGGGACCATCTGTACGTTTTTTTCCAGCTCCACAGGTGGCTAACACGCAGGATGAGAGTGTGGCTGTATGTGTGCAGGGAATGTTTCCCCAGATGCCAGAGTAAAGCGGGATGGAAGTTGGGCATGGAAGTGTTTAGAATATTCTCTTCCTGGTGAGAAAGGCCTATCCTATCTTTTCTCCTTCCTCCCACATCTGATGTGGAGCTCAAATTCCACACTCCCTCTCTGCAACCACTACTAGGTGTGCTGCCTGGTAGGAAAGAGACTTTTCTTCAGAAAGAGGCCCCTGGAATAAGCCAAAAGACTCAGGCTTTTTTACCAGCCCGACCTAGTAGTGGCAGTGAGCCCTGTTGTCTCACTGTTACCAGTGCTTGTGAGAGGGCCCCCAGCCTACTTGTTAAGGGGAAGCTTCTCCCTGCTCTCCTGGATGAACTACACCCACAGGTGGGGCCTGGGATGATAGCTCACTCTGTAATTCCACCAATCTGGTCCCATCTCTGCTCTGCTCTACAGAAATTCTGAACTTCTCATCCACTGACCTCATTAGTTCCTATTTCCCAGTGTCTATACAAATTTATTACCCAAAACACATTTTCTGCCATCTCAATGGGAAACTGGGAGGGAGGAGATGTTGATACAAGTGCCGGCTGTGTCATCTTGAATTGAAAGCCCCTTGAGCCTCTCGATATGTAAGTTGTTTTATTCACTCATATCCGCTCCTGTCTTTTCTGTAAATCAATTTTAATTAACGTTGGGCAAGTCATTTAACATCTTTGTGTTGGTTTCCTTCATTTTAAAAGTAAAGAGTCCTAATTGAAATTTTCTAGATTTCTACCCAGCACTATAGTTAAGAATTCTAAAAATTTTCTTTAGTATCATAAGGTTCTCTCACTCTTTGAAAATCATAGTGTCCTGAATAAAATGTCCAAATATCTTTTTAATGTGGCAAAGCAGGCTGTACATGATTTATCCAATTAGAGCCCTGGTGACTCCCTGCCTTTTTGCTCACTCAAAAGTTTTGTGAGGATAAGAAAACATTAATCAAGTGACAGTCTTTGTAGTTTTGCAGTCACTGAATGTTTATTGATAGTCTTTATCTGAGGCAGAAAAGAGTGCTGCTGTCTTCTGGTCAAGCAATAAGCAGAGTTTACTTGTTCTACTTTACAGAAATAACTAAAATAAGGTCCCAGAAGACCTCTTTGAGATGATGTGGGCTAAAAACAGAATAATAAGACAGGGACAGTTGTCAAAATATCAGGAAAGGACAGAATGCAAAGAGAAGAACTAGTGCAAATGTCCTGGGGCAGGAACAACTTGGTGTGCTAGAGAAACATGGAGAAGGTCAGTGTGATTGAAAATGCTGTGCATGGAGGAACATGGTAGAAAATGAGGTCAGAGAGTGAGGTACAACTATAGTAAGGGGCTCAAACAATGAATGGTTTTTAAATGGTCACTGATGTCTGATTCATGCTTTTGTAGCCATGATGTGGAGAACATCCTGTAGGGGGCAAGAGTGGAGGCAGGGAAACCATTAGGAAATAATAAGCAGCCTTCAACATGAGGTGTTTGCTATTGACTGTTTACTTCTCCATTCATATGCTGACATCTTAACCCCCAATATGATGATATTAGGAGGGGGGCCCTTGGTAAGTAATTAGGTCCTAAGGGTAGAGGCCTTATAAATGGGATTTATGTCCTTACAAAAAAACACACGTGAGCTCACCTCCTCTTTCTCTACTCCCCACTATGCGAGGATACAACAAGAACATGGCTATCTGCAAACTAGAAAATGAATCTCATCACACACCAGATTGCTGGCACCTTAATCTTGGCCTTCCCAGACTGAAGAGCTGTGAGAAATGAATTTTTGTTGCTTAAGGCACCAGATCTATGAAACTTTATTACAGCAACTCTAAATGTCCAAGACAGTATTGTTAAAGACAAAGGTCCATTTTTGCACAATTCACCTTTTAAAGCATTGGTTAGAACATTTGTGGGCAGTTTGATGTTCATTTAATTGACTTGGCTCCTGGTTTTTACTTCTTTTGTATGATGTATGCTCTAACTCTGGACTCCAGGTCCGATTTGATATGAGTATGACTGTCCAAGGTTGTTTTCCCCCTTATGGCTTACTTTTGCCTATAATGCTTTCAGA
>CM053401.1:37275978-37297281 GCA_028644305.1 Xerus rutilus | reverse complement strand
AAAAAGACAGGACTGATCAAGAAAAGGAGAAAGAACTAGCAAAAAATGCATCATAACAAAGGTAAAACAGTTACAGAATAAGAGAAATTATAAGCAACTGTACATCAATACTCTGACAACTAGAAAAAATGAATACATTTTGGGGAAATACATAAAACATTAAAATTGGTACAAAAAGGAATCAAAGTCTTACACTTAATGATAATCTTGAAAATCATCTGAATGGTAATTAAGGTCTTCCTCCATGAAAGAAACCCATGGACTACAAGGTCTTACATTTCAATTCTACCATACTTTCAAAGATCTGACATTCTTATTTTATACAGGTTGTTCCACAAACAAAGAGGGAAAGCTATTCATATCAGTTTATTCTGTAGATATAATCTTGATTTCAAAATGAATTGAGATGTGAGTAAAAATAATTGTGGTTCTACTTGTTTACTAAAGGCAGTAAAGCACCCAGGCACACAGATTCGAGAGCCATGCCATCTGGGTTAAAATTGCTATATCACCATGTCCTAACTATGTGACATTGAGAATGTTACTTAACTTCTTAGTGCCTCAGTTTCTTTATCATTAAAATATGCATGATAACTCTTAGTCTATATGTTGTAGGTTGTTGTAAGGTTTAATGAAATTAAAACATCCTTGGTCAATATCTGATATAAAGCTAATGTTCTATAAGTACTGGTTCTATAAGAATTGATAACTAATATCAACATGAACATCAAAGTTAAAAAGAAATACGAACTAACCAATAGATATTAGAATCCTACATAAAACTACATAAAATAGCAATTAATTATATTGACTTTATTTTAAAAATACAAGACGGCTTAATGTTAGAAAATCCACCAGTTTAATTCACTACACTAATTGACTAAATATGATTATCTTAGCAGATATAGATAAAGTGTTTAAAGTTAAATATGTATTTATGACCAAAAATATAAGAGAAGTAGAAATATAAGAAAACTTCTTTGATAAAAGCTATATATCAAAATCAAATTATAATACTTAATGAAGTTTAAATACATTTCTTTCATTATCAGAAATAAAACAACTATACAACTATTACTATCAGATTTCATATAATACTAGAAATTCTAGTCAATGCAGTAAGACAAGAGAAAGAAACAAGTTGTACTAAGATTGTAAGGAAAGAGACAAAGCTGTATTATTTTGTATGTTATGATCATCTCTACCCCTAAAAGTTCTAAAGACAATATGGAACCAATAAGCAAGTCTGGCAAACTTGTCAGATATGATAAATTTATATTTACATACATAAATATATGTATATTTATATATATTTACCTACTAATAGCCTCTCTCTCTTTCTCTCTCTCTCTCTTCCTCTCCCTCTCTCTCCCTTCCCCGAAATACACAGCATTATTCTTTACCAACAATAACCAACCAGAATATGTTATTGCCTTTACAACTACAATGGCAAGACCTTTAAATAAAGAAATTTTGAACTCCAGTAAATGTAAAAGAAGAAAAAGAAAAAGACTCAAGGGTAGGTATATATTACATATATAAATGAGAAACTTAACATTATAACAATGCCAATTCTCATCAGTAACATATACAAATTCAATGCAATTCTAATAAAAATTCCAGTTTTGAGGGAAGGGAGGAAATCTGAAAATTCATCTGAAAATTTATATTCAAGAACAAAGAACCACGTAAAACTAAGCTAATTCTGAATATAAAAAAGGAGACTTTCTCTAGCAAATGTTAAAACAAAGTATAACAATGTCTGACATAGGGACAGAAAAATAAATGAAAGATAATTTGGAGCTCATAAGAGAGACCAGAGAGCTTGAAACTTGATTGATTATAATGGTGGTACAACAGTTCAATGAGGGAAAGGTTAAATTATTCAGTATGTTCTGTTGAGAAAACTGACTCTGTGTATGAAGAAAAGAATGCCAGATTCTTAACTTATAGTATATTCAAAGGTAAACTACAGATGGATTAAAGACTTAAATGCAAAGGGGAATTTTATGTAGTAAAAGAAAAAGGAAATAAATTTATGATTTTGAGATTTTTAAAAAATGAACCAAAAAGTGCACACATGCACATGCACGCACACACATCTATGTATTGAGATCTAGATCTAAAGTACAAACTATAAAGTCTTGGGAACTTCATTATATATATCAGTTCCCAGGACTTTACAGTTTGTACTCTGTAATGTCCATGGAAAAATACTCAAAAGATTCGTTGACTTTGTCCTAAAATGTTAGTTTTTTAGGACCCTCACTTTATTCCTGGCTTCCCTGAAGATTCTGACAGGGACTCTGTTAAAGTCAGAACAAATTTTCAGCTAAGTTTAAACTTCACTATTATCAATAGCAATTTATTGCCTACATTTATCTGTCCATGAGCAGACAAGGTCATACACCTTTATGCTGAGACAGCAAGCAGAAGGACTTTGCTTTGCAAAGCTGCAGGGTCATTGATAAATGGTATGAATATTCCCAACTAATGAATGACTTGGCCCACAGAAGAATTACCTTGGTGTCTTCAGATGGCTTACTGCCCAAAGCACTCATTCTTCCCAGGGCTGACACCACTTTAAAGGTCAACAACATAACTTAATAAACGGACAAGTACTTTTATATTCTCAGGTCTTTGTTTTTTTTCTAAAACATAAAATATCTTGCTGAATTGATTGTCCTTGTAGAGATATAAAATGGAAAATGCCATTCACTACAGCTGCATAAGCTGATCCTGAGGACAGGACAGGCAGGCCTGGTGAAAAATCCATTTGTTGTGAGAAATCTCTAAATCTCTACAAAGATCTGAAGTGTGCTGTGACTCCCAGGTCCCCATTACCAGTTTAAGAAGCTGGAAGCTTCCATAACCTGGTTGTTGGAGGATCAAATCTGGACAAGGATTGTTCTCTAAGATGGATGAGTCTCTCACAGAGCAGATTTGGGTCAATAAAGATAGGTTATCAAGGAACAAGTTTTCAGGATTTTCTATTTTGAGCCCCTAAATCAAGGGAACATTGGTAAAAGCTTCCTAATCACTCTCTAGGGACAAAAAACAGGAAAATAGGAGATATGGAAATTTTTTAAATGGAATTTTTCTTTCTGTAAGAATGAGATAGTCATCACATGGTGAAGTAGCTACTGAAAGCTCCAAGTGTAGATTTGATTGATTAACATTGTCATTGTGAAGTAGCTACTAGAAGCTCCAAGTGTAGATTTGGTTGATTAACATTGTTTATAGTGTCAGAGTTTCATTTTTTTTTTATCAACTTGTTCCTTAAAAGAGGAACTATCAGGCAAACATACTTTGTTTTCCCACGAATACATGCAGATTATGAATGACAGTCAGATTCCTCTCCCATTTTTCTTACAAATGCCTACTCCTCTTTCAAGACTCTCTCTTCAGAATACCATCCCAGCTTGTTCACCATTGCATTCCCAATTCTGAGTATAGTCCATTAAAAAGTACTTGCTAAATCAATGCCTACAGAGTTGCATTTAAATCTGGGGAGAAGTTCCTGATAACCCCTTGTAAGATTTAAGCTCTAAAGTCTTTCATCAGTGTTATGCAGGAAGCCAGTAATCACCCCTATAGATAACGCAAAGGTGTCAAAGGTAGTGAATACATTAAATGACAGAATCCTCCCAAATTTTTCAAGAACAGTGAGGTTAAACTAACAAGATTAGGTTTAATAGAAATAAAATGCAAGACCTCGTACTTCTATCCAAAGTACCAATCATAATAATGTGAGATAGAAGAATGTAGCTTATCACTAGCACATGTGAATGAGAGCTTATGGGTTTCAAATGTAAGCTTTACAGAAGTTCACAGTGTGATATGGCTGGAAAACAGATGCTATGTCCACTGGGTGAATCAAGAGAAATGGGTGTCCATCATGAAGGAAGTCAATGTCTTGCTGTAAAGTCAATTTTTCCATTTACATACTTTTCAGAAAGATTTTCTGTTTGGGATACAATTGTTAGAAAGAGAGTTTGGGGAAACTAGAGGACATGAAAAAGGAAGGCAAACTGTACATGGATTTGAAACCAGTCTACAACAGTTGATAGTAATGGTAATGTAGAGTCTGGAAATGTAAAAATTCAAAGTTAGTATGATAGTTATATTTTTACTTTATGGCCCTATAGGATACAGCAGGATTAGTGGATAAGTGGTACCAGTATATGAGATAAATTTCTTATAGCCTAAATTGACCAAGGATGGAAAGTCAGTTTAGAAGGCAGTGAATTCTCTGTACTCAGAGTGTTCTTAAGGCCTATTAATATTCGTTTCTTCCAAATCTGAAATTCTCTGATTCTAGGGTCTTTTATCAGTCAGGTAAAAAAAATAATAGGACATTCTTTTTCTTCTTTTGATCTTTGATCAAATTTGATCAATATTTGATCTTTTCTAATATTATATCCCACTGGAAACAAACAGCCTGCCATTTTTATCCACAGATTGAAATAGATAATTTTTGTAAAGTATTAAGAATCAATTGTAAATGGAGAAAACCTGAAAGCATTCCCTCTAAAATCAAAAAAGACAGGGATGCCCTCGTTCACTACTTCTATTTAGCATTATCCTTGAAACTCTAGCCAGAGCAATTAGACAGATGAAAGAAATTAAAGGGATATGTATAGGAAAAGAAGAACTCAAACTATCACTATTTGCTGATGACATAATTCTATACTTAGAGGATCCAAAAAATTCCACCAGAAAACTTCTAGAACTAATAAATTAATTCAGCAAAATAGTAGGATATAAAATCAACATTCATAAATCAAATGCATTTCTGTACATCAATGATGAATCCTCTGAAAGAGAAACTAGGAAAACTACCCCATTTATAATAGCTTCAAAAAAAATACATGGAATCAACTTAATGAAAGAGGTGAAAGTCCTCTATGATGAAAACTAAAGAACACTGAAGAAAGAAATTAAAGAAGATCTTAGAAGATGGAAAGATCTCCCTTGTTCTTGGATAGGCAGAATTAACATTGTCAAAATGCCCGTATTACCCAAAGCACTATACAGATTCAGTACGATTCCAATTAAAATCCCAATGTCATTCCTTATAGAAATATAAAAGGCAATTATGAAATTCATTTGGAAGAATAAGAGACCCAGAATAGCCAAAGCAATCTTTAGCAAGAAGAGTGAAGCAGGTGGTATCATAATACCAGATCTTAAACTATACTTCAGAGCAATAGTAACAAAAACACCATGGTATTGGGACCAAAATAGACTGGTAGGTAGACCAATGGTACAGAATAGAAGACACAGAGACAAACCTACACAAATACAGTTATCTCATACTAGAAAAAGGCACCAAAAACATATATTGGAGAAAAGATAACCTCTTCAACAAATGGTGCTTGGAAAACTGGAAATCCATATGCAACAAAATGAAACTAAACCCCTATCTCTCACTATGCATAAAACTCAACTCATAGTGGATCAAGGACCTAGGAATCAGATCAGAGACCCTGCACGTAATAGAAGAAAAAGTAGGCCTAAACCTTCATCACATAGGATTAGGCCCTGACTTCCTTAACAAGGCTCCTAAAGCACAAGAAATAAAATCAAGAATCAATAAATAGGATGGATTCGAACTGAAAACCTCCTCTGTAAAAGAAACAATCAATGAAGTGAAGAGAGAGCCTACAGAACGGGAGCAAGTTGCAAATTTTTACTACACGCACATCAGATAGAGCACTAATTTCCAAGATATATAAAGAACTCAAAAAACTTAACATCAAAAAAACAAATAACTCAATCAATAAATGGGCCAAGGAGAACTGAATATACATTTCTTAGAAGATGATATACAATTGATCAAAAAATATATGAAAAAATGTTCAACATCTCTAGCAATTAGAGAAATGCAAATCAAAACTACTCCAGTCAGAATGGAAGTTATTAATACAAGCAACAATAAGTGTTGGTGAGGATATGGGGAAATAGGCATACTCTTGCATTGCTGGTGGGAGTGCAAATTGGTGCAACTCTGGAAAGCAGTATGGAGATTCTTTAGAAAACTTAGAATAGAACCACCATTTGACCCAGTTATCCCACTCCCCGGTTTATACTCAAAGGACTTAAAATCAGCATACTAAGTGACACAGCCACATCAATGTTTATAGCAGCATAATTCACAAGAGCTAAATTGTGGAACCAACCTAGATGCCCTTCAATAGATGAATGGATAAGGAAACTGTGGCATATATACACAATGGAATATTACTCAGCTTTAAAAGAGAATAAAATCATGGCATTTGCAGGTCAGTGGATGGCGTCAGAGAACATCATGCTAAGTGAAGTAAGTCAATCCCCCAAAACCAAAGGCTGAATGTTTTCTCTGATTAGTGGATGCTGATCCATAATGAGGTTGAGGAGAGGATGGAAGAAGGGGAGGAGCTTTGGATAGGTCAAAAAGAGGGAAAGGTAAGGAGGGAGCATGAGGTAGGAAAGATGGTGGAATGAGAGGGACATCATTACCCTAGGTACATGTATGAAGACACAAATGGTGAGACTCTTTCTGTACAGCCAGAGAAATGAAAAATTGGCTCTATATATGTACTACGAATTGAAATGCATTCTTCTGTCATATGTAACAAATTAGAACAAATTAATTATTAATTAATTAATTGAAAAAAAAGAAGAATCAAGGTTTTGAAAAGTGGCTGCAAGAGGCCTCTATCTTGCTGTAAGCACTAGACTTCAGGTTTGTGTGTCAGATGATCCCATCATGGGTTTAAGTTTCTGAAGCATTTTTCAACTTTAGTTGTAAGCAGAAGTCTGCATTTTATTTATATAACTGGAGCTGCTGAGTCATATTTTATTAATTTTGGTCTAGCCATTGTTCTTCTGGAGTAGATTCAAATATGGAACAAGAGGAAACCCATTTGAATCTGTTCCAGCTGGAAGCCTGCTGTCATCTAGATCAACAAAATAGATGTTGCTGGAGACATGCTTTTGGTGGCAGAAGCTGCTGCCATGTAGGTATGCCCTGCAAGTTTATGAGACAAACCAGAATGTACTTTACTAGGAAATGGAGATAATTTATCTTTACCTTAAGGGGAAAGGAAAGCCCAATAAAAAAATCTTATTCTAGTATCATCTACTTTTGAGTAACCAACAGGTTTTTCTGCACATTTTAAATGTTCGTGGAAAGGAAGCAAATGGCAAAAGTGAACAATAAAGGCACATCTAGTGAGCTGATTTAAGAACTCACTGTGATGGGTAAGGAAAGAGCAATGTTTGGCTTGTGTCTCATGGCCAGAGAGCTTATTTCTGAGCAGTGGAAAAGGGCAATGGACAAAAAGGAAGAATTTTTGAGTTTTCAGCCTAATTCTTCCCTTAGCTCTTATGAGTAACATTAGTTACTTTCTTCCCTCATAAGAAAAGAAAACTAACATGTCAAGGAGGGAAAACAGAATTTCAGAGAGATCAATTAGAATGTGAAGATCCAGCATTTGGACCTGACTCATTAACTCCAAAACCCATCCTGTCTAAACTTATTTTTATCCTTCAATATCAAATAACATGACTCATTTCTCTTTCATCTTACCACACAGAATCTCTATGTGATTAAAGAAAAGTATCAGCTTTTATACAAACAATGTTCTAGAACAGAGATCAGAAAATTCTTTCTGTCAAGGACAAAATAAATATTTTTATGCTTAAAATAAATATTTTTATGCTTTGTTGGCCATATGGTCTCAACTTTGTCCTTGTAGGACAAAACAAACCAGACAATATGTAAGTAAATGAGCATGGCTATATTCCAATAAAACTCTATATTTTTAAAAGGGTAATAGTATAATAGCATCAGAAGTAATAAAATGACCAGGAATAATAAATTCAGTTTTTGAAAGTACAAGATTTGTACAATGACAACTACAAAACATTGTTGAAAGAAATTAAATAGGCCTGACTAAATGGAAAGTGATCCCATGTTCCTGCATTGGAAGACAAAATTGTTACAATGGAAATATTCTCAAATTCAGTTCAATTCTTATCAAGATGCAAGCTAGTTTTTTTTTTTTCAGAAATTGATGAGATGATTCTAAAGTTCACATGAAAATCCAAGAAATTCAGAATAGTCAAAACAATATTGAGGAAAGAGAACAAAGTTGGAAGGCCCCGCTTTTAAATTTCACTTACTACAAAGCTACAGTAATCGAGATGGAATGATACTAGTATAAGGCTAGATATATAAATCAAGAGAACAAAATTCAGAATCTAGAAACCCTTGCAATTATGGTTAACGGACCTTTTTTACTAGGTGAAAAGACAATTCAATGGGGGAAAGAATAGATTTTTTATCAAATGTTGCTGGGACAAATAGTTATCCACATCCAAAAGAATAAAGTTGGAGCCTGTAATCTCAGCACTTTGGGAGGCTGAGACAGGAGAATCACAAGTTCAAAACCAGCCTCAGGAACTGCAAGTCGCTAAGCAACTCAGTGAGACCCTGTCTCTACATAAAACACAAAATAGGGCTGGGGACGTGGCTCAGTGGTCGAGAACCCCTGAGTTCAATCTCCAGTACCAAAAAAAAAAAAGAATAAAGTTGGCCTCCTATCTCACACCATATACAAAAAATTAACTCAAAATCCTAAAACAGAAAACCTAAATCAAAAACCTACACATAAGAGTTAAAACTATGAAACATTTAGAATGAAGAAAA
The DNA here is from genome assembly GCA_028644305.1 of Xerus rutilus. Classification (NCBI taxonomy): domain Eukaryota; kingdom Metazoa; phylum Chordata; class Mammalia; order Rodentia; family Sciuridae; genus Xerus; species Xerus rutilus. The sequence goes on along the minus strand of CM053401.1, from coordinate 37,288,586 downwards.
GAAATGAATCTTAACTTCCTTGGATTAGGCAATATTTCTTAGAAATTACACTAAAAATAAGCAGCAAGATAAAACGGATAAATATGGACTTCATAAAAATTAAAAACTTTTGATTATCAAAAGACACTATCAAAAAATAAAAACAATACATAGTAGATTGAAATTGAACCCCTATATCTCACCTTGCACAAAATTCCACTCAAAGTGGATCAAGGACCTTGGCATTAGATCAGAGATTCTGCACATACTAGAAGAAAAAGTAAGCCTAACTCTCCATCATATCAGCTCAGGAACAGACGTCTTCAATAAGACTCTTAAAGCACAAGTAAAATCAAGAATCAATAAATGGGATGGCATCAAACTAAAAAGCTTCTTCATAGCAAACAATCAAGAACATAAACAGAGAGCCTACAGAATGGGTGAAAATCTTTACCACCTGCACCTCAGAACATTAATCTCAGGATATATAAATAACTCAAAAAACTTAACACCAAAAAAACCCCCAATCAATAAATAGGCAAATGAACTGAACAGATACTTCACAGAAGAAGAAATATGAATGGTCAAAAAATATATGAATGATAACTTGGAATGGAACCATCATTTGACTCACTTCTTAGTTTATACCCAAAGGATGTAAAATCAGCTTACTATAGTGACACAGCCACATCAATGTTTATAGAAGCTCAATTCACAATAGCTAAACTGTAGAACCAACCTAGGTACTTTCAACAGATGAATGGATAAAGAAAATGTGATATATATACACAATGGAATATTATTCAACCTTAAATAAGAATGAAATTATGGCATTTGCAGGTAAATGGAGGGAGTTAAAGAATATCATGCTAAGTGAAACAAGCCATTCCAAAAAACCAGAGGCCAAATATTTTCTCTGATATGCAGATGCTGATCCATAATGGGGGGTAACTAGGGAAGAATGGAGGAACTTTGGTTTGGCCAAAGGGGAGTGAAGGGATGGGAGAGGGTGTGGGGTGGGAAGGATGGTGGAATGAGATGGACATTATTGCCCTATGTACAATAATGTACAGAAACGGTGCAGACTCTACATCGTGTAGAGCCTGAGAAATGAGAAGTTGTGCTCCATTTGTATACAATGAGGTGAAATGCATTCTGCTGTCATGTATAACTTATTAGAACAACAACAACAAAAGAAACAAAGCATTAATGCGTATTATACCTTTCAAAAAATACAAAAAAATGTTCAACCTCTCTAGCAATTAGACAAATGCAAATTAACACTACACTGAGATTCCACCTCACTCCAGTCAGAATGGCAATTATCAAGAATACAAGTAACAATATATGTTGGCAAGGATATGGGGAAAAAGGTACGCTCATACATTGCTGATGGGACTGCAAATTAGTGCAACCACTCTGGAAAGCAGTATGAAGATTCCTTAGAAAATTTGGAATGGAATCACCATTTGACCCAGTTCCCTCATTCCTTGGTTTATATCCAAAGGACTTAAAATCAGCATACTACAGTGAGGCAGCCACATCAATGTTTATAGCAGCTCAATTCACAAAGCCAAGCTATGGAACCAACCTAGGTGCCCTTCAACAGATGAATGGTGTTATGGTTTGGATGTGAGGTGTCCCCCCAAAGTTCACATGTGAGATAATTTGAAAGAGTTCAGAGGAGAAATGATTGGGTTGTGAGAACCTAAACCAATCAGTGAATTAATCACCTGATGGGATTAATTGAGTGATGACTGAAGGCTGGTGGAATGTGGCTGAAGGAGGTGGGGCATTGGGGGCATGGCTAGGGAGTATATATTTTGTATCTGGAAAATGGAGTCTCTCTCTCTCTCTCTGTTTCTTGATCATCATATGAGCTGCTTCCCTCTGCCACACTCTTCTGCCATGATGTTCTGCCTTACCTCAAGCCTCGAGGAATGGAGCTGGCCCTCTATGGACTAAGACCTCTGAAACCATGAGCCTTCAACTAAAAGTTTTCCTCCTCTAATGTTGTTCTGGTGAGTTCCTTTTAGTCACAGCAGCAAAAAAAAAGTTGACTAAAACAAATGGATAAAGAAAATGTGGTATATAGAGATGATGTAATATTATTCAGCCATAAAGAAGAATGAAATTATAGCATTTGCTGATAAATGGGTGGAACTGGAGAATATCATGCTAAGTGAAATAAGCCAGTCCCAAAAAAACCAAAGGTAAAATGTTCTCTCTGATATGTAGGTACTAACCCATAATAAGGGATGGTAGAGAAAGGAAGTTCAGAAGTTCATTGGATTAGACAAAGGAGAATGAAGGTAAGGGAGGGGGCTGGGAATAGGAAAGACAGAATGAATCAGACATAACTTTCCTATGCTCATATATGAATACACAGCTAGTATAACTCCCCATCATGTTCAACCACAAGAATGGGATCATAACTGTAATGGGCTGTACCCTACGTATGTATAAAATGTCAAAATACACTCTACTGTCACATATATCTAAAACAACAAATAATTTTTTTAAAAAAAGAAAGTGAAAACATAATCCATAAGAGAATTATTTGCTAATCATCTATCTGGTAAGAAACATGTATTCAGAACATATTTTTTAAAAAAACTTACAACTCAGCAGCAAAAAACAAAATCAAGCCAATTTAAAAATACACAAATGTTTGAATAAATACATTTACAGAGGAGCTATGTCATGGCTGATAAAGCACATGAAAAAGATGTTCAACACCAAAATGCAATTGAAGCCTCTAGGAGGGCCAAAATCAAAGAGTGTTTATGAGGATGTGAAGAAATTGGAATCATACATTGCTGTTGGGATTGTAAACTTGTGCAGCTGGTTTGGAAAATAATTTGGTAGTTCCTCAAAATGTTAAATGTAGTTATCTCATGTCTACTCCTACAGACATACTCAAGAGAATCAAAAGTATGCATCCTCACGAAAACCTGTACATGAATGTTCATAGCATACCATTCATAATGGTAAAAAAAAAATGGAGACAACTCAAATGTCCATCAAATGATGAATGAACAAATAAAAGATCATGTAACTGAAGAATAGAATATTATTTGGCTGTAAAAATGACTGATACACTGATATCTGCTACAACATCTGTGATCTTGAATACATCATGCTAAGTGAAAGAAGCCAGACACAAAATGCCATACAGTATATGTCTTCATGTGCATGAAATATAAAATATGTCCACAGTAGGAAAAGGTATGGAAATAGAAAGTAGATGAGTTGTTGTCAAAGACTGAACAAAAGGAGGAAGGGGAATGGAGGATAAACACTAACAGGCATGGAGTTCATTTTGGAGGTGATGAAAACATTCTGAAGTCAACAGTGATCACTGCACAACTCTATTAAAATAATAAAAAATCTACTGAATTATACACTTGAGAAGGATGAATTTTATGGCGTATGAATTACATCTCAATAAAGCCGTCATAAAAACAAACACCTACTGGTTGTAGGTTAATGTTCCAGATTCTTACATATTTATCTATACCTCACTCCATCTATAAAATTATTGAATTAAACCAACTATGCTCCAAGATTGTTTTGGGGAAAAAAAATATCCCTTTAAAAAAGTATTATATACAGAATGGCGATCCTGAGGTTCTAGAAGATTTTCTGTCACCAACCGTACAATTTAACACTTTTGCTATGATAGATGAAAATATTACCAAATTTTAGGAAATAATTAACAATGAAAGTTATAAATAATAATTTGGGATAAGACATTATTAATCCATATGCAAACCAGCGGCTTTCTTTCCCTGAGTGCTGTGCTGTCCTGGAGAGATTGTGTCTTACAACATAATGAGGTTGCTTCAGGACTTATCATCTCCATCTACTGTAAATAATTGAAGGTAAATGTTCTGAGGCTTGCCTACTTAACTAAAACTATTACAGTTCATGTTAACATATCTCATTATTCAAAATTCTGTCAAAACTAGTCCATGGGTCTCTTTATCTATACTCATCCCCATGGTGATTTTATTCAGTCTCAAAGCTTTAAATATCCTTTTCCCTGGAGACACTCAAACCAAAATCCAGGGAGTCATTCTCATCTCTTCTCTCCCCATACAGTCAGTTGGTTAAGAAATCTTGTTAGTTCTAGCATCAAAATGTTTTTAAAAATCTGGCTTTTTTTTTTTAAACCATCTCCACCACTAGCACCCTTGACCACCATCATCTCTCACCAGATTCCTAAAAGTCTCCCTGCTTCACTCTACAGCCCACTCACCACAGTGAGCTCCTCAAGTGTGGTAGATCCAGTCACTCTTCTGCTTAAATCCCGACGCACTCTCAGTAAGTGTCCTCGCAATGGTCCAGGAGATCCGCGGTCTGCCTTTCCCCTTGCCCTGGTTTCCTTTCCCGTGATTCCTCTCCAGCTACCCTGAGCTCCTTTCTGCTCTGGGAACACTTACAACAACTGCCACGTGGGGCCTCTCCCACAGCTGTTCCTTCTGCTTGGACCACTTTCCCAGCAGGTGTCCACCTGGCTAAATTCTCCACCTTCTTTAAATCTCTGCTCCACTCTTACCTCCGCAATAATACTCTCTCCGCTGAGCATTCTGCTTCATGTTGTGCCCTGACCCTCCCCCACCACACTCCCACCCCATTAACCCTGCTGTACTTTTGCCTTTTATCCCAACTCATATCACTGGCATACCATTTCCTAGCACCCAATATGTTACACTAGGTTTTTTGGCTTTTGTCTTCCTTTCCATATGTAAGTTCCATGAGGGCAGAAATCTTTGCTTCGCTCACTGAGGTACCTCAAGGGCCCCACATGGCACTGAACTATGAGGTGCAACAACAAATATTTGTCAAATTGATAAACCAGCCAGCTGTAGACACGGAATGTCGTAACTAACATTCCTATTGTTTGACAACACTCACCTGATTATTTCCTAACATGTCACACTGCTTGACCAGCTATAATACTGTGACAGTGGGTGCCCAGTCAGAGATTTGATTCCATAGAGTTTGAGGCTCTTGGAAAAACAGAAATGGCTGTATTATACGCTTCTCCCTTATGAGTGGGAAGAGAATAATCCTGCAGGAAATCACAGATTCAGGTTTGCTAACAGCATGGTGCTACAGGGAGATAATCTAGTTCAGTGCTTTCTTTCTTTTGTTTTTGTTTTTTAATTTAAATCTTTAAAAAAAATTTTTTTTGAGTCATAGATACCATTGAGAATGTGATGATCTCTGAATCTTTACCTAACAAAAGGGTCCTGCAAATTTTTGTGCATGATTTCAAGCCCTCCAGGGATTTATGGTCCCAGCATAAGAATCCTTGAAAGCTAATCCATTTAGGAACATCTCCAATAATGGACAAATCTCTACATGGTTCAAAGATCTCCTGAAAAGATTATGCAACGCTGCTCAAAAATCTCATCCAATATTGAACAATGCTCTCTCTTGGCAAACTCCTCCTTCTGTCTTTGTGTGGATAGAATGAAAGAGCAGTAGGTACATATGGTCCACCATCAGGAGACGGAGAAATAGAAATGCTCAGAACTTTGAAAAATCCACTGGCATAGAAAAGAGTGAGCTTGGGAAGCTTCAGAGGCCCAGAGTCACCAGAACCTACACACCAGCTCATGTCCCCATTGACAAGCTGTCCCTATTACAGGGAAGTGACGGCCGATGGCTGGCTTCCTCTTTTTTGAATTCACTTTTGTCCTATGAAGACAGTACAGACATAAAGGATATTGAAGAAACAATTGAACTGCCAGTAACAGAGAGAGAGAGGAGAGGCGGCTATGGAAATTGCTGTGAATGCACGTGGGGAGAGCCAGTGCTTAGCCCTGGAGTCTGACTTGCTGCTGCTGCTGATTTTCCCCAACACTGTGATTAGTAGGAAACCCTCTCCCCCCATGAAGGCTGTGCAATAGACCACAGACATAGCATTTTGATGCCAACTGAGCATATTGGGTTGGAGGGAAGGGAGAAGTGGGTAATCAAAAAGCTGGATCATCAATATAAACACTCAGCAATAAGCAGCTTTTACAGCTTTTATTATTAGCCCGACAAATATTTTTCCTGGCTCTAGAAAGTAGTACTCAACTCAATGAAAATGCGATAAAAAGTCTGGGAAAAATTATGGGCTTAGCTCTCTTCTTTGTGCCCAGAGTTACCTTATTAAAAGCACTCTAGAGAACAGAAGATAAATAGGACGTTTAAGAGCTTCTCCCTATTCCCAAATTCAATTTCACTTTTGTTTCCGTGCAGGCTAGTACAGGCTGCGAGGAAGAGGGGCAGGGGAGCCTGCAAATACCTAGGAGAAAGTACAGTTGCCCAGGGGCCCAGACCTTGCTGGGCTACCCTAGTAACTACCCCATGACCAGCCTCTGTGGAGGTGAGCATTTACAATTAATCAATCGTAGAGAGGGCTACCACATCTCTCAAGTCCTGCAGTAACTCCAAGCACATTGAATAAACAGGAAACAAGGAGAAAATACATGCTTCCCATTTGCTTCTCTCCTGCCTAGTGTACTCTCACTACAGCAACAAATAACAGGACTCGAGTTATTACAACAATGATTCTTCTTATATGTCTCATGTTCCAGTAAGCCAAATTCTGTCATTACTTCAGGACAACCCAGCCTTTCTCCCCAAAGGAAGAAAAGGGTACAAATCATTATGCTGCTTATAATTGTCCCTGCCCCAGATTTTTGGAAGGTATAGGAAAACAGTCCCAGAAAAATCAGAATACTCATGCATCTCAACCCCTGCAACATAAGTCAATAACAGACAGGGCTGTGATTTCTTTCGTTGCTCCTGACACCTATTGCACTAATTTGTTCATATGCATGTTTCTACAAGTGTCTTGTGGGCAGTAGGTGCCTACGACTTGATTCTTGAATACATGCACATGGAAGTGGTGCGTGCATGTTGGTAAACACAGAGAGGAATCCACATGGGTTGCTTAGGATTCTAATGAACTGACTTCAGAATCTTCTAATAACAAAAATATTAGTCATCTCCATGGTGCGCAATGTGCAGCACAAACTGGCCATTAAAGATAGTAGGAAAAGATAAAGGTGATGGACATCTTAGTACTTTTCCATTTTCTGAAATCCAATAGTACTTAAGATTGAAAGCATTTATACTGAGAATTAATCATAATAGTACCTGGTGCTATTATTTAAATGTTCCACATATATTTATTCTATCCTGTCAATGTGTTGAGAATTGGTGAAACATCCAATTAAAAGCAACTCCTGGAAAACAAGTTCTTTGGTGTTCCTCACAGAACCCAGTAAAGAGCCAGACACATGTGGGTTCCCTGAACACCTGCTGAATTGAAGCGCTGTCATACTACGTGGAGCCCAAGGTCCATCCAGTCCCAAAGGAAAGCAGAAACTCTGTTGGCTTTCAAAGACCAGATTTGTTTCTCATCTGTGTAACGTTTCTGGCTCATGTTGAAATATAATTATTTAGCTAGTAATGAGATGAGTTTATATTTAACAGATCCTCAAACCACAGACTTGGAGAGCACATTCGTTGTTTGTCTTAGTAAACTCAGCACATTAGAGATGCCCATTCCAATATTTAAATTCTATCATCTATCAGGTGGCCTTTGGCAATCTTATTTAACATTGCTCTCCTTGGTCTATTTTTTTTCTTAAATTCATAGAATTTACCCCTGCTTGGTACCATATTATGTGTATTTACTTGTATACTGTTGTCTTCTCCAATGATAGAACATCATGATGGAGGGGAGCCTGACTGTCTCCACTGACCACTCCCCAGTGTCTAGGAAAAAAACAGGCATGGATTTGGTTCTCAATAAGTATTTATACAGTAGTGTTACTGAACTGACAAATGTTCACTCACTGGGAGTCAGGTTGGTATTTGAAATAAAGCAGAGAAGCCTAAGAATGAGTTAACTGTCCAATAATTACCACACACACACACACACACACACACACACACACACACCACTCAGCTGACACACGAATCTTCAGGAAATGAACACGGAGAATGGAGGGAATGTACTCCTTTGACAACAGCCTCATCCAGTGATCAGTAGGAAGAAACAGGGCCAGTCAGTATGAAAGATTTGCAGAGATTTGATGCATTCTACTAAGACTAAAAAGGGGCGGGGGGTAGCTGCAAGTAAGCCAGATGGGGAGAACGCCATGCAACCTACAGCAGATGGCACTAAAATATTAAACTAACATTTCCTTATGCTCCAAGCTGAGCTCTACGTTAACGCTGATTTCAGGATGTCTATTTAAAAACATGCAGATGAAAAATGAATCCTGCATTGTTAAATATGTCTGCTAAAAATGACTCCAAGCATGAACACCTAGTGTGCTTTCACACAAAGGATATATTAATATTATTCAGGCAAGGTTATATCTAACAAAACCACCCAGAATGGGGCGGTGGAGGGGTGGGGAGGAGAAGCCCAGTGTCTCAGGAATCTGTTCAAAAACAGGCTCAGTGTGATAAAGCCGTGAAAATCTGCTTCTCCGATTTCCATAGTAACAACGGCAACCCTGAGACAAACACTTTAAAAACCAGATTTGTTTTCCTCCTTTCTAAATACCTTTGCATGATATTTTTAGATAATGTTTAAATACAACCGACGTTGCATAAGGTGTAAACACACTGCTTGTTCCAATTGCGTCAGTATTAGACAGGGTGGCATTTTCTCGCTAAAACCACAATGACACTTCCACTGGCAATGGTGCAGCACCTGGCTCTTGCGGGATACCCCAGAAAAGTACTGTCAACTGAGTGTCAAGCTTAATAATGTTGATAGGCTGGCACGAGGTACCCAGTTGGAGGAGACGATATTCTCAAGATTTATAAGCTATGTAAAGTAATCAGCATATTAGCCACCCACACTGCGAACATTATTTAAGGCTTCCACCAACAAGAAAACACATGATATTCATGTACTTTCTTATTAAATGGCAAGTGGAGAGACCATGTCCTGTTCAGCAAGAAGTCAGAAGAGAATGAAAAATAGAACCATGGAACAGGTGAGAAGTAAAGGATCCTACCAACTATCCTATATGTTTGAAAACTTTAATACTAAGATCTGGGGAATGAAAGAAACACATTGATCATCATATGACATACAAACAGTTTTCCCTTGTTTCATGTTCTTTTTATAATTAATAGAGCGGAAAAATAGAAAGTGAGAGAAATTTAGTCATTGGCTAATTAAAACTGAACATCTGGAGGAAAAAGTATTTGAAGGGATTTTAGGGGCATTAGATGACATTAAGTTATCTGTTAGATGAAATAACGGTCCTATGGTTATGTAAGAAAAACGTTTCTATTTTTAGAGATGTACACTGAAACATTGAGAGGTGAAGTATCTCACTGGTTCTTAAATTTAAAATGCTTCCCCCCAAAGTAGACAAAACAAATACAACAAAGTGAAAATTGTTAAATTTTAATGATCTATATATGAAAGTTCATTATACTATTCTCTAATCCAAGAATATAGTTTTGTATAATGATCTACTTTATGTATTTTGAAAAAAAATAAAATCATGAGGATTCATTTCAAATCATAGGTTAAGTATAGATTTGAAAGGCCAATCTTTATCTCAGCTTCTTTCAAAACTGATGAAAATACATGTTATTTCATGGATGACAATTCCTTGGCAATGCTTGGTGAGATACCTTGTGTGAGCTTTTGAAGTGAGCTGATGCACAATTATTTTTGAAAATATGTAGACAGTAAACAAAGACAATGAAGCAAAAGGCACCAAACCAGCAAGTCATTACAAGAAACCTCCTTAGATGGGGATGGAATATTCTGCATAATTCCAACCTCCTGCCTGGTGCCAGTCTGCCTGCCTTGTAGTGGCCTGGGCAGACAAGACCTGAATCGGAGGCACACCAAAGCTCACTTTCCGCTTAGGATAATTGAACTTGTAACAAAATGGGCATTTTTTTTTAGTAACAAGGTAGTCATCTGAGGCATTTTATGTAAGAAATAAACCCTCAAGGCTATGTACTTCAAGGAGGTGATCCTGGGTTTATCATTGTGAAAACACAACTAAACCTTGTCCCTAATATTAATTCAAATATTCCTAAGTAATCTGGATGTTCAGCAGATAGCTTTCCATAAAAAGAATTACAGAGATGGAATGTCTTTGAGTGTAATATTTTGCTTTGGGAAATGAAGCTGTCTGTAACATTTCCAGTTTGCCCCAAATTCAGTCCTTTTCCAAAGGAAGGGAACTTAATAGTTGTTACTGCCTAAATATTCTTCTGGGTTGAGAGAAACCTATCCTCCCAGCCTTGCCACAACGGATAGGACCAGAGTTGGGGCTTGAGCTCAGCTTTATGCATGAGGAAGAATGATATCCTCCATGTTGGCTGTAACAGGTGAGCTCCATACCAGATGGTGATGAGGCAGCCGACTCAGATCCTCTGCATCCTGGGGAACAGGCATGTTGAGGTATCAAAGGAGGGTGGGCTGCTGATGGAGCGCAGGTGCAGGGCACGGCTACCTTGGCAGTGCTCCACAGCCCACCGTTGAGCCAGCCTTGGAAGCATCAGGCCATGGGGCTGAGCCACCCAGGATAGCTCATCCCTGTTGTCTCACATTCTCCCATATCTCTTAGTAACCTTCATATTTGACTGTAACCTGGCTATAAAACCTTAGCTAGTACAGAAAACAATGCAGCTATAGAATGTGATAATAATAGCTGTCATTTACAATATGCCAGGTCTCCTACCAACCTAAGCACCTTAAAAAGCCTTATGGAAGCTCACTGCACTTCTAGGAAGTAGAAATTATTAGCCACATTTTACTGATGATGCTTGAGAAGTTTTAGAACAGGAAGTGGTGGACCAAATCTTCCTTATTCCAGAACGCATGCCTTAATCACTACATAGGTACTGCCTGTCTCTCTACCAACCTTAATACCAAATCTTGTTTTCAATCTGGTTCTGTGTATTCAAAATAACAAGAAGCATTCTCTGAGAAAAATTTCCATTTTATAGGGGTTATAGTGTTTCAATGGACTAGCCTTGTGTGAAATCGATAGGCTTGGCTCAGCAGAGAAAAGGCTGAACACAGGCATACAGTGATGTCACCTTCTGCTTTGTCAACTCACATCCATTCTGGACTATCAGCAGAATCTCAGAGAGCATCTTCCTTTGCTGACTATATTTACCCTTTCCTGAGCTGTCACTGCAGGAATGCCCAAACGAGAGGTAAGTGTTCTTGTGAGTAACAGTAGGTGATCCACACACAATGTTCTCTTCTTAATTGGTCCATTATTCTTTAAATCTGTCATTAGACTCAATAACATTTAAATGAGCTTTTGGAAAAGAGCACAAGCTATAAAACACACTGACATATAATAAAAGTCCATAATATACTTCAGCAACTTCACCTGTGTCTGGGGTCACCATTCATTTTTTCATCAAGTGTTTATTGAGTCTCTACTACTTAATAGGCATTAGAGATACAAAAGTGAATAAAAAGCTGTGATCTGGCTGGGTGTGGTGGCACACGCCTGTAGTCTCAGCACTTTGGGAGTCTGAGACAGGTGAATCAGGAGTTCAAAGCCAGCCTCAGCAACAGAGAGGCGCTAAGCAACTCCGTGAGACCCTGTCTCTAAATAAAACACAAAAGAAGGCTGGAGATGTGGCTCAGTGTTTGAGTACCCCTGAGTTCAATCCCTGGTACCTAAAAAACAAAAAACAAACAAACAAAAAAGCTGTGATCTGAAGAGCTTAAAGTCTAGCTGGAAAACATGAGCAATAAACAGACAAATGTGCATATTGCATATTGTGTGATGATAAGTGCTAGGTCAAACAAGAGATCATTGTGCAAGAATAAGGACTTTATGCACATTGAATTTCCAGTGAGCCCATGCATCAGGATGGGTAGAGTTATGTTATTAATTTCAGCCAATAGACCATAAGCAAAAGTGATGTGTGTCATTTCTGGGAGATGTTTAAAAGCTAGTGTGTACCTCCAATAGTCTGTTCTCCTGGCATGGCAATCCAAGAAGCCATATGTTGCTATTCAGTGGCATGAGGCCATAGAGCTTGGGTCCCTTTGTAACTGGATGAAGGAGAGCCCCCATCAACAAGCATCAGATTTTTAAAAATGTTTGCTTTGTTTCAGTTCCTAGTACTTCCTCTTTCCCTCCCTTTCCTTTACTGTACTAGTCTTCCTTCTGTCCCATAATGTGCTTGGGAAAGAACATATTGGTAAGATCAATATGTTCATATAAATCAATAAACTTTAATATCAATAAACTTCATATAAGTCACCAGAAAACAATCTGTGACATATGAAAAAAAACCTGTAAAATTTTAATTTAAATTTTATGAAAAAAAATGTTGCAGAAAGTACACACGCATTAAACAAGCAACTGGATTAGATGCTTCTAAACCCCCATCTCATTGTGAAACTATGATGGTCATAAACATCTAAGTAGTAATAAAATGAGAGGGTTAGCACTTACCCTAAATTATCTCAACTAATCCTCATAAGAAGCCTGTGATGTAGGTACAATTACTCCCTTTGAAAAGATTAAAAATAACCAAAAGGACACAGTCTAAAGAAAGGGAATTTAGACAGGGCCACTAGTGTAGGGAAAGAAAAAGAG
>CM053401.1:37238424-37275478 GCA_028644305.1 Xerus rutilus | reverse complement strand
TCCTTAATAAGCACATGGTTCTTTGTTGTGATTTCAGACAGCAGAACAATTTAAAAGTTACATCAGCTGACTTCTGAATGGTTGGCTAGATAAGAAAGACAATATGGAATAGAGGCTAGTGTCATTAAAGAATGGTCTGTACTTCCCTTGCACTGTCAGTGGCAGCAGCATCACAGCTCCATCTGTAAGCATGCACTGAGTGACAGGAACTTACATATGGAGTTTAGAATCTAGTGGCAATAGGTTACATAACTGTCCAGTGTTATTGTACTAGTTTTTCTCTGTTTGGATTCACTCTCATCTTTCTGTGCTCTACTCTTGTGTTCTAAGAGGCTGATCTACATAAAAAGCATCACCCAAGATCTTGTCCCTTCTGGATTCTGAGTTGTTTTCTGCCAACAGGAGACACTGAAAGGCTGGAAAGAGGGAGATTGAGGTGTTTATATCCACAGCTGCTTCTGAAGCTCCAGCTCTTGCAAGCTTGGGTAACGCTGTTCCCTCCCCTTGTACCTTCAGGTCTAGGGGTAGTGATGGCTCCCTAGTGTTAAGCTTCACCACATGGTTGGTTCTCTTAATTATCACTGCATATCTGCAAATAGCCCCTTCTTTAAACTCTTCAGTTACAACCTGTGAGAGTTTCACTGGTTTCCTGCCAGGACTTTAAATAATATAGCCACATGGCTAGAAATTACTTAACTTGAATTTGAACCATGTCTTTCTGCTTCACATATTTTTCACTATAACTACCCATGTTTAAAAAAGGAAGTGGGGTCTGAGAGGGGCCGGTTGTATTTTGGAGAATGAGAAGACAAGGAAAAGTGAATTAGACAACCACATCCTAAAGAATGAAGCTGGACCCCTGCCTCATGTCATATGCAAAACTTTACTGCAGATAGATCAATGACTCAAATAAGAGGTAATACCAAACAACTCTCTAAAACATGGAAGTGAATCTTCATGATCTTGAATTAGAAAATGGAATCTTAGATTCAACACCAAAAACAGAAGCAACAAAAGATAAATTGATAAACTGGGCTTCATCAAAATTAAACACTTTCAATGGGTAGAATGTTTGCCCGGCATTGCAAATGTTTGCATTCAATCCCAAGCACTGCAAAAATCAAAATGAAAAAAACACTCTTCTGTTTCAGAAAAAAATGTGATTGTACAATCCACAGAATGAGAAAAAATATTTGCAGATCTTATTTCAGATAAGGGACTTGGATGTTGAAAAACAAAAAAACAAGAATAAGAACAAAACTATTAGAAAAAGACAAATAATCCAATTAAAAATGGACAAAAGACTTGAAGAGACAATTTTCCAAAAATTTATAAGTGGCCGAAAGGCACCTGAAAATATGCTCAGCATCATTATTTGCCAGAGATGTGTGAGTCAAAACCCCAAGATATCAATTCACACCTACTTTGATGGCTACAGTAAAAAAGAACATGGATCAATTGTTACCCTCAAACTCTATTGTCAGGAATGAATCATGGTATAATTGTTTTAGAATAAAAAATCTAGCAGTTCTTCAAATACTTAAACATAGTTTGCGTATATGAAGTACATATACATGATAAAACATGGTAAAGCTTGAAAACAATATGCCAAGTGAAATAAGCCAGTCACAAAGGACCATGTACTATGTGATTCTATCTATATAAAATGTCTAGAAGAAGCAAATCTGTAGAAATAGTAGATAATGTTGTGAGAAGTAGGGAGATAGGGAGGTGACAGAAAAGGGGTGCAGGGTTTCTTTTGGAGTAATGAAAATAGTCTGAATTTTATTGTGGTGATGGATTAAAACTCTGCATATACTAAAAACCATTGAAATGTTGTTCATTTTCTTTCTTAAAATTTTCTTTGTAATTTTTTTTAGTTGTTGATGGATCTTTATTTTATTCATTTATTGTTTGTATGTGGTGCTGAGGATCGAACCCAGTGCTTCACGCATGCTAGGCAAGCGCTCTACCACTGAGCTACAGCCCCAGCCCCAAAATGTTGTTCATTTTCAATGAGTAAGTTACATGGCAAGTGGATCGTATCTCAATAAAGGTATTTTAAAAAAGAAAAGGTGGAGGAAGCTTGGCTCTGAATCTGCACCTAAGGAACCACCCAAACTACACTGGAACTGTGCCAGGAATAAGAAGAAACTTTAATTACATTAAACCACCAGGGTTTCAGGATTTATCTGAATCGGAATGAACACACCATTTCAATCTGAATTCCACCTCCACTGCTTGTCTCAGATCATTGGTAATTTCCAGGTCATGTTTCAGTTCTCATCTTCTATGACTTCTCGCCAGCTTTTGACATCTTGTCCACTCCTCCTTTGACTTCTGTGACACTATTATCTACATATTTTTCTCCTTCTCTCTCCTGATCCCAGCCACCTTTGTGAGCAAGTCATTATTCTCTTCCCAGGTTTTTAAACACTGACCTTCCCACATCTCTGCCCTGGGCTCTCTTCCAACTCACTCCATCCAAGTTGATTTCCCCACACCCTCCACCCTCAATTACTGTCACTACTCACAACTTTCTCTCTCTCTAGAGACCAAGAAGAAACCAGGACAGAACAGCCTAAGTGGCACAAAACTTCCAGAGGAACGTAAAGGAGGTAACTGAAGAAGTTGCATTTGAACTGTCTTCAGATACACATCCAGCCTTGAAAAGCAGAGACTGTCCAAGAAGAGTGAGCTCTGGAGCAAAGAGGGATGTGAGAAAGTAAGGGATGCATTTAAAGAAAAGCTGTTTCAAAAGTTTAACTCGTGTATTGTGGAAATGATACCAGATGATGTGACTGAAAAGGTAAACAGACCTTTGGTCATAGAAGGCCCTGGAAACTTTTAGTTTAAAAGTCAATGGGTAACAGGAAGTCCACTTCATGGACTTTAAATATAAACCTTGCTGCTCAACCATTGATAGCTTATTTCAAAACTGACATTTTATTTCCTTCCTCTTCTGCCTCTTCTTCTCCTTAACTATGGGGGAAGTAAAATGAACATTCTCCCTGTCCTAAGCCAAGTTATCTGTCCTTCAGCTCACTGCTTACAACAATAAAGAACCTCCAGACCTGGAGACTGTAACAACAGCTTTCTCAAGGACACAAGTTGAACATTAACTTTATGTACTTAATGATACCTCATGAAAATGTTACTTGGAAAACAGCCCTTGTATCCTCCTTTTTATAAGCCCTCTGCTCCCCCTGGCAGTTAGAATCACAGCCTCTGAGACTGAAGCCCACTCACTTTCTCATTTGCTAGTAAAGCAATAAAACTTCTTTTTCCTTTTTCTGAAAACCTTGTCCTGATTATTGGACAAGCACTGGGGACAAAGACCAAGGTTTTGGTATCAAAAACTTTACCAAATACTCTATTAGTGGGTCCTGGAAGAGTTAGAATAAATGTAGGAGAGAAATCAGTAGAGGACAGAAATTACGACAACCTAATGAGTGTGGATGACCACAGGATGGAAAGGAGAATAAAATTCACTCACTACATCCTTAGCAGAAATGCAACAATGTCTGCTGTGAAGTAAATGGCTGACAAATGTTTGCTCAATGAATAGATGAATGGATGAATGAATGATGTCACTTCCCAGCTTCAAGATCTCCAATGGTTTCCCATTGTTTTTGGAAAGAAACTCAAATTCCACATCCACAATTTGGACTCTGCCTCTCTCTCCAACCGTATTCTGTGCCACAGAACAATTGTGTTCTCCCTTGCTCCTTTGCACCATTGGCCTTATTTTAATTCCCAAATAACACAGCCTCAAATCTGCACATTTGCTGTGCCTCTACCTCTGAGCCCCTGTCTTTGAGCTGTGGGCTCTTTATTCTCATTCAGATCTCAGGTCTTATTGAGGTGACCTTACCCTCCTCAGTAAGGTTATTCCTGACCCTTCTTACACCCAATGCTCTACTACTCTTTACAAGTACTCACACTTGGTGAAATTACCCTATGACAAGTTTGATTTTTATTGTCCATATCCTCTGACTAGCTGGTAAGATTCACAAAGGCAAGGACCTTGTACATCTTATATGCTGCAAGGTCTCTGGTGCCTAGCACATTCTGACACATAGAAGTCAGTCAATAAGTATTTTTGAATAAAAGAATGAATTTTCAAAAGGAGTGGGAGAATTATAGACCTCATTGATGTAAGGAAGTAGCAACAGTAGTTTTGAAAGAGTTTGAATTAATTTATGTCGGAAGCGACAAATGAATCATTGCTTTGAACTCCATATCCTTGGACAGCTAGGTTGCCCTTTTGGGTGTCTCTTGGTATAAGGGTGCTGAAAGACATGCCCATCTGCAGGTGGCCACTGTTGATGGGGCAAATTCCATGCCTGGCGTGGGATTTATGGGTTTGGTAGCTTTGAATTCAGATGCCTGCTGCCCTGAGGTGAAAGAAATATGGGCATGCTCAATAGTCTTGAGGCACCAGCTCTCCAGAGCAAGAAGTAGATATTGTGCAAATGGATAAGCCCCAATTAGGCTGTTTCTGCTGACTTTGTTTCCCTTGAAGAGCCCTTCCTGACAATAAATTCCTTTGATTTGCTTCCCCTTAAGTAAAGAATTCGTGGGCCTTTTCCTTTGTTAAAAGATCACACCTATCAGGTCCAATCTGCCCACCAACCCCCTGATTTAAAGCTATTCTTCATGTCTTTTGACTTTTATTTCTTATTAATTATTTCAGACTTGTAATTTCTCAGCTAGCTCACACCTCCATGCGGTTAGCTGATCCCTCGTTGTGCAGGACACAGCGACAAATTTACTTTTGATTGCTTATTTTTTATTATTGTGCTTTTTGAGGCTAACATATCAAACAACACTCAGGACTCAGGTCTGCCAGATCATGCCTGTTTTGTGTTTGTGTCAGAAACAATGTGAGGTTGATATATCAATGGTCTGGTATATCACGACATTTACTACATTTTTCTAAAATGCCTCAATTTTTTTTAATGACTGGCCTTTGCTAAAAAAGACTTCCAATAACTTCTCCTCCACCTTGGTGTATATTATTTAACAAGATGGAAATATTTAAGGGCTGGGGTTATGGCTCAGTGGCAGAGCGCTTGCCAAGCATGTATGAGGCACTGTGTTCAATTCTCAGCACCGCATATTAATAAATAAAATAAAGTCCATTAATAACTGAAAAAAAATTTTTAAAAAGATGGAAATATTTAAGTATGCTGGAGAATGTTACAAAATGGAATAATCTACTGGAATTGAGGGAAATATATTAGACTCCTTGCTTAAATGTCAGAGTCTGTGGCTGAAACTATTCAACATTAGAATTCTTTTTCAATTATATTCTAGATTTGATAATTTCCTTACTTAATAAGCATTACTAAACTGAACTAGTTTTGCATAGGATGCTTTTCTTTCCCTCAATTTCTATACAGGATTATATGTAATTCTTGGTATTTATCTTTTCTGGGAGCACTGGAAATGGTAAAGCAATCTGAGACCCAGGAGGTGTTGTGAAGCCCTTATCTTCCTATGTCCATGGGCAGAGTCCCATAATGCCAGGGGTCACAAAAAGATGATTAATGAGTATGGTAATCTCTTGGAATAAAAAGAACAAGAAGAGAGACCTCAGTGATAAGCTCATCCTCCTAACACTCCTGTAATACCATTTTTATCTATTGTTATTTGACTCAGATGTTTTAATGTGGGATGTGTATGGAAAGAGGAATTGAACATGGGAGAGAATTGTGTCTTAGGTCAGGGGACTTTCTCTTTCTTGAATAAATCTTGCTTAGAATGCATATTTGGTGCAATGGCAAAGAAAATCATTGCTCTAACCCCAAGTGGGCAGTCCCAGACCAAGATCATGTGAGCCAAATCTGTTTTTGTCTTCCTTTGAAGTTGCTCCAGACTCCAGTGAACTTGGGCTACTGAAAAAAAAAATTGAAATTCTCTAATAACAATGGACCCAATATCACGTCTTTGTCCCCTGCTTTGTAAGCTATAATTTTTACATGATTTGCAAGTGCTATGTAAATGTATTGGGGCATTTCACTTCCTGAGGAACATCCGAAGTTCTTCAGGACTGACCACAGACAGTCCTAGTGCTCTGGAAGACACATCTTTTTTTTTTTTTTTTTTTTTTTGGTACCAGGGATTGAACTCACGGGTACTCGACCACTGAGCCACATCCCCAGCCCTATTTTGTGTTTTATGTAGAGGCAGGGTCTCACTGAGTTGCTTAGCACCTCGCCATTGCTGAGGCTGGCTTTGAACTCGCGATTCTCTTGTCTCGGCCTCGCAAAATGCTGGGATTACAGGCGTGCATCACTGCGCCCAGCCACATCTGATTATATACCTTACATCCTCAGAGCATCAAGTATCTTTACATTGTAGAATAAAGGTTTTACTTGCATTGCTAGAAAGAGTACAGAGAGGCTTTGAGTCCCAAGTATGTCCCTGCCTCATGCTGTAGGCTGGGACAAGTCACATCTAACCCACTTGGAGCCACCAACACCCAAATCTAAATTAACATCTTGTGTTCCGTTCACTATGCCCTCACACCTCCATGTCTTTGCATCTCCTTGGATTGGAAAGCCCCCACCCCCTTTCACCTATTTGGATCCTCCTGCTCTTTTGAAAGCCAACTTCAGTCTTAGTTCACCTACAGAGGCTTTGGACTCCAGTGTCCTTCAGTCCTCTGTGTTTCCCTGTCTCAGAACACAAATCACACTGGAGTAGGAATTTTTTCTTTGTTGTCTGTCCCATTGGAGGACAGAGACAAGGTTTTGTTTGTTGTTTGTATGTTTGTTTTCTAATTCCTGCATCACTTGTTCCCCCTAGAATACATGACCAGAAGTAAATGGGTACAAAGTGTTTGCTGAGTGAATAAAGGAAGTAGGAAGTCAGAGACTTGGTGCAAGGGATGTTGGTGAAGAGGACCCAGGAGCTTCACAGTTGAACAAGCCTGAGGTGATATTGGGAAAGGGAAGAATTAATGCTAACGTTTTCAGGGAAACAGGAGAGGAAGGTCTTTCATTAAGCCTATTCTGTTCTAACACTTGGTCTTGGGCTTCACCAGGCTATGGGGTAATCATTTCTCTTCTTGGGGCTGTGGTTCCATTTGGAGCTTCGTTGGAAGCTCTTTCGCCTGAGATGCTCTTTTGGGTACTGTTAGAATGCCAGCCATCAGAGGCAGGGGAAGATTCAAGGACCTCTCACAGTCCTTTCATCCTGATGCTTATGGGCACTGGGGAGCAGTAGAGAAACAAGAGGCTAGAGAGAAGGTGAGTGGTGTTAGAGAGCAGGGTTGAGGTGGGACAGGACAGGCTGGGGAAGCTTCTGCTACCACCCTGGCCTTTTACCCAGGGCACGTGAGGTCCCTTTTGTGTTTGAGAGAATGAGTCTGTGTGGTTTAACATCCTGTTTTGAATCAAAGTAGGAGAACGTTCAAATTGAAAAGATAAACAGCCTTGTAAATTCTAAACATTTTGTTCTAACAAAATAATATCATTTAGTTTAAAAAAAAACTATAGAGCAGAACTTCAATGTACTAAATAAATTAAAATGATGCTGGTGAGATTGAGGGAGAGGGAAGGAATGCCTTCTGTTGAGGTTTCCTCTCACTGCCAATAACACCCCTATAAGATCCTGAAGCCACTATGCCTTCCTCCACTGTGGTACAGACTTAGAGCTGGGACCAGACACGTCCAAGGACCTGGGGCAAGAAACCCAGCCAGGGAATGTTCCCCATGATGCCTTCAGGAGACCCAGGTGTCCTGGAGGAATGGTGACCTAGAAGCAGGCAGCACCTGCCTCTCTGCTCTGAACACTAGGGCCACATGAGGACATTGCTGTTTCCAGTGTCATCCTTGCCTATCCTTCATCTGAAGAAAGAAGCATTTTATACAGAAAATCTGATAGGACTTAAAATCCCAGATCTCAACCTTTGAACAACAAACACAAGCCTGGAGAAAGTTGCATGCTCTTAAATCGGTTAGAATAAATGTGACTGAAGAGGACCATGTAGCCAAGTATCTTGAATGCAATTCTTCACTCCTTAGTCAGATTTTTAGGCATTTAGATCTCATATGCTGGGTTTTCCCAAGACAGGGAATCTCAGCACCTTTACCTGTTCCAGAAGATGGAGGAGTGACAGATCCTGGGCTGTCATCTTCAGGCTCTGAGACAGTGACAGTGGGGACTGTGTCAGGACTTGGCTTCAGACAGATATCTTGCTTCTCGGGAGTCTTCTCGGGAGTAGCAGTTGCAACAGAAGGTTCAATCTCCGTCAGCGTGATTTTGACGGGGGCAGTGACCAGAGGGGCATTGTGCTGCCCCTCTGAGAGATCATCTATGTAAGGAGCAAAAGTAGATTCTTCAAATAAGTGGTCCTTGATGACTTTTCCCTCCACAGGAGCTGGTTTGTCAGGTTCACGAACCCCTTCTGGTTTTGTTGAGATTTCAGTGTCTTTGTTCTTAAAGTCCGAGTCTTTGTCTTCTAATTCGGGGTGATGTTGCTCCTGACATTTCACCTCCTCTGGCCTGGTTATGTCCATGTATTTATAGGCTTCTGCTTTCATCTGGTCCAGGGGGTCTGCTAGAATCTTGTTCACTTCAGTGGACTCTGCAGGTGTCATTTCTATTCCAGAATCAGAACTGAATAAGCCGCGAGACTCCATCCCAGGCACATCTGGTAAGGAGGCACCAGGGGTCCCCAACTCCTCAGGGTTCTCTGAAGTGGTGATGTGGCCATTTTCCTTCTGAAGAATTCCAGTGAAATATGTAGAATCCTCCCGAGGTGCGTAACAGATGTCAGAAATCAGAGATGTGTAACACGCTCCTTCCCCATCTTGCCGTGTTGTTGAGGAATGATCCAGGGCACTGGAGACAGCAGCCATACCTGTCAATCAAAACAGTAACAGACTGTGAGTGGGGCACATGGCTTCAGGTCTCTCTCTTGCCTAACCCACTAACCAGCCCTGCTCACAGAAGCACAGCATCCCTTTTCCTCAAGAATGTGCCCTTAGATCACTGGCAAGTTAATTTTCTTTGTTTCTCTGATAGGCCACATCTCTGGTGTTTTCAAGTGGCAGACCCTAGAGACTCATATAAGCTTCCACGACCAGATACTCTGAGGACAGATTCCAAATGACCAGAAAAGTGATTTTTAACATCTGCTACTTTAACATACAATAACTTAATGTATTAAAAAGAAACCCTCTTCCCAGCTAATGTCTTAATGGCTCTTCAAGTAGAGCTGGAAACATAGGCTAATCCAGGCTTGGAAATGCAGTAGTGTAGTTGGCCAGTCAGAGACTACTCTTGGAGACTCACAGAGCTGGGAGAGACCCCAAGAGACCCTTGGATCAGCCCCACCATTTGTGGACTTGTGCTCCTTTTGGATGAGCTCCATCCATTTTCTTTTCTAAGGTTCTCAGAAAAAGGGTCTCCTAGTTCTGGGCCTCACCCCAAAGTTGTTATTACCTTAATGCTGTGCTTTCTTATTTCTTCAGGTTCCCCCCTCATTTTGTTTTTCTCTTCCTTCTCTCCTCTATTGTCAGTTACTTCCCTTCCAGTTATATTCAAAATGCTCTACTATGGATTCCTCCCTTCCCCTGGTGGTGCTAAGGGCAAAACAAATTTCCAGGTTTGAGTCTAGAGAATGTTTTCACCTTGCCATCATTTTAGCCAAAAAAAAAAAAAAAAAAAAAAGTGTTAACAGTGAGCAGAAAGAGAAAATCCTTTATGGTTTACCCTCTCCTGTTTTTCTTTGTTGTAAAATTCTGCTAGAGGAGAAGAAAACTAACATTTAAGGATTAACTGCTTGGTAAGTGGTGGAATTTTTACCTACTTCCTGTTAAACAATTTGGTAATCATTTATAGCAATTTTATAAATTAAACCCCACACTCTCAACACGTGTATACAAACACATCTCTCATATACATAAACACATACAACAAACACACACAGCATCCACAGAATAAAAGCCCTTAAGACACACTCAAGAATAAACCAGACTAAGGTACCAACTCTTAACAAAATAATCAAAGTAGAATTAGTAATACAATAAGATCAATGGATTTAAGAGCTTGTTGCGTCAGACGTAATTTCAAGCTTTTCATTTATACTGACTCATCTATTCATTGAAGCAATCCTTGAAGGTTTGTAATATTGTTAGTTTCATCTTCTAGAAGAGACAGCTAAGAAACAAAGAGTTAAATAACTCAGATCTGACAGGAAGTAAGTGGTGGAATCAAGATTCAAACCCAAATAGTCTACAAGCCAGGAAATCTCCAGGAATGCTTTGTACCTCCTTAAGTAAGTTTGTAAAGTTGTTTTTCCCTAAGTAATTTTGCTTCAGCATTAATAACAATAAATGTAACTTTTGTCTTTTCCTAGCTTCCTTCTTGGTTGCAACAAGCCATTTTTTGTCCAGGGGGAATGGAATAACACAAAGCCTCTTCCCTTGCTTGCACCTTCTGTCTCAGCATTTTAGCATTAGCTGTTTTCCTTTTTTGGAACTCTTCCTCCAGATACCTGCATACCTAATTCCCTTATCTCCAAATCTCAGCTCCAGTGTCACCTCTTTAAGGAAGAAGAATTAGATCCTATACTTTAAATCACAACCTGCTCTGTTCTCCTTACACCCTGGGAATTAACTCATTTACCTATTATTTATCAATTGTCCCTTCTTGCTAGGTATGTTGCATAAAGAAAGGGATATTTGACTGCTTTGCTCACTAATGAACCCAGAACATAGAACAAATCCTGGCACATAGTAGGTACTCAGTAAATATTTGTAAAACGAAGAAAATAATTATGAAGAATTAAACACAAATATCAGGGTTATGTGAGAAGACATGTTAGAAGTTCCCTCAAGTTGCTAATGACACTCACTTCATTCACTAGACAGCCAAATTTATGAACAACAGACCAGTTCAAATCTGTTCATTTCAACTAGGTTTCTAATTGCACTTGCTTTGTGTATGGCAGGTCCTCTTTTCAAGCTAGACATCCCCCCCCCAAAAAAAAAAAACTCAATTGTGAAAGGAGTAACAGCAATGACCGGCCATATTACCTAAACATACATTGACCACCAAGAGAAAAGTGATGAAATTTAGATCCATGAGTGCACACACACTCTTACCCTATAGAATTCTCAAAATTTCTTTCATTCTATCACTCAGCCTACAGGTAGACCTCACTGAGGCAGGGAAATCAATCTGAGATATTTCACTGCAGATATTTGCATCCTGAGATTCTCTGCCACAATTATTTGCAATCATTTGAAGGTGCTAATAACCTGCCAGAAAGAAAGAATTAACGTCCATGGGTATTATTAGTCTGGGGGTGTGGGAAGTGGGAAGAGAATGCTCTACTGTCGTCATCAAATTGTCCCATTGCATTTCATCAAATGCTTCTATTGCAGGGGCCACCACAGGGCTCCTGAACATTATCGCCTACACTAGGCATGCTGAATATCCCTCCAGCCCACTGTCTCCTGACCCCAGAGTTGTCACCCTCAACATAAGTGCCTCTTGTTCAGCACCCAGCCCTAGGACTCTGCCCTACCTCATTGGATAATCCTTCAATTCTGTAGCCTGGTGTTGGAGACAGTGTGAATTCTACTGTCCCCAGCCAGTCTTTACTGTTCCTCTTACTTACTCCAGGCATGCAAACCCCTTCACAGTCTCACACTTGTTTGACTAGATTTTCTAGCCCCTTTTCACTCTCCAGTTCAAATATTAAGCTCCAATTATAAACAGCTCATCACTTCTCTGACACTTTATCTTTCTAATCTCTACATCCAAATCTCCATCCAAATCTCCCTTCAACTTCAAGACATTAGAGATAATAATCTTAGCCGGGTGTGGGTGTGGTGGCACACGCTTGTAATCCCAGTGGCTCATGGGAGCCTCGCAAGTTCAAAGCTAGCCTTAGTGAGGCGCTAAGCAACTCAGTGAGACCCTGTCTAAGTAAAACACAAAATAGGGCTGGGGAATGTGGCTCAGTGGTTGAGTGCCCCTGAGTTCAATCCCTGGTACCCAAAAAATAAAAATAAAAAAAAAGATAATAATCTTTAAATGCCACCTTCTCCATGATGAAATTACTTAGTCCATTTGGGCTGCTTATAACAAAATTACCATAAACTAGATAACTTATAAACAACAGAAATTTATTCTAGAGGCTGGGAAGTCCAAGACTGAGGTACTGATAGATTCATTGGTGAGTACCTGCTTCTTAGATGGTTATCTTTTTGCTGTAACCTCACATGGTAAAAGAAGTGAGGGATCTCTGCAGAGTCTCTTATATGAGCACAATCCTCATGACCCAATCACAAATGTCCTCATCTTCAAATACCATCACATTGGGGATTAAGATTTCAATGTATAAATTTTGGAGGGGTACAAACACTCAGATAACAGTGCTGACCATACCTATAGGACTAGATCCTTTTTGTATTATTCTCTTTCCTCATTCTTATAGCACTGAATTTATACTGCTCATGTGGCCTATATGACATACAACATATATGTACATGTTATCTTCTCCTGAATCTTCCAGCTCCTGGAGTTTGAAACTTATGTCTGGCATACTACATTATACATAGTAGGCGTCCAATACCAAATGAGTAAATGAATGAATGGGCCAACAACCAATTACTGGACTTACTGTAAGCAGCTATTGAGTACAAAGTAGGACTAATTAATGCAAGTTATAAAGGCACATTTTAACCTGGCATGTGAGAAGTAGGGTAAGAATTTGAGTTATTGGCAACAGAGAGGGGCTCCATCTGAGAACAAGAGTGTTCTGATCCTGGTTGACTCTCAGACAGAGATCAAAATCTGTCCAGGCAGGAAACAGTACTTTGTGGAAAGTTGGATGTAACAACCACAAAGGTTCTTTGCAGCTTGCCACGATGTTTGTATTGATTGGATGTCACTGTTTGACACAGCTTCCTTACTTCTTCCTTTCCTATAAAACATAATCAATATAATTTTCCCTGAGATGATGCCTCAGAGAACAACTAAGGGACGAGAATCTTAATTGCATCTGTATTTCTGAGAAACTATAACTAGAACCAACAATTGGGAAGAACTGTCAACCCTGAAATGTTTATATTGCCAGCTTTGTCTTGCTCAGAGAGCCCACCATGAAATTGGAAGGACCTCTTTGTCACACTCTAGAAATACTGCCCACTAGAGGAAGAGGAACAGTCATTTGAGTAAAGCTGGTGCCAATCACAATCCCAAAAGACACAATCCTAAACACCGTGATCCCAAATGTTGAAATCTCAAAAGATCAAAATCCCTGCAGTCTAAAGTTATTTAAAAAAATCACAATCTCAAAAGATTAAAATCCCAACTGTTGAAATATGGAAAACCCAAATCCCCCAAATCACAATTCCCATAGAATAAAAAGGCAATGTAGAAGGGTTTGACTGAGTTCTGGGAAAGGGGCAGGTATGTTTTCAGTTGTACACAGAATAGCTGTATCCTATGAGATGCACCAATACCTGGAAAGATGATGAAGCATGATTTGGGGCGTATCTGTGAGAGAGTCTTAGAGACAACTCTGTGAGTTTCAGTTGACTAGGTAGGGCAAGATCCACCATGTAGAAAATGGATATGAATGTATTGTCTGAGGAGAGCTGTGTCCTAAAAGAAAGAAAGCAGCTATTCATCATGATGTAACACTTCAAAATATAGCTAATGGTTGTAAAAGTAGGCCAAGTTATGTACTACCTCCAGACAACTGCCTATAATCTATCCCTATAATATATTTTTTCATACATAGAATTTTCTCTTTTGTTCCTTTTTTCCCCATTATTTTACATTGTCAGCATTCTTCTTACAATTCCAAATCCTATGTATTTGAAATTTGCATCATTTCCAATACTCTAAGGATAAATTTGTAAAAATGTATAGGGAATTCTAACTCATTTTATGCACTTCTTGCAAATTTGATTTCTTGAAAGTACATTATCACAATGTTGGCTTGGTGTTAAGCATTGTGCATATACATAAAAATGTTGAAACTTCTCAATAACTGTAGGAATGTCATTTTTGTTCACTTGCTTTTGTGAACGATTACATTTCTCCAGATCTCATCTCTTTAGGCAGCTGTATAGTGATGGTGGCCTGTTGTAGTTTTTGATCAATCTCTTCAAAAAGACTTGGTTGTCTTGTCACAGTTTCTCAGATAACCACTTTTATAAAGCTGAGCGCACACAATTACCAACCATAGTGACAGACATTTATATATTTTGCTTTTAGACCTATTTCTTTATGAGTAGAGCTTTGTCTGCTCATGGATATTACACTCTTGTGACTGTCATTGGTATCCCTGAGTATTTATACTTGCAAAAACATGTGTTATTATTGTCTATTTTATTGTACAAAGTATACCATGCAGTGTTCTGTCATGTTTTTATTTACTTTTCAAATAAATCAATTTTAAAATGTAAATGCGTGTATTTTAATTAATCTTTATTATAGTTTTCAGAATTTTATTTTGGGGATTTTGATCCTTCTGGATTTTAGACTTCAGAGATTTGATCTTTTGGAATTTCAATACTTGAGATTATAGCATTCAAAATTGTCTTTTTCAGGATTATGGCCTAAACCTGTGTGAATCACACATTTTATTCTTTTAATATTTTTCGCACATTTTAGATGTGCTCATGTTAAAATTGCCATAAAAACAACAAATGGTCCAAATGCTTTGAATGTGGCATGTCCTACATTCTTAAATTGAGCTAAATATCCTAAACAATTTTCAAGATTCAATTTACTGAATTTGAAAATATATATCTGAATTATACTGGTACCTAGCTGACAGAACCCTTGTAAACAGAAAGTCCTTCTGGACAGTAAATTACACGAGAGCAGAATCCTGTGGGGATTGTCGGCACTGAGAAGCAGAGCTGAGCCTGAAGCCTCAGGAAAGCCAATTAATTCTTGTCAGTGCTTCCTGCAGAGCTGGCAGATGTGGGAACTGAGGCAGAGAGCATAAGCCAACTGCCCCAGGTAGGAACCAAAATTGTATATTGTTAAATACAAATTCGTGAAATAAATGTGCATTCTTTATCTAGACTAGAAATCACTACTATGTGTACATAACCAAGGATTACTTTGAATGTCTGAGTTCCTCCTTCTCTCTGGTTGCTTCCATCTAGAAGTCTGGTTCATGTGGAGGCAGATGTACATCAAGAATCAATATGGGGACCCACAGATGCGCTCTCAGGGGGTGGCTAGACAGGAAGGGCAGAGCAAATTCAGTTACCTGAATGCATTTACAGTGACTCTAATCTTCAGAATTTCAATTATGAATAACTTTCAGAGAAGTACTACAATTGGATCCTACAAATTGAAGGATCCATAGGTCACTATTTCTGGTCAAAAGCTAAATAGAAGAGGATGAAAATAAAATGGAAACTATTGCCTTAAATCATATGTGCTGATAAAATCAGGCTTCATATCTACCAGTGTCATAGATCAGAAATATGGATAGCAAATTCAGTTATGTCTTACGGGGTAGGTATTCTATTCTATTCTACTCCATTTTGAATTCTCTGGCAGTACCGAGGAATGGGATGAAAAACATGACTTCCTTCGAACCTAAAATCCCGGTTCTTATCGCTGATTCACTCACATTAATGGAACTCATTCAAATTGGCGCCCCACTTAGGTAGCTTGTATTCCGGCTCTACCACAATCACTTGTGACATTCTGGGTAAGCCGACATCTTAGAGCCTTATCCATCTTTAAAATGGGGGGAATAAGTATTCCCACATTATTGGACTACTATGAGGATTAAATGAGATCGTACACTGAAGTCTTTGCCTAACACATGGTATATGCTCAATAAATGAAAGTTGTTGATTTTATTATTATCTCTATATTGCAGGAAGGACACATCATTTGCAATATGCTGCCATCTGTCCATTGCTTTGTTTCTTTTTATTTAATGATATACTCTCAGGCTAGTTTAGGCCAGAAGGAGTTTAAGATAACTGACCCACACTCTCGTTGCTCTCTGAAGTTTGTCTTAGATGCTAAGTTCCCCGGAGTGCAAGAACACAGCTGTCTGCCTAGTGCCAAGGGGCAGGTGTTTGTTCATTAAGTACTTTTTAGTGATGCAACTGACATAGATCCTGTCATAAACTTGATAATGACTGCCTTGAGCATGAAAAGTTGAAATTTATCAAGATAATAAAAAAGGAGTGGGAGTGTCCAGTGCACAGGGATGAGCTTCCTCTCTTGTGGCCAGAGTACGTCCTCACTCATTAGGCTCGACATGAGGGGCCTAGGGCTTACCACAATACTTCCCTAACTCCATGAATCTTCTCTTAATGCTCTAAAATGGAAACAGAGAATGCCAGAAAACAGACTGATCATACCAAAAGGGTTTCTAGGCACAGAGGTAGAATTGCTCTACCTCTGCTTTCCAAAATTATAAAAGTAAAAAGTGCCAGATATTGTTTGACAAGTATAGAGGACATTGTTCTTGTTAAATTGAGAAATTGTTTAAAACTGGGGCAAACATAATTTTTAAAAAAAGGATAATGACAGAGAGAAGAGAGGTATATATAAAATTCAAAATTGAAAGCTAGAATCAGCGACCAGAAATGAGTGTGCATTTACCTTCCTAGACTCCTTTGCCCTCAGGCTGCCCATGTGATGGATGGCCGTAGCCTGCACAGGAGTAAGGCTTGTTCCCCGAGCACTCCCACTCATCTTTCTTGAGTGCCACACAATTAGCAGGCTCAGAGTATGGAGGCTGCAACACACTTGTCAACAGACTCTGTTGTGAGGGATGGATATGCCGGGGAGGCTCCAGGGGCCTCTATGTCATCTAAGAAATATTCTCCTTCTGAAATTAAGGGTCCTGAGGTTTAGCACGACAAATGGGCACTGCAAAATCCAGGAACACCCATTATTTACCAGTTTCATCTATGTAATCAGTGAACAGAACAACATTTTTAAAAATGAGTCTGTATTCTCTAGCAAAAGACTCAAAGCCAAGCGCAAGACATGCTTGGGGGTTTAAGAACACAAATGACCACTCTTCTTTCCCCAACTCTGCCTTATTTAAAGATTGACTGCCAAAATAGTAGATTTTGCTTTTGCAAAATTCATGTTTAAACATGCAAAATTCATGTTTAATAAAAAATGATTCAGCAAATTTTTTTTTGTTTTTTTGTTTTTGCTTTTGTTTTTTTCCTCCTACAAAGATCCAGGGTTTGTGCTGCCTAGGAAGTTATCAGTTCAGCAACAAATTTCTGTAAGGGTAAAAACCTGCCCTAGCGGATAGGCTGCAGTTGAGGTCTCTAGAGTTCCCAGAAGCACCTTGGAAAGCAGGAGGCCCCAGAGGTTGAGAAGAGATGAGAGTGGAAGTTCTGGTGGGCTTGAGAGGGTGGGTGTTTTTAATGTCAGTTTTTGTTTTGCTATTTTGTTGTTGTTTTCCTGCGGTCTAATGATGGACATGTGATTCTGTGCCTTTTTTTTAGGCACAGAAATCTTTGTTGCGGGGAAGAATCGAGGTGAATATTTATTTATAATTTACTTAGATCTTACAAAAAGTTCCTTGAAGCCCTACATAATTTCCATTGCTTTTTAAAATAACAGCTTTAGTGATATATGATTCATATAGCATAAATTTACTCTTTTAAAGTATACAATTTGGCAGTTTTTGTATATTCAGAGTTATGTAACCGTCACCACTATCTCCTAACTCACCACCTAACTGAGATGCATTCTACTCCACTAAGTTGCCTCCACCATGCAAAGAATTACATGGAACAAAAAGAGGGTTGTCCCCAAATATCTTTCTATTCATCATTTGTTAACAGAATTTTGGTTTTTGACTTCAAAAGAGAAAAAATAATTGTTCTTGTTCACATTTCCTCAATACTATGTATAAGATGAATAGTTGCAAAAAATATGCCTTATAAATTTCCCCTATAATAGTTCTTTTGTTCCATCCTTCCACATAGAAGTACCTAGTTATTCTCCATAACTCCTCTTTTTTAAATAGACCTAAAATTTTTAGAGCACATTTAGCTTCACAGAAAAATTTAAAGGAAGGTACAGAGATTTCTTATATGCTCCTTGCCCTATGCAAGTCTGTTTGTGTCCTTCCCCCACCCAAATTAATATGTTAAAATTTTAATTCCCAAAGTGATAGTACTAGGAGGTGGGGCCTTAGGGAGGCAATTAAATCATGGGGGAGAAGCCTTCATGAGTGAGATTCATATCCTTATAAAAATGACCCAAGGGACTTTGTTCACCCTTTCTCCCATGTAAAGACAGAAAGGCAGTGCAAAATATGAACCAGAAAGTGGGCCCTTACCAGAAACTGGGTCTGCCTTGATTATTGGACTTACCAGCTTCTGCAGCTGTGATAAAGAAATGTTTAATGTCCATGAGCCACCAGCTCAGAGTCTCTTGTTAGAGAATCCTGGGCTGAACAAGACACGCACATAGCCTCCTCCATTCTCCACATCCAGAGTGGTACATTTATTACAACTGATGACCTTACATGGATGCATCATTATCACCTCATATCTATGGTTTACATTAGGACTCTCTCTTGTTATTGTACATTCTAGGGTGAGGACAAATGTGTAAAGATATGCATCCAACATTATGGTATCATACAAGTATTTTCACTGCCCTAAAGTTTTTCTGTGCTTCACCTATTCATTATTCCCTTACTGAAACCCCTGGTAACCATTGTCTTTTTACCGTCTCCACAGTTTTGCGTTTTCCATGATGTCATGTAGTTACAATCACCCATAATTCTTTCCATATGACCTTTTCTCCTTTCCTCTCATCCCATGGCTACCTACCCAGCTAAACCCTCACCACCTTCCACTTGGATTATTGCAATAGTTTCCTAAGTGTCTCTGGCTTCTAGCCTCACCTCTTTCCACTCTGTACCACCCTGCACACAGCCGACATGTTCATCTTCCTAAAACACCACCTTTATCATGTCACTTCTCTACTCCAAGCTTTTGATGGCCATCATTACCCACCATATGGCTTAGAATTCATGATCCTCTTTCACAGGGTCCTAGCCTGCCTTTATGCTTTATTTCTGAGACTTCTCAAGTGAACTCCTATCTCCTCTAGTTTTCCCCTATTATCCCATTTCTAATGCTTTCTTTCTTGTCTCTATCCCAAAGGCCATGGGCATTAATTTGCCATTGGCTCATTGGCTTTTCTGCCTTTGCTGTCAGTTATCTTCTTCTGTGTACTTGTTGAGAAACATTGTCTTCTATGTCTTCATATCCTGACATTCCTAGCACTATGCTTTGTACCCCACACATGCTCAGCAATTACTGACTGGATGATCACTTCCATGTAACCAACTGATTCGGCCACATTCAAGAGCCTTAGCATAAACTTCACTGCCAATGGCGTATTTAAGAAAAAAGACTTG
Organism: Xerus rutilus; assembly: GCA_028644305.1. Lineage (NCBI taxonomy): Eukaryota > Metazoa > Chordata > Mammalia > Rodentia > Sciuridae > Xerus > Xerus rutilus. The sequence goes on along the minus strand of CM053401.1, from coordinate 37,256,058 downwards.
CTGAATGCTCACTTGTGCAAAGCACCAAAATAAAGAATACATCTACAATATGCAAAGATTTACTAACCTAGTGTGATACACCAATTTACTACAAAGCCATTATTTATAACTGGAAGTTTGGGACCCCTGGCTGCCTTGGCAGTGATACTGGGTGGGTAGCAGTAACTGTTGGAAAATCATAGTAGAATCAGTGAAGCCTTACATGACACAATATATTTTCTATCCACCTTTCTGGTCAGGCCTGGTATTATCAGAACAAAATAAAGAAGGACTGGAAAGGTTCTTTGAGGTCATATAATATAATCCCTTGGCATCCCTAGAATCCAAAGATTCAGGACTAGTCATCTGCCAAACTCGGTTTGGGTATTTTCATTAATGTTGTCTCATAACTTGCTCTGCACACCCACCTCTAAGTGTTGTAGTTAACAGTCTAGGCCTTGGAATAAAATGCATGGCTTTGAATACTGACGGATTGACTCTACCATTTCCTAGCTATATGACCTCAGATAAATTACCTAATATCTTTGTGCTTCACTTTTGTCTGCTAATAATCAACACTTCGTAGAATTGTGCAAGCTACATGCAAAATTGGAAGCTTCAAAACTTCTAGGCTTCAATCCCAGATTTGTCATTAAAATCTATTAGTAGAAACAGATACTCAACAAATAATTAGAAGCAATACTGCACATAAGGGCTAATCTTTCCAATATATAAAGAGCTCTTAGAAATCAAGAAGAGAAGACTTTCAATCCATACTTTTAAAAATGGATGGAAGACTCAAATCAGCATGTTGTATAGAAAAAGCAAGATAAATGCCTTGTGATAAAAATATTCAAATTAAAAAGATCCTGAAATAGCATTTCTCTTATGAGATTGGGAAAAAATTTAATTCTGACAATACACTTTTTGGTGAGGCTGAGGAGAAACAGAAATTCTCAAATTGGGAAGAGGCTAAGAGGAATGTAATCGGTATAACCCCTATGGAAAGCAATTTGGCAATTCCTATTCAAGTCACAAACATATTTACTCTTGAATCAGCAACCTCACTTATAGGAATTTTTCTATAGACATACCTACACATGTACAAAATGAATATGAACAAGGTTATTCCGTGCAGCATAGTTTGAAATAACAAAAGTTGGAATAAACTCAAATATTCATCATCAAGTCTTGGCTGAATAACTGTGTATTTCTACACACAGACCACTGTGTAACTGTACAAAGAATGAAGACAGTCTTCATGCACTGATATGGTAAGGTTTCCAGATAGCTATTAAGTGAAAAAGTAAGATTCTGAACATGGATAGATAGATAGATTGATAGATGATAGATAGATAGATAGATAGATAGAGATATAAATCTCTCTATATAAATAATCTACAAATATATTAATATATAAATATGTGAATATAAATGTATAAATATAAATAGTGCTAATTCTCAGCTAAGAAAAAGAAGAAGGAGAATATATGTTCACATGTGTTTGTATCTGCATAAGGAAACACTGAGAAAATACACAAGAAGTTAATTATTAACCATAGGGAGTAGGACAGGATAGAGACTAACAAATGGAGGGGAGATAGAGCAGAAGCAGGGGATCAAGTGGGTAGGAAGGAAGACAAAGAGGAAGAACTGGGGAATAAGTTGACCAAATTATGCTATGTACATGTATGAATATATCACAATGCAGTCCGATTTTATAGATAACTATAAAGTACCAATTTAAAAAATAAATAGAAAGAAGACCAATAAAGTTGAGGAAGGGATCAGCAGGGAAGGAGGAGAGAAGAGAAAGAGGAAGTACTGGAGATTAAAATGGAGCAAAGTGTTCTGCACATTTGTGAATGTGTCAAAATGAATCTCACTCTTCTGTGTAACTATAATGCACTAAAAAAATGGCAGGGAGACTTTTCATTGGATATTTGTTTCTAAAAAATCCCTTTTATTAACCAAATGAATGTATTACTCTTTAAAATTTTTTTTTTTGGTACTGGAGATTGAACTCAGGGGCACTCGACCACTGAGCCACATCCCCAGCCCTATTTTGTGTTTTATGTAGAGACAGGGTCTCACTGAGTTGCTTAGCGCCTCGCCATTGCTGAGGTTGGCTTTGAACTCGCGATTCTCCTGTCTCAGCCTCCCTAAGTGCTGGGATTACAGGCTTGAGCCACCGCGCCCAGCTTACTCTTTAAAATTTAACTTCACTTAAAAGAAAAAGAAAACAACATGAGATGATAGCATCAATGTTGCATAAGCTACGGGGAACCCCTAGCTCAGCACGCTTCTTCCGCAGGGCAGAGCTTCAGGGATCTGTAGACAGGAATGCCCCTCTTATGTTCTCACGACTCAGGTTCGACCTTCATTTTCTTTTTTATTTGTTGCTTCCTCACCTTGTGAACTAACAGAAAACATGAACTGCACCTGTGCTTCACTCCTTACCTGGTGCTAAGAACTCTACCAGTCACACAGGTTTTGGCTAAGTGCATGAAATAAATCCATAAATGTGCTTCTAGTTGCATCACATTAGCAACATCCAGGAGATGCACTCTAGTTTGTCATTGTCTCTCTAAAATCTCACCTGGACCTGACGATACCCTGAGAATGATATGGAAAGACAGTGAGACCATTTTTTCTCTACTTTGGATTCTTTTGATTTGAATTTCCTATTTTTTATTCTTACCACCCTGCACTAATGCTTCATGTTGACTTTGTGACCAAATAAATTATATAGATACACAAGTTGTTGTTGTTGTTTTAAATAACTGCATGATTCCAAAATGCTCTCTTAGCCATTGCACTGAGTGTACTGCATAAGATTGAAAGATATTAAAGTCAGAAGCAAAGAATTTTCATGATAATTTTCTAAGACCTGCAGCTATAATTTAGAACAGATTGAAGAAGTCCCTACAAAGTGTATTTAATTCAGTCTAGAATAGTCCATAAGACCAAGCTGTAGCTGGAGTTGCAGTCTCTCCCTAGAATGAGACGAAACATGTAGCACAGGGACATCCCCTATGGCACTGTCACCAGCCCATACTATGCCTTGACACCCCCCTCCAAAGTGCCTTTATTTTGGTGGACACAGACCTGTGCTGGGGGCGTGCATCCTCTACTGAAAGTCTTACATTTTGTGCCAGTGTTGAGAATTAAGGATAGGACTCTGGGATCTAAAATAATGTCATGTAAAGTTGCATGTTTTGGGATGCACGTAGGAGGACAAGTGAGGACGATGGGGGACGATGCTGTCAGGACGATGACATGGCAGGTAACAGGGTGTGATGTGGTATGTGGTGTGGTACAACGGACATGTATCACGGTGCAGTAGGACAGGGCATGCTGTGAAGTATGTATTTGGGGTTATAGCATCTTGCAGAAAAGTCACAGGTGTCAGAGAACTTGGATTGAAGTTCCATCTCCACCAAATTACTCACCTTCCATAAACCATTAACCTCTCAAGAAACTCCAGTTTTCTCACTCATAAAGGAAAGACAATAGTAGCCAACACTTAAAACACATGTGTGGTATGTGCTAAATGGGATCATTCAATGGATTATCTCATTTCACCCATCAACTGTCTGTGAGGCATGGTTCTAAAAATCACTTCCATCCCATTGATGAAGAGACTGGAGGTTAGAGAGGTTAAGGAACTTGCCATTAGGAACACAGACATGGAAGAATCAGAACTTGGATTTAGGGCAATCATCTAAATGGCTGTGGTGACCCCAAATTCAGAGCCATTTAGCTTTGCTTAAGAAGCTTCCATCAACCGTTCAGTCTCCTTCAATCCTCATAGCAACTGCAAGAATAATGTTGTTAGCATCAGCTTTGGAGTCAGATTGCCCTAAATCCAAGTTCTCAGTAGAGAAAAAAGAAATCATCCTGGTACAGAGTTGACTCAGGAGCTGGTCTATGATCATGTCATAAAAATTAAGTGGTTGTGACAAGAATGTGTGTAGGACTTGTATTTTTCTGAGTGTATTTCACAGTGAATTCAAAAACTCATAGGCTGAACACTTTTTTTTGAGGTACCTTTGCACAGGAGATAGCTTTTATTTTTAAATATAATTCTTATTAGCTACCATTTTGCTTTTTTATAGTATGTGCCTTCTTCCTCCAGTTTTCAAAGTCAAACTCACATGTTCTGCTAGTCATGAGATATTTCAGAATTTAATTTGGGGTTTTGAATATTCTCCATTTCAAACATGACTTCATATTGGAATACAGGTCATAAAAATAGAAACAGGCAAATGATGTCTTGGAACAAATTAGCATAAACCTGGAATTCAATAATCATTTGGTAGACTCCAAGACAAACTCTTTGACTTTGACAAACACACACACACACTCATTCACATGCACTCAAAATCAAAGTATATATAGAAAATTTATTCTATAAGGTGTACAGAAAATGGGTCCTAGGGGTAGCTATCCTAATCAGGGAAAGTGACAAGAAAGATTGATGACCTTTACCAACAACATCATTCACTTTGTTCCTCTGAGCTATCTCATCTATGAGCCAAGATAAACTGTGTGTGTCTCCAGCAGGGCAATAACTCATCTGTTGTTGTGTCAGAGTTTGGAAATATTGATCCAAGTGACTCTGAGTGCTTTGTCAAGAGACTACATCAAGATTTCTTTTCTTCTCATTTTTTCTTTTATCCACAAGAATAAAAAAGTGCAATAAATAATAAGCAACAAGTTTAAAACATACATAGTTTCTGACCTTAATGCAAACTTTCAATTAACTGCATGTTTTTAGCATGTAATTACGATATTGCATTCTCCTAGCATAACCTACATGATGATCAATAAAAATATCATGTGTTTCTAGAAATTTGGAGAAGGGTTACTATTGTGAGAAAAGTTAAGGTTTACACTGGAGCTTTGAGAACATGTATGATTATAGAGAGGCAGAGAAAAGTAGCAGGATATCATTCACAGGGCAGAATTAATAGCAAAGATAAAGGTGAAATTGTGACAAATGGGAAGGAATCTGAACTCCAAGGGGAGATCTTGGGAAGTATCAAGGACTCAAGAAAGTAGCCAGGATTATGAAGCCAGTGTGAGAGTATTAGAAAGGTGGTAGGAAATAAAGATCCAATGGTTATTTTAGAGTATAAAAGTGATTCAAATGATTAATCTAATAATAATAACCTCATGTAATGGTATATTCAGGTTTGGAGGTCATGTCAAATGAATTTGCAGATTTTTTAAAAAAAAATTACAGTGATTGCTATAAACTTAAAAAAATAAAAGTACATAAGGTAAAAAGTGAAGTTTCCATCCCTAACCCCATTCCTCAAAAATAACACAATATTTGAGGAGCTATAAATATTTTATTATTTCAATATGAATGGGATCATTGTCTTCAAATTTTGCTTCTTACCTGCTATGTTATCCAGGGTCATACTTCCATTTAGATATTTAGAGGTTTATCTTATATTTTTAAAAGTCAGTTTTCCACAAAATGAATGCTCTAAAATTCATTTAAGCATTTCCCCTTCTGTTGGGCATCTATGTTATCACCAGTTCTTTTGTCAGTATAAATAACCATATAAGAACATCCTTAGAGTATGTGACTTTCTGGTGAGACTATTGAGGCTCAGAGATGTAAATATTTTTAAATGTCTTTTTACTTCACTATGCAGTATTTTTAAATGCCTTAGTAAAATGTTCTTCTTCTTGTTAAGCCTATGTGTCCAATTGGAAGAACTAGGAAAAAACATAGGAAAGGAGGGGCAGTATTCAACAATACAGAGGCTCAGAGAAAGAGTGGTTTCAGAAAATGCTATGAGCAAATAGTGGCCACTCACCAGGACTTGCATTTAATATAGCTTGGAGCTGAAGCTCCACAGATGGGTTAACTCTCAAAGAGGCTGGAGAAGGGTTTAACAGAAAGTCCTTTTACTACAGAAGTGCCTGGTTAGGGATGTTTCACAGAACTGAAGAGATCTGAGCGCAATCTTGAAGGATGTGAAAGATTTATATAGGCTAAAGTATAGGTAATGAATTTGCAAAGAGAGTGTTGATGTTGTGATGTTCAGTCAAACACATGCAGATAGTGATTTGAATTTCTATGTATTGTGTCTAAACTTGCACAGCATCTCACAGTCATCCTTTCTGAAGAATCTAAAATGAACCTGTCACATTTAGGGCAAAATATAAGTTGTTAAATAAGCTAGCCTGTGAATAGTTAAAATAGTCTGAGTAAAACCAGGAATAAATAAGAGCTTGCAAAGGATACTCTATTTCTTTGTTCTTAAGATTTCATAAAAAGCAAGGAGAAGCAAAAACCAAATGTGTCCTGGAAAGAAACCAGCAACCAATTACTATGTCAATAATTCAGTATAAGCATTAAATTCTCATAGTTTTAAAAACTCCTAAAAATAATCTGCAGGACATTTCCTCTGATGTTCAAAGTCTTATAATTATGGCTGCTAAAGATCATACTTTGTCTTAGTCAAGGACTAAATGAACAGACTAGGCCACAAGCAAGTAATTTTTTAAATTTGGTTCACAATTAGCTGAAATTTAATCTGTTCTTCAACACACAGTTTTTCAAAATAAATCCTTCTTAAAAAGAACAACTGAAAAGCAGAGAGCTTTAACAACATGGATGAAAGCAATAGGGATTTGGAGCTTTGGATGACTTCATGGGACAGACAGTTACCTAACCACACTACTTATGTCCTGATAAATAAAGGAGACATTTCTAACTTTCTTAAGTCATTCTAGTTTTATATCTCTTTATTACAGCTCTTTAGTCTATATTCTAACCAATCCAGCAGACAAATAAAATAATTGACAATTATAAGTGCTCTAAAGAAAACAAGTGGATGAGAAAAAGAATAAAATGTAGTGCGTAGGGAGGAGTGGATTGCTTTAGATGAGATGCTCAGGCCTCTCTGAGGAGGTGACATTTAAGCTGAGGCCTAAAGGATAAGAAGAGGCCATATGTAAGCCGGGTGTGGTGGCACGCACCTGTAATCCCTGCAATTTGGGAGGCTGAGACAGGAGAACCGCAAGTTCAAAGCCAGCCACAGCAATGGAGAGGCACTAAGCAACTCAGTGAGACCCTGTCTCTACATAAAACACAAAATAGGGCTGGGGATGTGGCTCAGTGGTCGAGTGCCCCTGAGTTCAATCCCCAGTACCAAAAAAAAAAAAAATAGAGGCCATATGTGACTTTTTGGTTTCCCCATGGTGCCTCTTTTAGTTCTTTCTCCCTCTTCATGTTTTGATTGCTTTGTTCTTCTTACTCTTGCTATGGGCTAGGGTGCAATCGTATCCAACTGTGTGACAACCCTGGGATAGACCCATTATTGGAATACCCAACCTTTCTCCATGGTTGTTGCCTTTATGTGGATAGCTGTATACATCAGTTAACTAGCCAACTGACAAATCTTACTGAACAGCTAGCTGTCTGCCTTGCATTATGATCACTTTATGCTAGGCGATATTTGATAGCAAGAATGGTCCTATTATCTTTGTATCCCTAGCAGCATGCCTAGCATTTAGGAAGAATTCAATGTATTTTATTGAATGACCAAGTTTACTAGGTCTAACACACCAAATGTTGGAAAAAAAACATTCCCCATGAATGACCTTATCTAGATACAGATTTTCCTTTGGCAACATAAGTATAGACCCTCACGGCAGTTGCATATTTTAAGACAACTTTTTCAAAATATAGTAATGGTCCAGTAGTTGAAATCAGGATTTATTCCTTCACTTGGGTCAGATGACCAGAGGTAACCAAGTTGTGGCACTGCCCCTCAAATGTTGGATGCACCATGGCTTTTTTCCTGGTCTATTAATGCCACAGAGCCCTGGACTGTGTTTGGAAGGCTGAACAGCCCTGTACCCTCATTCCCTCCTCCAATTTCTACCTATCAATGGCTTAAGGATGGAAGGAGAGGAGGTAGTCATGGGATGACTGCATGAGGGTCTTGAGCGAGCACTGTCACTAACATGCTAATATGGCTCTACTCCTTTCACTTAATTTCATGTGTCTCACGGTTAAAAAAAATTAACCAACCAATAATAAGGATGAAAATAGCTAGAATGATTTAACTTTCCTATGTGCTAAGCTCTCTGCCAATAGCTGTTCATGCAATAACTGATTTAAGCTCCATAACAACCCCATGTTGTAGGTACTGCTGTCATTCCCATGTATAGGCAAGAATTAGAGAAAGCAAGTGACCTGAACAAAGTGTTACATTTCTAAAATGACCGAAAATCTCAGTTCACATAGGACCAATTATCTCAGTTTTCCAGGATGTAGTGTTTTCAGTGCGGAAACTGGGAGTACCTGGACAAATGGGTGGGTTAGTCTTCTTAGAAGTAGGTGAAGGAGAATTTGAGAACTGGTTGTTGATTCTAAAGCAATTACTCTTCAAACCATTACGTTATACTGCTTTTTAAAAAGTGTTCGCCACTAAATAGAAGGAAAGTTCTCTCTAGAGTATCTATAAATGTTAAATGAAAACAGTGGTAGCAAGAAAGTCTTTTACATAAGGTTATGTCATTCTGCACTGCAATCTCCATTAGGGTGTTTTTCAAAACACTATTAGTATATGCACTTTGAGAAAATGCTTTTTGATTTGGCACCTGGATAAAGTCAGCATCGATCCACAGCAAACATTTCTGAGGCTTAAAGCACTAGCTATATAATATGAACATGAGTATGAAAAAATTCACTACTAAGTCTCCATAGAAAGGAAACATGTTTCTTGGAACTTTCCCTCGTGGTGAGTGCTTTTGCCTCTCTGATTCCAGAATAATTGATAAGAAATGTGCTGGGAACCTGAAGGAACAGAACTTGGCTCCTTGCAGAACTGGTCCTGTGGTAGAATAAATTGAGATAATAAAATACTGAAATGCAGTCTTGCAAGAATTGTCAAGCAGATTTTATTTCACGTTAAGATTAAACTGAAACAGAGCTGAGATTAAAAGTGTTGTTTATCTTTGACTTCATCACACAAAGTCTGCACAATCCCTGGCAACATCGAAGGCCTAGGTGCCTTGGGGCTGGTTCAGGGGAAAGAGCCACTTGGATTCCTTCTGTGGTCATGGAGCCTGTCTGTGAGGAACTCTGCATTAATAAGCACACCGTGACTCCACGGTAAGGAAGAAAGTCAGCCCCCTGTTATCCAGGAGTTTACAGTCATTGGTGACAACTGTGATACAAGGTGACGAACAGAAGACACGGGGTGGAGCAAGTGCTGGGGGGATGGAGAAGGAGGTTCCTGTCTGACCTGTGAGACATGAAAGGTTTCCCAGGGAAGCTGGTGTTTCCATGCATTGATAGAATGGCAAAAGGAGGAGATAGGAGCCCCAACTGCCCCAGGAAGGGAATACAAAAGGAGCAAAGCCATGAGAAAGTCATGAAAACGAAAAAAAGTCTGTCAGGGCTACTTGATACTGCATATCACAGCACAATCAAATAAATATGCCAAAAGCTGAAAACAACAAAGAATTTGTGATTTCAAAGATTAATACATGATTTCGTTTTGTTTAGAAGTTTGGTCTTTTGGAAAATGTATCTGGTTTGCCGTAAAGCCAGTTCAATGTTATCAACTTCTACTCATTTTTATGATGCTTTCCCAGAATTTATAATTGATCACAAAGAACCTTAATGTTATATTCATACTTTGTGTATGTTATGTATCTTTGCATTGTTTAGTTCCATAAACTAGAAATTTATTGAAATTAATATTGATCAGATCAACTACAGGTACTCAAAAATAAAAAAGATTTAAGCATTCAGACTCATTAAATTTTCAGGCTTATTTCCCTGAAATAATAACAATAATTTCCTCAACATTTATATGAGAAATGTATAATGACTGAGTTTTCCTTCCTATATTGGAGTTACCCATCACCAACATGATCTGTGTTTCAAATTCTCTCTAGTAGCTGTGATGTATTTGTGATGACCATTTACATTCTCATTCCCCACCTGACATTCTGGTCTCATATTTGCAAAACGGTTGGGTTAGAGCAGAGAGCTGTTTGTGGTTGTGGAATCAATAGAAATCTCAAGCCTCAGCAGGGGTTCCCAGTGGACTTCTCCGGATGGGTTGGATAAGAATAAGCAAGAGTTGCCAGTAAACCATTGGCCTGAACTTTGTGTGAGAAGCATTACTTTTTGAAGGTGCCAAGTTGGCTCCTTAACTTTTACAGAATCAAAACCTAAGTGCATCTGTGAGGTATGTGAATCATAAGCATTCACAAAATGTCATGACTAAATTAAGTCTTATCACCAAATAGTATTTATTAAACACCCACATCCTGCATACACATGGCAGGGTGTGAGGTGCATTAGCAACACCGCACTGTATCTTAAGCTGCAGAAATACTACATAATAAAATACCAAACAGCTGCTGCAGGTCATAAAGATATTCTGCTACTGCAAATATACCCATCATAAATTTTAAATAAACTATGGAATGGAGTAGCTTCTCCCATATGGTGAAGTCTTCACTGAAGTGCTTCGTGTTCAGTTATCCTTATCAGTAAATAAAAGGCTTATATGCAATTCCAATTACACTTCTTATGGAAACGACAAGACATTCCCAGAAGAATTACTCATGTACAAATTCACATCATTTTGAACTGCGCTTTTAAAATTATGAGACAATTAGATACACAATAAGAAGTAATGTGTACATTTAAGTTATGAAAGAATCATTTTACTTTATATTCCATTATATTATTCAATGTTTATTTCTGTTGCCTTTGGTAATTACTTTTGAGAATATGTGTACAAAGATTTCAAAAATGCTGAACAAATTGAACATTTGAAGACAACAGCACCAGAATTACTTTTTATATCTAGAGTCTGAGAGCACAGGCATCTAACTGAAAAAAAGAAAAAAATTCCAGTCAATCAACTGGTGTTTTGTCTACAGAACATTAGAAAAATCTGTTTGTTTTTATACCATGCAATTAACTTTTAAAAAGCTTAGCTGTTGTTTATATCTCTTTTGGAAAGCTCCTGAAATGATTTTAAATTTGTACAGATTATGTTATATCCTGGTAGATTTTTTTTAACTCCTTAGTCATTTTCCTTTACAAATGATACACCAAGTTCATTGTTCAGTGAATAAATACATTTAGATACATTAATTACCTTATTAGGTAATTTGAGTGCTACAGAAACAACAAAAGAAAGTTGAATAACAGTTTACATTTTTCAGAGTAAGTCTCATGACACCTGAATGCTTTTCTTTTTCCCCAAGACTAAAAGTAAAGGAAGTACAGTGAGAAGCTTTGGGCTCATTTCTTAGCTAACATTATGCTAAATCATAAAACTATGACTGTGCATCTTTTAGGGTACTCTGTTTTTGCAACTAGAAGAGTCTTTGCTGTGAAAAACACTAATCCCCCAAGATGACACAGTCTGTCCTTCATTATTTAGCATCTCAGGCTCTCAAACAATATGGGCAATTCACTAAGAATATCCTTATTAGTCAACAAAGGACTCGTTTGCCAATTTAGAGATGCGAATTTGAGAGTTAGAAAAAAAATTAAATGATATAACATTTATGTGGTTATTGTCTCTAGGATACTTCTGAATGAAGCCCAGGTCAATGGTCAGCCTGATGATGGAGCGCTCATGTGCATCATTTATCACACTCTCCTAGATGATGCCGAAGACTTGCCCAACTTATACTGTATTCTGTGTCTAATGGATAATGTGACCATAAAATAGCAGAGCAATTCATTTCTGATGGCTTGACATAAACTGATACACTGGCAAATTTGTTAACTAAGTATAGAATTCCTTACCTTAAAGTAGTCCAAAAATTAGTCTTTAACTGTATTATTTCCTTAAACATTTTATTTGAAATGCCTTCTCATGTAAAATCCCCAAAGATACTGAAGTGGAAATCTATGAGATACATTTCAGAGTTTTCTATCCCACTAGCTATAAACTGTTGCCAAGCTTAGTTAGTTACACTAGAAAAGAATCTCTCATTTACTTATTGTCATTGTGAAAACATTATCTTATTAAGTCAAAGAAACAAAACTAAAGACAATACTATATTCCATAATTTAATGTTGAAACTCCAAGAAATGAGAAACTATGACATTTATGATGTATCTTCTGGTGCTAAAATCTCATTTCTGATAAATAAATCAGTACCAAGAAGAGAGAACTCACTGTAAACTCTAACAATGTTCATTTATAGGAAATACATATTCTCATTTTGAATTAACCCTATAACTACCACATAAAAGGCAAATTTTCCAGAACTGAGTACCAAATGTAATATTTCCATCAAGTTAAGGGTCTCCTGAAGACAGTGTCCCCACCTGAATTACTGACTCATATCTGAGTACCTCATGTTCAATAGGGTAAATTAAAAGTTGGATGCATTGCCATTTCTCAGTTATTCAAGGGATGCTTTATCTTGGCTTTTCACTTAGCTGTCTTTCTTCTTTCTACCCTACTTTTGACATAAGAGACCAGAAAAAGAAAGATATTCCGCCCAACCTTTAGATATTCGCTTTAGTGCTTTCAGGAAAGGGCATCATAGAAGGAGGATAAAATACAGTGGCTGAACCAGGACTTCAGGTTATCTGAGTGTTTGATTCATATATGCCTCTCTTCCTCTCTTTTTTGTGAATATAAGAGAATCATTGTTATTTTTCTATTATCAAAGGATTAAGATAAACCTACATCTATGTGTCCCAGATAGAATGTCAGATTTACAAATCTTAGGCAAAACACCCACAGTATAGTGAATGACTCTCTCTATAGTGAACTACCAGTTCCACCTAACTGAAGAGGCACTTTAAATATCATAAATAGAATTAAAATACAATGTGACTGCTGAGTTAATGAAGATGCAGTTCTTTGTTGTGCCATGGCAATGAATGTGAGTTTCTTGTAAAACAGAGATTTTCCCCCAAAACATTCTGTATCCCAGTTGGCAGAATGTGGAATCAACTCTGAATAAAAAGTGCAAAAAAGTGATGTACAATCCACGCAACACTGTACCGATTATTATAATTGGCTCTGAAGTGCTGGTTTCTTTCAACCTCTGCAGTTTTAGTTGTGTCGCCTGCTGTTTTAGCTGTGTCAACATGGGCAAAGTTGAGAGCCGAAGTAATTAGGCCAATAACTCAAGCCAAAAATATGGCCGAGAAATAAGCTAGTTGGCAGTCTCTCTCCACACTGATCAAAATCAGTTTATAATAGCCCAATTCTTTGTTTTGGTTTGTTTTTTCCTCCTCAAAGGTCTCAGATGAAAACATGAAGTCAATGCAATTCAAGTAATTTTCATTTGGAATCTCATATGCACACTATTAATGTCCCCTTCTAAATGAAATGCCCCCAACATGAATAGATCTGGTCACAATAGTTGACCACAATCATGCTTGAGATTTGAGACATAGTATGATAAAATCAGCCAAGAGCCAACTCATTGATCTTCCTCAAGTATCTCCACAAGAAGACCACATGAATGAAAGTAACTCCTTAGAAAATTTTTCTTGATAATTAAAATATCATCTTTTTCACATTAATTGAAGAGGCAAAGACAGCCAAGTAACCACTTCTGCATGACTTTACTGAATTAAATTTCAGGGGGAAAAGGTTGCAATAATAAACAGAAACCTCCTTCAAATCAATGGTAGCAATGGGTGGCTCTCCACCAATTCATGTCACACCTCCATAGCATAAGGTGGGATCCAGTGCCTAGCCAGAGACTGGCTGACTTCCTTTCCAGGTGGGGCCAGCTCACTAGTTTTTACAGAAGTGAGGTGTCACTTCTTGGCAAGATGATTAAGAAATCCTTTCTCATCTTTTTTTTACTGGCTGAATGTCTCTGTTGCATGAAACCCTGAAGACCCACCCATTTAAAGATGGTCGCACCAAGATATGGAAGGAGCTGGGTCCCTGCATCACCATTTGAGCACAGCTGTCTGCTGATTAGACTTTTCCTGAATGAGAAATGATGCTCTATTGTGTTTGAGCAATTAAACATTTTTCACTTATTCTTTTTTTTTTTTGAAACAGCTAGAATTGCTCTAACTTAGACAAATCCTATACCAGAATTTCAAACATGATACATTTCTCTCAGAGGCTTTCTTCACCAGGTGGTAACAATGATGGTAGTGAATACTTACAAACTGCTTACAGTGTGTTACACACCGTTGTAAATCCTCCACACACAGATACCAACTTACTCAATCCTTATTCAATGCCATGAGGTAGGAACTACACAGCATTTCCATTTTATGGATGAGAAAACTGAGGCATGGTGAGAATGAAAAGCCATAGTAACAGTGATGTTAAGTTGAACTGAAACACCAGGTGACACATCTCCAGACCAAAATGAGATAATTCACACTTCACATTTTACATGACAAATACGAGTATCTATTTTTATGTATATTTAATATATTCTGCAAATAGCCAATATAAATGGTAGACTGGTAGTCTGGTTTATAAGAAAGACCACTCAGTTCATAGAGCAGAAAGTTGTTCTAATAACTGAAATAAAGAAGAGAAGTCATAACTCTTTTGCTCACAACCAAGAATAAGAAGTTTTAAACTGGGGATAACCAAGATTTATCAATACAAATAATATCCAATACTTGAAAAATGTAAGAAATTTGATTCAATAGGATGTCATATTATTATAGGCTAAGGTCATTTCTGTCTCATTCCTTTCTATGCTGCAGTCAACAGCCTACTGGGTTTTGAGAATAAATACCTTACTCAACACTTGTAGAAAAGAAGTGAAGATTAATAGGCACTCTGAAACTCCCATAGATATCCTAACTTATTTGTTGAATTATAGCTCCTAAGCTGAAAGTAATCCACCTGCCATCACTGACAGGGTACAATGGGTAGGTGTTCATCATGGGTGACATGCTCCTCAGTGAGGAAGATTGAACATGTCAGGATGAGCAAACAGAGTCCTCGAGGCATGGGAACCTCAGTAATGGCATTGCTATTGCAGAAGTATGGAGACTCTCTGCCTTGCACCCTCCTCTGATACTATGTCATTGTAGGAAAGCAGATGCTGGGTATCACTGTGACAGGCATAATGATCCATCATCCTTTATGGGTTTAGAGGCATACACAAAAGCCCTTGGAACTCTGCCTGAGTTTTGAGTTGATCCCTCACATTGGCCTACAGACTTTTTACCCCTCAATACTCTCCTTGTCTCCAGTAACAGTTACTCTCCGATTGGAAAAAACTACAATAGGACTACATATCATTTTAGAAATATTCCTATTGTTTATACCCACCCTCTGGCTTTGTTGTCTAAATGCCCTCTATTATGACCCATCAGTACCTACAGCTGCTCTTTCTTCCCTTGGCCATAAACTTGGTGGCACTCCTTCCAAACAATCTCTTTCTGGAATGCAACAGAAGTCTGTGATGTCTTCATCAGCTGAAGGAAGTTTCAGTGCTGGCCTCTGAATGAGGCCCTTTGTCCTTCTTTCAAGAGTGCTCTTAGGACCAAAGGAATATTTTCCCTTTAGGGGGAAAAGAATGAGCCTATAATGAGATTGACACTGTTTCCAGAAAAACACCATGACCTTAATTTCTCTAGTTTTTTTTCCCCATAAGTTTTGGGGAGAATCAAAGATGGGGAGAATTGAAAGAAGGAAAACTAACATTTATTTATTTGTGTCTTTCCTGTGTCAAGTTAGGACTGTAACATGCAGTGTCCACCTGTCTCTTTAGCTTCTCCTTGCCCCTCATTCACTCCTGCCCTCTGATCCCAGGCACACTGGCTTTCTTTCAGTTCCTTGATTGTATTACCCTCTGATAGGGGTTCTCATGTTCTATTCCCTGCCTGGGAAGATGCATTCGTCCCCTTTCACCTAACAGCTCTTCTTCATCCTTCAATCTCACTTCCTCCTAAAAGGCTTCCCCAACTTCTCTGATTAGGTCAATGCTTTTATCATAGACTCTCCTGGGCACATGAGGCCCTGTTTCCAAGTGGCATGTGTGATTTTCATGCTTCTCTTGTGGTTCTTTTATTTTCTCTGAGTAGACTGTATGCTTCATGACTGCAGGGGACCACGTGTGGTTTTGCTCATCATGGTATTGTAAGCTATGTGTTGAATTAACAAATGGCTTTCTTTAATTTTCAAAAAAAATCTTGTACTATAGATATTTTAAACCCGTTTCTTTTTCAGATGAAGAAGCACTGTATGCTGGGTGAAATGATTTGTCCAAGTCACAGTAAGTGATAGGGCTTGAGACCATACTTATTTGTAGATCCATTCAATATTTATGGTGTCAGACACTGGAATGAAATAACCAATAAGTCATAGCTCTTTCAGAAATTCCTATTTGAGTGAGAGATTTGTAAACAAATGAGTCAAGCAAAACAGTGTACTGGTTAGGATGCACTGCAGGGGACATACAGAGGAGAGGGTTGGCAGGTCTATTGACAGGCAGTGAGTCCTGAAATACAGGCAAGCACTTACCAAACAGACAAGTAATAAAAGCATCAAGTGGAAGCAGCCCTGGGGGTAAAGGCAGGGGACAAGCTAGGAGCAAGGCCCTGAGACAGAGCCAGAAGTCCAGAGAGGCAGCAACAGAGGTGAGGAGGCTGGAGAGAACAGGCGTGGTCAGATCAGGGAGGGTCTTGTGAGTAAGGGCAGTGGACATTCTGTTACAGCAATGAGAAGCCACTGAAGATCCTTAATCAAGGGATATCTGGCTAGATCTAAGATAAGTCTCTAGAAGTGGAGAACAGTAGACAGAAGCCGGGGCAAGTGAGTCGGGAAAGTGGTAGAACAGAGTAGTGGATACCCAAGGGGCCCAGGGGAGCAGTAGGAAGGACCAGAACTAGGGCAGTAGCGGCGAAGATAAAGAGGAGTAGAAGCAAGTGTCTAGAGGAAGAGAAATCCACAGAACTTGGTAATAATTAGTATAATGCTAAGAGTGAGGGAGGAGGACTCTGGGTGATCCCTGAGTTTCTAACATGACCAGTTCGGTGATGCTAATATAACCTCTCTTACACAAGGGCAGAAAGGTTTGGGAAGACAGAAAACAAATTCTTCTTGGGAGCCATAGAATTTACACTGCCTCAGAAACATACCAGTGGAACTGGGCTAGAGAAATGAATGTGGGAAACCTCAGCGAAATATTTGTAGGTGGGGCCAGGATTGTGAATGACTTCAGAGGAGAGGCTGCAGAGGGAAGGCAGAATCCCAAGGAACCACACTTACATTTCAGGTTTAGACTGAAGGGCTGCATCCAGCAAAGAAGACAGTGGTTCACAACTGTCTTATTATTTTATTATTATTAACTATAAAGAATGGAAAATGATGCCTAAGCATAAGAAAAATCATATCCTCTTCCAGATTAATTATATTATTTTTCCAAGCACTTTTTTGGCACATCTCAGTAGACGAATTGATTAGGAGAACTTGACTGAACTCTTTTTCAGAACGTGGTCCAGCTTTATGCAGAAGCTTTTGAATTGTCTTTGTGTTGCTAAGTTCTTTAATGGTTGCTCATAAGTTGATTGCTTTCTTCCCTCCCCCTACCTGCAGGCTGCAATCTCAGAGGAGAACATTCAGGTAAAGATATTAAATGATTTAAAAAGAATTATGTCAATAGTCAGTAGCAGGGCAGAAATTTAGGCCT